>PVHY01000354.1:0-248278 GCA_004024945.1 Uropsilus gracilis | reverse complement strand
GCAGAAAAATGGGAGATGGGGTGACTGGAGGGGGGAGGGGGATATGGAGGGGGGAGGAGGGATCAATTAATGCACAATTGTGACAAATCATTAAAATGAATTAAAAAACAAAAGTATGTTGCATATATTTATGTATAAAAACATATCTATATCAATAATGATTAAGAAATTAATATTTCCATTCAAAATGCATCATCAAAAATAATCAAATGCCTGGGAGGGAAGCTAACTGGGAGTGGGATTTAGACAATAAAGCTACAAGCTGTTTTTAAGGGAGATAGATCATGTCGTTAGGAGAAGGAAAGACATTCCATGCTTATGGGTGGGGAGAACCAATATTGTCAAAAATGACAGTTCTATTTAAAGTGATAGATAAATTGAATGCAATTCCTACAAAATACCAACAATATACTTCAAAAAAAATTGAACAAAAATACTAAATTTTATATGGAATTATTAAAGGCTTGATTAGCTAAAACAATCCTAAGAAAAAAGGATGGAAAAATGGAAGTAGCATGTTGACTCAATTTAAATATATTAAAAGCAATGGTAGTTAAAATTATGTTTTGAATGACCCAAAACAGATGAATGGTTGAAAAAGAAGTATATTTACTTCTTTTGAAATTTTACTTCTTTTGAATGGTTGAAAAGTGGTATATTTACACAATGGAATATTATTCAGTAATGAAAGAAGACAAACATGTCATTCTCAGCAACATGGATGGAGCTAGAAGGAATCATGTTAGCAGAACTAAGCCAGAAAGAAAAGAGAAATACAGATGTTCTCACTTATATAAGAGTTATAGGGAAAACAATCAAACGGTCAAGAAAAATTTAAAAGCATCAACAGAACTGAAGAATAGATCAAGAGAGGGGGAGGAGAGTAAAATTGGGAGAGGGGAGGGCACAAGAGATTAAGATGTTTCACGAATGATAGGGTGGTGGGAGAACCCAGGGGTAGACAATGATGTGGAAAATACATACATACATATATATGTATATATATGTATATATATATGGATATACATATACATGTGCGACCTAATTAAAAAATAAAAACTGTTAAATTAAAAAAAGAAAAAAAAATTATGTTGTGGAGGAATGAAAACAGACACACAGATGAACAGGAAAATATTAAAGTAAATACTTACATATTTATCAGTACTTAAGTTATGAGAAAGAAACCAAAGCCATAGAACGGGGCAAGGAAAGTCTTTCTAACAAATGGTGTTGGAAAATTGGATGGTCACTCATGAGAGAATGAATCATTCTAAGAAAAGAAAAGCTCATTCTAACCTTATGACAAAAATAGATTCTAAACATAAAACATGCAGCATTAAAATATATGGAAGAAAGCAGTGGTGACATGTTCCATGACATCACAGATAGAGATGTGTTTGGAGACTTGACCTCTATGGAAAAGAAATTAAAAGTGAACAAGTCTTTTATTTGTAACAATCCTTTTGTTTAACAAAAAAGAAGCCCATTTGAAGCCAAGAAATGAATTTTATATTGAAAAAAATAAGTCAAGGTGATTTGCAGGAAAAGCATTAATGGATAGTCACTAATGTCTTCCCACAGTTTTCCTAGATGTCAGAATAGGGGACTGCACGTGGATGAAAGCCAGTGTCGCAGAGAGTTACAGCAAGTTCTGTCAAAGAAGCTCTGAGATACCCTGTTCTAAGCTGCCTGTGATCACGGAGCTCTGGAGAAAAAAAGACCACTGAGGCCAAAATGGAGGACTGAAAGGGCCTTCCATGCACAGACTTCAATAAAACCTTTCTACAATATTTAGGCATCGTGTACTGCACATTGAAAGTTTTATTTTTTTAATTCTGAAGACACTTGAAGAGATTTAGAGGAAAATTGACAGTAATGGAAAATGTTAATAGTATAATAATATCTAAGAAATAATTTGATTCAATGATACATGTGCTTCTAAATCTTGGTATTTTTCAGATGAACTTTTCCCCTAGAAAGTTTTTCTTTTCTAAGACATGACAAATGAGGTGCTTCATTCACTCTACTCAGATTCTGTGACACATACATTTTTCCTTTGAAAGCTGGTCCTGGCAATGCAGCCCACCCTTTTACCTACCCCTGCCAAAGAAACTACTATTGCTTGAAATGCTCTCTTCAAAGCCTGAGAATCTGAGCAAAGTCTACCTGTTCAGCTGCCATCATTTCTCTATGCTCTAAGTATGCCTACTGAGCCACTTCTCAACCACCCACCCCCACCACCACAGTACCCTGGTTACAGTCATTTTTGTACAAACTCTGCACTTGACGCATAACCAGGCACTGTGTCTGCAGTGGTGGAAGGAGCCAAGCCCTGTCTACATGGATTTCACATTCCAGCTCAAGCAGGAAAGTCACAGGGTTTCAGCATCTTAAATAACTTGGAGCAAAACATTTAAGTTTGATGCAAGGGTAGGGCATTGTGTTGAGGATGAAGATAAAAATTTTAAAGGAGGAATAACAAATGTACTCAGGACTAAAAACATTAGCAAACATGACAAATATGAAAGTCGCTGGTCAGCAAACTTTCTATAAAGTATGATAGGGTGATTTTGGGGGATAGTTTCTGCTGCAGTAGCGCAATGTTTCCACTGTGTTCCAAAAATATACTATAGACAATGTATGAATAAATAACTGGTTGTTTTCCAATAAAACCATATTCATATAAACAAGTGGTAGGCCGGATTTGGCCTGAAGGCACCAAGCCAGAACTAGGTCCATCTTTGATCTTTAGAGTGAAGAACCTTAATCACTCTGGGAGAGTCCTATACCCAACATTACACAGACAGAAACTACTCTCACTCATTCTATGTCTATGACTGCATGCAGTTGGTAGATAAAGAAAAGCATGGAGAACAATGCTGGGTGATGCCATTTGTTAGAGGTCTGACTTCTAAGTGATGTGCTGTAATTTGGGTGACTAAGTTGTTACTAATTGAAATAGATGTGTGAGAAGTGGAGCGGTTGTGGAAACCTTTCTGGAGAAGAATTGTTCATCTGGAGGGCCTACTCCTTCTGCCTTCTCCCACCTCCTTTATTTGTTTACTACACTTTAGGTGTCACTTCCACCTCCCCCTCTTACTGCAAGCCTCCCCTGAGTCCTCAGACACACCACAATCAAATGCTTTTTGAATGTGTCTATTGTCCTGAAGTGAACCCCCAGCACTATCTGCATCACTTTTTATACATACACGATTCTTTATCAAGATTAAAAAATTGGCAGTACTACCACAAGGGGTGTGGACTAGTTATCCCCATGTCTTAATCCCCAAAAGGACTGAGCAGTTCAGATGAGTCCTGTGGTTTTACCTCTTCATCATGGGTCCAACCAGATGTGGACTTGTAGGTTTGGATGACCATAAAGGGAAGAGAAAAATACATTACCTAGAAGGAATCATCCAAACTGGAGATGTGGGTGTGAAAATGAGTGTGAAAAAATGACAAGAGTCAAGAGGTGATTTTAACTGCAGTTGGGAAGGTCCAGAAGATGATTGTCACTTTATTGGTGACACAGCTGCCTGTGAGGTAAGCTGATTTTTGTTTCAGAGTTGAAATGTAACTTTGATTGCAGATGTTTTCAGAGGCTGTTCTAGTGAAGTCAGATGCAGCCTTACTACCATCTTTTGAAAAGATCCAAGTAATGTCCTCATGTGTTCATGTTCCTCCTTTTTTTTTAAACCTGGGAATATATTTTGGCTCAGTTTTTTACTTTAACCTATATTGCTTCATGTTCTTTCATCTCTAGCTTCTCTTTCAGTTTCTCTGCTTTCAGTTGTTGCTGCATTTACCGAAGTGTCTTTGGTTTATCTCCACGAGAGTCTCAGTACATTGTCTATCAAGAGAGGCTGTTTTGCTCCAGTGGGTCTTTTAGTTTGAGCACAAAGATGGGAACATGATGGACAGAATCTTTGCTGCACTGTCAATGATTGCTTGCTCTTTCTTGACCTTTCAAATCACTTGCATTCTTTTTGCTAAATCACTATAAAGAACTAAAAGAAATAACAACTGGGATGTGCTCAGATACACATTTTATCCTCAGCTGCCTGATCCTCCTTGTTGAATCCCACAGGCCAGGAAGTCTTTATTGTAGAGGTGTTTCAGGTAACTTGAAATGAGATACATTTCATATTCCACATTGCTTCTTAGCTATGAAGTAGTCACCAAACTGCTTTCTGAATGAGAAACCTATTCTCTTTTGACAACATTTGGTCTATGAATAGATTAGTCTTCCCAGGATTCTCAGCTGACGGATGATTAATATGCAGAGTCCGCCCTCAGATTAATCATCTGGAGATCCGAGGAGGTGAAACACATCCACTAAGCCCAGGTAGAAGAGACTGAACAGACCTCTTGCATACCCCTCCTTCCCCTCTTTCCACAGTATTGATACTACATTTTTAAAACACAGGTTTCTGATTACAAGATGGAAGTTGAAAAAGCCAAATGATCCCAAAGCCAAAACTCAACTCAAATTGGTTGAAATGGTACAACTAAAAATAATAAATAATTTGCTAAATTATAGGGGGAATATTTTGCATATATTTAAAAGTGTTTAGAATAGGTGACTAATGACTAATGTCAAACAGCTGGATTTTTTGAATTTGTATAATAAATTTAGATGCAGTTTCCTCCAACTCTTCCCACAATCTCTCCAATGGTTTCCAGTCTTGTATAAATATTTCCCTTGCCTCTCTCTCCTCTTTTTGTACAGTTTGCTGTTTAAACTATTATTATTTGACAGTGTTGTAAACCAATGCTTCTTCAATTAAAAAATAGTAAAAAAATTAAAAATAAACAATTATATTCCATTAACACCTCTCCCACCCCATTATAATGGACTAATTCTTTCATCCACCATTGTGAGAAGAACCAATAAAACTTAACCCAAGCAGCAACTGAACGAAGGCCAATGGGAATACTTGAGAAATATGACAAAACCCAGCCACATCAAATAAGCACGCAACAAAAGCATGCAACAAAGGGCATTAGGGAAATTAGCTAATATACTGAGTTACTTAGAATTATAATGTTGAAAAATAGCTGTAGTAGCAGGGAAATGATGCCAATTAAGTAGTCCCAACATGGGAAAGAAGCAGGAGAACAGCCACTTTGTCATTCATTGCTTCAGCCTTCCCTTTTACCAAAAGCACAGAACTCTGGATTTCAAGCACATGGAGATTTTCAAAAGAAAACCAAAAGGTGCCAGTTAAGAAGACATCACCATTAACTTCAAAGTGCAGGAAGGAAGGAAGGATGTGAATGACTAAAGTGAAGTCAGATGACAATACTTATTGCTTTCATTTTTCTCCAGAGGCTGACTTCTTCCTTTTTCATTATTTCTTTTGATGGTGTAGTCACTCTGGCCACTCCCAGAAAGATTCCACAATCCTCCCTCAGTTATTTATTCCTTCAGTTGGCAACCTATACTACCAGGAAATCCATCTTTTAATACAAATGTGAATCTCTTGCATTGTCATTTCAATTTAAATATATTTCCCCTAAGCTCTGGCTTCAGTAAAAACAGCAGACAGCTGGTCCCCATGCTTCACACCAAAAACCTATTGGGAGGAAGTATGACCAAAGGGAGTGGCTTACATCAGAATCACTTGGAAAGCTGACTAAAACACAGATTTCTGGATTCCACCACCAGAATTTCTGATAGGTCTAGTATGGAATTCAAAAATTTGTAATTCTAGTATGTTCTCAAGATACATTGATGCTGCTGACGCAGGAATCCCACTTCAGCTGTTGCACTGAACTAGTCCATATATGTGTGTGTGTGTGTGTGTTGCTATACATATATATACACAGACATATGTATATATTGCTAAATATATGTGTATATATACGTATATGTATATATAGCAATGTATGTGTTTATATGTGTATAATGTATATATAGCAATATGTGTATATATATAGCTATATATAGCATGGTATATACATATATGTGTGTATGTATACACTATATATGTATGTATATGTATACACATGTATATATGCATATATAATATATATACAGCAATATATACATATACATATATAAATATAGCAATGGCATTTCCTATTAAGTGGGCATCCCTTTACCTCAGGAACTATGAGTAATATGTTCCCTCAAACATACTACGCTACACTGTGCCTTTTTACCAGTGAACTTAAACTTCACTATCTCTTGAGCTTGAAAGCCTCTCACCCTTCAAGGTGAATGAAGTCACTTCTTTAATCCCTCCTTGACCCCACACATCAAAGTTGTTCCCTCCCATCTATGCCACTGCCATCTTGCTCCAGAGTCCCATTTGTCACTCTAATGCAATTCATGGTTTATATGGTTTATATGCCTGTCTGTTAAACCAAATAAAGGCTATCTTAAGGATTGGGAACCATGCCAAAGTCATTTAACACAGCACACAACTTTCACATAGTAGGTGATTGATGTTAGCTACGTTGTGCCTCTCCTAACATTTTGCCTTGTTATTTACACAAGTTCACGTCTAAGCTCATACGCTATAAATTCATAGTGTCCTCTGCAGTTGCTACCCAAAGACCAGGCCTTTCAATATGGTTTGGTCATACTTTCAGAACTGAGACCCTCAGGTCCTTCTTTAGATTTCAAAATTCCTGCATCAGAACTGGCACTTTAACAAGAACCTCTGAATGATTTTATGGCATGTTAGTTTGGTAAGAGCTGTATTAAACATCCCTGTGCCCTCATGGAAGGCAAGCAGTAGGTATTTGATCAAGGCCTGTAGGGAAGTCCCATCCTGCATTAGCAAGGAAGGGGCTCTACAGATACTTTAACACAGCCTGATACTAGTGATCGGAAGAACCCTGTGTGGGTATTTGCAAGTCCATGCTCCCAAGTGCTGAGAAGTTACACTTACAAGTTTTACTGATAAAAACTAATAACACAGCTATCTCAACTCAATACTTACAAAAAAGGCAGAGTTTAAGTAGTGTTGAACCCAGAAATAAAAATGAGACAACCTAAAGTTAGCTTTCCGGAGGAGAAAGTAGCAACATTTATGTAGAAAAACACATCTATCTACCTGTGGTAGAGCAAGGGAGGAAGATGACATTGAACTAATCAATCAACACCACTGTGAGCAACATGATGAAGGCAATATTATCATTTAAAATCCTTTTGCTCCCACATTTCTGAAATGTGTAAGAAATGTTTTGTTCTGAATGCAAACTCCCTCAGCCCTCTCTTCCTACCTTCAACGCTGACATAAGAGACTGAATCTGAGCACAATTTAAAAATGAGATTTGCTTCAAATATCCATCTCTCTCACTTAGATCCCATTTTCAGGTGACACATCTGGGTATCCACTCAGGGGGGAAATGTCTTTTAACCAACAACAATTGCATGACAAAACAACATATCCAGAAGTACATTTTATCAGAAATAAAGTATTCATAAAACTTCTGTGAACTTATAACTATTGGCTTATGTATTTTTTTTTCCTGGAAAAAGGGTCAAGCATGCAACCCAAGTCAAAGATTACCATTTCCAGTTAATAGATAACTTTTGATGGCCAAGGAATGGTGGAGGAGATAAGCAATTGCTTACCTCATCCAGAGAGGGGCAAAGCTGGGAATAGAAACAGCAACATAAATAAAAGCAAGAGACAACTAGTTTTATTTAAATTATATTAAAATGTGGAAACAATGCCTGCCTTAGAAATGAGCAGAATGGACGCATTTTATTCAAGGGCAGAGACCTATTTTCAGAAAAGTTCTTGGGTAAACAAATCCTAAAGGAAGCGAAGAGAAAAAGGCATTTAGAATATTTGCTTTACTGTCTCCTTCAGAGGAGCTCAAACATCACAATAGTCTGCAACCTCTTGATTTGGTTACGTTTTTTTCCTGTCACTTAACAGATGAGAAACATTTTGTGAACTTTTCTGAGCAACTAACAGACCCGCCTCTTCTCTCCTAAGTGACCAGTCAGCAGATTCCTGAGCTTGGTTGCAAAAGCCTTGTTTCACTCTTCTCAGGATCTCAGAGAGATCCTTCTAAGCTATAGTAAGGCAGAGAATAGCCATTCAGTTATCCAAATACTAACAGTCTATAAAAGAACACTCTGCTGCAGTTGGTTTCTAAATTGGAGTGAAATAGCTTGCTTACCCCAAACCCCCAGATCTTGAAAATAAATCTCCCACAACATCTTCTGGTGCAGTCATGTTGCAGGATGCGTTTTTATCAATTTTGAGATAACTTCCAGAATATGCAGACAAAACCAATAAGATAACAGCATCACAGAGGGAAAGATAAAATCCCAATTAAACCTTTTTTACATGACTACTGATAGCAGCAACAATAGACTACATTTTTTTTTTGCATTTTTATACAGATGTTCGGTTTTCAATTTCCAGAATGCTTTTAAATGTGTCCAACTGTTTTAATGTGACAAATGCCTTTTAATGCCCACTTCACAGATATCCCAGTCATATTTAGCTGCGTGCATTTACATCTACAATCACTTGGAGAGTAGGTGGGGGAGGCGGGGGTGTGGAACATAATCCAAATACAACCAAACTAAAACATCATTTGAAGTCTATAAAATTTACATCCAATCCATGGGAAACAGATGGTGGATTTGGTAGAAGGGATGAAGCAATGCGTTGTCCAGCTGAAGTCTGGTTTGGAGACTCTAGTTGTGAGAAGAAAAATGAAAAACAACTCACAGTTTCTCTGTGCTTTTCCTCTTTGCCAGGTACTCAAAAATTAGCTTACAGACACGACAGTACTTGCTAATTCATTTTCCTAAGAAAATCCCAAAATTCCATGGACAGGTTGAGCTCAGCTTCCACCCTTTGCTATCTAAAATCTGTGTCCCCTCAAATTTCAGAAAAATATCCAGATATCATCATGTACCCCCAATTCTCTATACATTTTTGCAAAAACAAACAAACAAAAAACCACAACAACCCCCCCCCCAAAAAACAAAAACAAAAACAAAAAACCTCTCACTCATTTGTGTGGATTTCTCCATTGTAGTTGACAAGGGCTGGCCCACGGGACAGACTTGTTCCATAAAGATCCTTAAATAGGTACTACTGATGAAACATTTAATCCAAGCTCCAGGATCAAATGGCTGCAAATGCCAGGAACAATGATAGAAAAATCTATTCCTCAATTAAATAATTGCAGGCAAAGCTATACTGTTCATTATGTCTTTAACCTAGATCAGCTTTTCTGGAACAGAGCCAGTAGGCCTCATATTTTATTTTAATAATATAGAGGCTGTACTTTTGAGATCATAGAAAATTTTAAACATTTCTTGAAGGAAACCATCTTTTTTCCCCCCACATGAAAAATGGAGTGTGAATTTGAACAAGAGATGCTTGTTATGATACACCACACAGCAATTACTCATTTAAGTGCATATTGACTCTTTCTCTAATTCTTCTCTGCTTATGATTAAAACGTTGGACTTTGTTTCAGGGATGTTTCTGTCTCCTTACTACCATGAGTATTTTTGTTTACTCTGAACTGTTCAGATAGGAATTGAGAGAAGATTCATTGACTCTGTGTTAAGAGTCTGTATCCTAAAAGTCTAATAGAATATCCTGTCCCCATGTAAACAAAATCCACATTATATGAAAATATTAGACAATAAGAAGGTGGCTCAGTGAAAATGTCAAGAATGATTTTTTTCCTGAAGTTTTAACTTCTTAAAAATATAGAGATTGTAGGTTAAAGGACAGGGAATGACTTTTTTTTTTTTTAAAGGTAGGGTAGTTATGCATTGACCATAGTGAAATGGCTCTAAAGATGAAAACATTTGTGCAAAACACATTAAATGATGGTTTTGAAGTACAAAACTGTTAGAATAAGTATCAGAAGTTAGAAGAGGCTTAAAAGTATCTTAGGTTTAAATATTTCTTTTCTCAAGTACTTATTTTTCTTAGGAAGGAACTGAAAAACAAGTTTTTCAGTTATTATTTTTATTTTATTATTTTATTTTATTCAGTACTTATTTTTCTTAGGAAGGAACTGAAAAACACAAGTTTTCTAGTCTCGTCTCTAGAGGGGGTTTATTTTGTATCAAGTTTTTTCTGATGATCAGCTAGCTCCTTAGAGAAATGGATTTTTAATTCTTCAAAGATGTCCTAAATCTGTGTTTTTTCATGCTTTCAGTTAGATTAACTATGGATTTTAATTACTGCTTTCTGTCATTAGGATAATGAATATATTTCTGATCAGTCACCTCAGTAGACCTGCATCCTACTTCAGGCCAATGTGAAAGAATTACTCTCCCAGATCCATTGATTCTTGTGTCATTAGTGGGGACTTGGTGCTAATTCACCAACATCTGGGAACTCTCTTTTACCTAATTTCAAAGGAATCTGATTTAACAAAGATTATGATCTATGAAATGCACTGTTTCCATTTTGACTTTAACATCATTCACATGGGAACTATTCATCAGTTCAAACTCCTTTAAAGAAGAGAGAACAAGACAAAATAAAACAAGCAACTTTAAATAATGCCTACATCTCAATAAGCATTTGAAGAAATGACAATCTACTTGCCTCTGACCATTTTAAGTACCATATCAAGGTGAAAACTGTTTACTTAGCAAATTGAGTGAAGTGGTATTAAACAGTATTTCAACATCACTCTTGCCCTAGTTTGGGATAATTTTATGGGCTCTGATCCAGTTCCCATGCATGTAATTCTCTTTTATATTTTTTTGTAAATGCCTTTATTTATTCTTGTAGATCAACTAGAATATTATTAATAAGCCGCCTAACATTATTACATCAAATGATTAATGCTGGTGCGATGATCCATTAATTCTGGCATTATAATCTATTTGCAAATAAATATAGACATAGATGATTTTTCTCAAGGTTACTGAAATATCATGAAATATCTTTAGTTGGAAGGTAATTTTTAATGAAGGGGGGTCCAAAATATAACATTTTTTTAAAGTCTGATGTCGCCACAATAATAGTCAAGAATAAAAAACTGACTATATAGTTTCCAAATCCTTGAAAAGACTCTCACTTTCATAAAATGAGCGTCAAACTTTGAAACCTGGAGAAATGTACAACTTAGAAGTTTCACTGACTCTTTAAATTAGTTAACAGAGGGGCGCAGAATGAGAAGAGAACATAGGCTCAAATTCAGCAAACAAAAATGACAGGAACCACCAGCTTCATTGTGATAAAGTTGCCAAAAAAAAATCTGTATTTCTCTTCTTTGTTCTTTATTGCAGGGGGGAAACAAGACTTGCTGCCATTTTAAGAGAGTTTCTACCTGCTTCCCAGTCAACAACTAAGCAAGTCATCAGGAATTATGGAGTGGGTTTTCAATGTTATTAATCTGAAGCACTAATGTCAAACCTCACTTACAGAGCAGCAAATACATCTGGTTAGCTAACTAGTTCAGCCTTTCTTTGTAAATGCCCTACCATGAATACATTAGCTTTAACATCTAGTCTTTGGATAAGCCATTTTGAGTTGGTCTTACTTTTGTTTTCTTTACTTTCACAAACATGCTCCTCACTGTGATTAATGACCTCCCGTTGGGTATATGGAAAATTTCCCAGCCCTGTTCCCTTGAGAATACTCTACTACATGGATTTCTAGGCAAAGCTAGATTAAAAGAGGAGGAGCATGAGCTATAGTCCTCCTACCCCATAGCCATCAATTATATATAGTTATAAATCAAAGTTTTCAGCCCCAACAAAGACCAGTGTGGCAAGCAAACAAGGGCGTTCACAGCAAATTGTTTTGAAGCTGAAGAAATCTCTTGACAGAAAACAATGGAGTTGGCAAAGCCACTGTCAATATCACCCCAGAGTTTAGCTGATTTATGAAGAATTAGACATGGTGTATCAAGTCACTGGAGGATTGATTGAGAAAACAGCAAAGAAAAGTGTGAATAAGCTAATATAAATCCAAATGAAGTTCTTCCTTGAGCACAAAAAGTATAGGGAAATAATGTTTTGAGCCATATTAATCTGACCCCCACTTTAGATCTCTGCTGTGAAATCCATAATTATCAAAAAACCTTCTCCTTCTCTCCTTACTTATTTTTGGATTCTTTGCTAGCAAAATTACTGGTGTTTAAACCTTCCTGTGAACCGTGTGTTTCCTGCTTATATCTTCTTTTCTATTTGGCTCCTACAGTTGGGAGAATTTAATTTCACTTGTTTCAGATACTGTTTACATGCCCCACATAAAAATCTATTTTAAAAGGAGAAACAGGAAAATATTGACTTCTGTGAAAACAAATAGAAATACCATCAGGAGGTAGAGCAAGTGCAGAAGGCATGAAATTAAATAAATAATGCTTTAGTTTTCTAGAGGTTTTTCATCCTTGAGCTTTAACATTTGTCAAGTGCTTTCTCTTTTTGAGATGAAAATTGTCCATACCTGTAAAATATGTGCTGCATTTTGCTGAGAGATAAATAATTAAAAATAACAATTGTCTTTACTATTACAACTAATATTTACTGAGCATTTGCTATATCCCAGGCACTCTTCCAAGTAATTCATGTACATTAATTAACTCATTAATTCTTCAAAACAAAACCAAAACATTTACTAGCATCCTTCTCCATTTTATTGAACAAATTTACATTAAAAGGTTAGCTTTAATGAAATTGCAGGGTTAAAAACTTACGAAAGTTAGACATGATAGATTCTGCCTTTGAAACTGGAAAGTATAACTTCTTGAATACATGGTATTAATCACTGCACCTAACCTCACGTTTGAAATAAAATAAATACATATTATCCTAAACCATTCAAAATTGTTCCAAAACCCTTCATATGGTAAACGAGTTTCCTGGAAAAGGATGTTCTGATTAAGATGAAATCCGAATTTTTTTAATCAAAGGTTTTCTCTTTAGTTGTTTTGTTCAGAGAAGGAAACAAGTTAAATATGTAACGCTATAAAGAAAATTCAGCAAGCAGCAGACGGAAAGCTAGAACAAGGAACATCTGGGTAGGAAAAAGGATAAAAAAGATAGGAATGTGGGAATGATAAAACAAAATTAGAAGACTAACCTTCTTCTCTGAGGAAAATAAAACAAAATTGCTTGTCATTAAACCTAAAAATATCTAGAAGGACAATTTATTACATTTTTTACATTCCATAACTCAATAAAAAGAAGAATCCCATTATTTTTTGAAAAGAATAAATTCTGAAAACAAGATAACTCAAGGATGATTATCAATGCTTAATCATTTTGTGTTCTATAATTCTTGCTTCACTTGCTAAATAAATTCTGCTTTCTTTTCATACCTCAATACTATCACTTACCAAAGACTATCACTTACCAAAGACTAAATTGATGAAATAATCCAGTATTTTAAAACTTTGGTGATAATTCTATAGTCATCACCTCTTGGGATTCTGTTTTTGGAATGATACATTTATTAAGTCATAAACTAATGGATCTTATTAATCTGTAGTTTATCCAACTGAAAGAGTTTCAAGGTCTGCCTTATTTCACATCAACAGTAAATTGTGCAATGGCTTCTTCTTTGTCCATATCCCCAAACAAAAATGCATTGTTCAGTTAAATGGTGGCAATAATTCTGGCTTTTAGGAAATGAAGGTGATTTTGTGGTGGAGTCTATGTAGTTGGTAATGTTATTTTTAAAAATGTGTTCAAAATGAGCTAATTTTAAAATCCAATCAAACGTTGGATTGAAATAGATATACATATTAAAAATAGAAATTAAATGCAAAGATCTGGAAACTAATGCTTTAAAAAAATCTAGACAGATGGAACATTAAGTACAGGAAAAAAAGTACAATACAATGAAAGCCAAAAAATAGCAGGAAAAAAGTTCCCTTGCATTTTCCAATGAACCTTAACAGAGCAGTTCACATATCTGTTTTAAAGCAATATTTCCCAAATCCTTTACAAATATCAATCATAATCTATTCATAAAAACATCAGAGAATAATTTGTTCTATATAGAAAGATTATCGAATTATTTTGCAAATGCTAAGATATCCATCCAGAGAGAGTGACTCACTGGGTTCTAGCAGAGAATAGCTACTGTATGTGGTGAGTTGAATGAAAATTCTAAAGATAAATTTCAGTTTTGTTCAAAGTAGATAGACTTTGTTGAATATCAAAGCATCCAAGTGAAAGCCTGTAAAGGTCATGCCTTAGAAGTTGGTTACTTGGAAGTATCCAAGTCTAGATCTATAATCAGACCTACTTTAGGTTTACTCCAACAAAATCTAAAACCAACCTGAAACTCCAACTGCTACTAGCCTATTAGAAAAAAAAAGTCATATCTGAAGGATGATAAAATAACCTAGACTCTCAACGACAACGTATTGACCATGTCCAACATATATTCAATAAATACTCGGTAATAGAAACAGCAGGAAAATACATTCTCAAGAGAGAACACAACATAAAAACACAGACATGACACAAATGTTATAATTAGTAAATTAGGATTTCAGTAGTTATATTTTCAATGATTTACATAAAGGTTAACATGAGTGGAAAAAGTGGCAAATTCCAATAGAGAAATGCAAACTATGAAAGAACCAAATGGAAATTAAATTTCAGAATATAAAATGGTGTCTGAAAAGAGAAAAAAATTCTCCAAATGAGCTTAAAAACAAAATGGAAATGGCCAAAGAAAAGATCAGTGAGCTTGAAGATCCTTAGACACTGTCTGAAAATGTTGCACAGAGTTATGCAGAGATGACTTAAAGAAAAAAAAATATGAATAAAGCATTAATGATTTCAGTATAAATGGTTTACCAGACATGTAACTACAATCCTCAAAAAAGAAGAGTGATAGATTGGGAGTAAGCTATATTTGAGAAACTATGGTCAAAATGTTATGTAATATTATTCTAAAATACTTTTTTCCATTCTCAAGATTCCAGTAGCTTAATATTTAGAAAGAATAATACATGGAAAGTCACATATTAGAACATCATTTTAAAACAGCTAAAAAGGAAAGATTAAAAAGTCTTAAAAGCAGCCAGAGGGGAAAACACAAATTTCAGTGAGCGGAACAATGACTAGAATAATGACTGTTATTTATCAGAAACAAAACAGTACAGAAGACATCTTTTAAATAAAGAAATTAATAAAAAAATTACAAGATAGACTTTTTTATCCAACAAATATATTTTTCAATAACAAAGGTGATATAGAAAATTTCATTTTAATACAAATAATATAATTTAAGAACTTTAAGATCAGGTGATTTGCATTCTAATACATATGATAGATATGTTTTTAGTTTAAAGTAAAATGCTAAGAGGGGAATTTTAATATATGTAAAGAAATAAATAATTCTTGAAGAGATATACACATGATAAACAAATATTTTTCTAGTTCCATAAATTTGTTAAAAAGCCAAAATTATTACTTAAGGAAAAATAATAATATTGTACATCATTGTAACATTTGTAAAATAGTAAAAAAAAAAAAATCTGAGGCTAGTAAAAGGTTCCTTGACCAAAGGACAAGGGGCAGTAAATTGAAAGATATAACTTTAATAAGTCAAAGTAGACTTAGGAAATAAAGACTGTCTCCATAAGACTAATAAAAATATAAATTAAAGGATATAAAATTGTAAACAGATCATAAAAATAAATGTAATTCCCTAATACACAGAAAGATAAATCTGAATACTAAAATAATTAAAATAAATAAAACAATAAATAAAAACAATAACAATAATAATACTAATATAAAAAATAAAAGAATAAAAATTGTAGTTCAAAAAACAAAGCATATGAAAAAAATGCAGATGTTAGGAAGTTGTGAATAATCCCAACTATGCAAAAATACACTAAAAGTAAATGGATGAAATAATTTAAAAGAATAAATTGTCTGAATGGATTTAGGAAAAATAAAACAAGTACCACTTCTATGCTCTTTATAAGTGACATATTTTAAATTTAAAGATATAGTTTTAGAGAAAAAGATTAAAGAAACATACCATACAATCAGGTACATTAAAGTTCCTGGGTTCCTGGTATACATACATACATATATATATACATATATATACATATATATATGTGTGCGCGCGTATATATATATATATATATATATATATATATATATATATATATATATATATATATATATGGCTTAAGTGGCCATATAAAAATCACCAAAATCAGCAAAGAAGACTTCAAGATAAAAAGTGCATTAGAGATTGAGAGGGCTAAGTCTTGATGATAAAGAATAAAATCATATAAAGACAGGAATAGAATATTAAAAATGGGCAGAACTAAATAGACATTTTTTAAAGAAGACTCAGTCATTTGGTGCATGAAAAGATTCTCAATATCTCTAACCATTGGTGAAATGTGCATCAAAACCACAAAGAAATGTTACATGACACCTATTAGAATCATCCTCATCAAAATGCCTGGTAATTACAAATTGTTAGCAAGGCTATAGAGAAAAAAGAACCCTGAGTACTATTGGTGGGAACGTAAATTGGGAAAGCCACAATGGAAAACAAATGGAAGTTGCTAAAAAAAAGTAAATAAACAGCAATTCTACTCATTTTGTGACAATATGGATAAACATTAAAGACATGTTAAGTGAAATTAAGTCAGAGAGATACCATATGATTTAATGTATATACTTGATCTTAAATACATACATACAGCACAATCACAAAATATATTGGAAGTTGCTAGAGGTGGGGGAGAGGTTAAGGGTTAGGCAAAATGGGAGAAAGTGGTCCTAAAGTAGAAATTTCCAATTATATAGTTAATGAGAGGGTGTAATTTTTCAACATGGTATGCTGTACCATGTAATATTGTACCAATATTGTATGATTGGAAGTTTCTATGAACTTAAAAGATCTCTTTGTGAAACAAATTTAAAACTATGCAAAGGTGAAACTAATACAATGTTAGCAACAATTATATCTCAATTTTAAAAAAGAACATGACGAAACTGAGGCCATTAAAGTTTTAAAAAGTGCTTTACACTGCTGAACTGTAAAATATATTGTTTTCAAAAATACATTGGATATTCGCCATGAGATATTATATACTGGCCAATAATCATCATAAATTTTGAATACCAGAATATCTCCTAGTATTTGACTCTGTTTTCTTCTGTACATTGTATGGTTTGAGTTTTAATATCCAAGTCTTTGATTGATTTTGAGTTAATTTTTTTTTTTTTTTTTTTTGAGACTAGGTCTCGCTATTTTTGCCTGTGGAACCGCAGGCTCTCGTTGCCCGGGGTACCACGGACTCAAGCAATCCCCAGCCTCAGCTTCCCAGGTAGCTGGGATTATAGGCGCATGCCACCACGCCCAGCTATTTTTTGGAACTAGGTCTCGTTACTGGCCCCCAGGCGGGACTCGAACCGCGATCCCTAGCCCCGGCCGCTTCATAGGCTGAAGCTTACAAGCACGAGCCACCGTGCCCGGCTGATTTTGAGTTAATTTTTATATATGATGTGAGACATTTAGGTCAATTCTTTTGCATGTAGCTCTCCAGTTTCTGACAAAATTGTTGAAGAGAATTTTCTTTCTCTGTTGTGCTCTTGGTTCCTTTTGTCATAAATTTACTGACCATATAAATTTGGGCTTATTTCTGGGCTTTCAATTTTATTGAGATCTGTATTTATAGATCTGTATTGCCTATCTTTACTCTAATACCATAAAATTCTTGATTATTATAACTTTGTAATATAGTTTGAGATCTGGGAGTGTGAAACCTTCATTCTTTTTTATTAGAATTACTTTGGCTGTTAGGTGTCTTTTGTGGTTACTGACACATTTCAGTAATGTGTGCTATCTTTCTTTGAAGAATACTGTTGAAACATTTACAGAAGCTGCACTGAATCCGTATATTGCTTTGAGTAAAATGAACCATTTTAACAATGTTAATTCCTTTTGTACATGATCAAGAAATATGCTTCTATTTGTCTTTTCCTATTTTAATAATATCTTATAGTTCTTGTTTTATAGGTCTTTCACCTCCTCCGTTTAGTTTCTTTCTAGGTATTTATTCTTGATATGACTGCAAATAAAATTTTTTGGTTGATTTCTTTCTCTTCTAGTTCTTTGCTTGTGTATAGGAGCACAATATATATTTGTATAATGATTTATAGCCTGTAACTCCATTATACTCATAGTTTCTAATATTTTCCCAGTAGTCTTTGTGTTATATATATATGTTTATATATATATACATATATATAAATGTTATCTTGTCATCAGCAAATACTGATGGCTTTGCTTCTTTTCTAATTTGGGTTGCTTTTATATCTTTATTTTACCTAATGGTCACCATACACCTGACAAAGTGCTAATATCCAAGATCTATAAAGAACTCATACAACTCAATGATAACCAAAAAACTCCCCAAATTATCCAAACAAAAAAATGGGTAGAAAATCTAAATAAATACCTCTCATATAAATAACTAACAGGCACATTAAAAATGTACATCATCATTTTCATCAGTAAAAGGCAAGTGAAAACCACAATAAAATACCATCTCACATCTGTGAGACTGGGTCCAAAAGACCAGAAATAACAAGTAGTGTCATGGGTATGGATAAAAAGACAACTTTGTAAAATATTGGTAAAAATGTAGACTGTTTCCGTCTCTAGAGAAAAGTATGAAGTTTTTTTATAGATCTACTGTAGGATCCAGTGATCCCACTCCTTGTTCTCTAGACCAAAACTATAAAACCACCAATTTGAAGGAATGTGTGCACTCCTATGTTCACTGGAGCACTATTTACAATAGTCAAACTATGAAAACCTGTGTCTAATGGCAGAAAAATAGATAAAATAGATGTGGTATATACACACAATGGAATACTACTTGGTTATAAAAAATGATGAAATTTTACTATTTTTAGCAATATGGATGGAACTGGAAGGGATGATACTAAGTGAAAACATCAGAAGGTAAAGATAAATGTTAAATGATTTTACTCATGTGGAATATAAAGAAACAAAGCAGAGGAACTGACAAATGAAAATAAGGCTTAGAAATCTGCTGAATTGGATCTGCTAGAAGGGAATAAAAGAAGAAAGGGATCACAGTGGAGGATTATTGATGCTTTGGTGTTTGGTGGTGGGCATTCATATGAAGTAGTGTGAATTTATACCCCTAAATCATAGATCATTGTAAACCAGCAATATCTCTAATAAAAATGCAATAAAAACCCTTAAGTACTAAGAGAATTACAGGAAAAGAAAAACAATATTCCTCACAGAATAGGCAAGTTCTTAACAAAATTTAGCAAGTCAAGTCCAATATGACTTTATGTGTATATTTATATACACATACATACATATGTATAAATATATGTATATATACATATAGGTATCTGTATACTGCATACTGAATATGTATACACATACATATATACATATATGTACATGTATGTATACATATATATGCAGTTTTATATATGTATATATATATATATATGGATTCTACATCTTGAGTAATTTGGTTTCAATTTAGGATAGGATAAAGTTTGGTAATATACTAAAAAAGTCAATCAGTGTGATTCACTGCATTAACAGAATAAAAGAGGATATATGATCATCTCAGGTACAAGGAAAACATTTATTAAACTTCAATAAAGATTTGTGATAGAAAAATCTCAGCAGACTAGAAATTGAGAGGAACTTTTTTAACTGGAAAAAAGCAATCTGTGATAAATAGCAGTTAAATACATAATGGTAGAAAAAAATGTTTTCTCCTAAGATTGGAAAAAAGAATGCTCATTTCACGTTTCTACTGAACATTTTATCATATGTTTTAGTTGGTACAATATAGCATGAAAAAGAAATATGCATAAGGTTTTGAAAGGAAGAAGCAAACTTTTTTTAAGGACAACACAACTCTATGTTTCCACAGAAAATTTTTAAGATATTTATAAAAAATGCATAATTTAACAAGATAGAAAAATGTATGTAAAAATCAAACTTGTTTCCAAATACTGGGGTTGAATAGTTTAAGAATGAGATAAAAATGTACCACCATTTAAACTCACTACATATTAAAGACTTAAAGATGAGTTTGATAAAATATGTATAAGACCTGTATGTGAGACCTTTTATGAGAGAGCTTTTAATAAATGGAGAGATACATTGCAAACATGGATGAGAGGGTTCAATATTAGATGACAAGTATCCCCAAATTGATGGATATAAATATCATCAAAATTCCAAGAGCCTGTTTTGTTTTGCAGAGCTGATTCTACTATTAGAAGAAATGCAAGGTTCCAGCATAACAACTTGATCATGCCCAAGTAACACACAGTTGAAGGAATTGTATTAGATTTTACTTTAAAGTTAAAGTGATTTTGTAACTATATTAAAAACAATTTACTAGTGTCCTAATGAATGAGAATAGAAAATTTGGACCAAGAGCTGTATTTAAGTGATCAATTGATTTTTCGATAAAAGAACCAAATTGACTCAAGAGGGAAAGGACAACACAACTCTATGTTTCCACAGAAAACATAGCCTACTCACCAAATAATGCTGCAAAAACTGAATAATGGCATGACTAGTAAAGATAATACTTTATCTTCAGATGTCAACTTCACATTAAAATTAAGGTAAATTCAAGAACCTAATATAAAAGATAAAATCTTGAAGTCTTTGGAAAAACAACACTAGGAAATATATTTGTAACCTTTGGGAAAACAATTATTTCTTAGAACTTGGAAAATACTGAACCGTAAAAAAAATACTAATGACTAATGAAAAAAATGTAAGTAAAAATTTAGGGAAAAGATACATTCTACTTTTCACACATTTCAATACTGGACTTGACCATCCTGGGGAGGATGAACATATTTCTTCTTGAGCCTGCCGCTAGTCTTGGCTTACTTCAGCAGCCACAGCCCAGTAGCTGCAGGAGAAACTGTTCTTTTTTACATGGAGATATAAAAAAACCAGGAAAAGCAGAGATTTGATCCCTGTGGTCATCGTGATCTCTATTTATGGCTCCTATCATAGGACTAGATTTTTCTTAAAAATCCCACTTTCCAAACTTCTCTCTCATGGGAAGCGCTGTTTCACAAGGAACTGCATGCTTCTCAAAATAGGAGTTTTTGTTCTTCCACATTCATTGGTCTGACATGAAGGAAGGTTTTGAGAAGACTCTGATTTGCAAAAAATGTCTTTAAAAAAGACAAAAGTGGTTAAATTTATGGCCAGACCTCAAAATCTATCATATGCTTATGCTCAGGGTCACTTCAGAATGGGATGACATTGAGGGCACTTTTCAGACTTACTCAAATATGGAGTTACTGATTTACTAAAAATCTCAGCCCAAGGGATTCCCGTGAAAACAAGTCTGGGTCGTTATAGGACAGAATAACATTTGCTGTTCACTTGAGAGTTAAGGAAAGTAAATGTGGGTGAATTCATGTCCAAAATAGCCACAGAATTCCAGTAATTGTCATTATATATATGGCAAATATAAAGCTCCCAAATTAAAACATCAACTGCTGCTGGGCTTACTACTGAGTATTTACGGGCTTGTTAATTTAACTGAGGGGTTAAATCCTTGACTAGATTAATTCATCCTAATAAAGTCTGTTGAGAATACAAAGCACTAACTGTATCTGAATTAACAGCAAGAACTTACTTCGCTTACCAGATGCTGTCTGGGTTTCCCATTACCCTTTTCTAAGGCAGTGAATGGTGCAAATAAACAACTTGTTGGTCTACAAATCAAAGTGTCAAGAGAGATCATTCATCAGTTTGTTGATTGCTAGTGGTCATCTGTGGATGGATGTGAAATTATTTCTATTTTGCTAGCAGCTTTTTCTATGGGAAGCTCCCATATTCATACTTGCTCTTCCAATCCAAATAACTCCAAAATGCCCTGTTAATATAATTTTCTACCAGGGGATTCTGTAACAAATGTCACAGTCATTTGCTTTGCCAGTTGTTTTCACTTGAAGACAATTCTCACGCGAAATGTTCTCTACCCTCTCTCCCTATCATCCTCTCAATGGATAATAAGAGGGTTTTTAGTAATTAGCAGTGTTCCATAGAAGTCATTTCCCCCTAGCTACAATGCACTAATGGCTAAGAGAAACCAGGGCAAACATTTTTGTTATCTACTTTAATAAGCGCACACCCAACTAGAACAGGCAGGGTATCTGCTCAGGCATGCCCCAGGCTCAGCATCCATCTTTCCACTGCTTTACCACCTCCAGACTGACAGCTAAATTACTCCACAGAAAAGGTTTCTGTGTGCTGTAACTATAATGCTGCCACTGAAACTAGTTTATTGGCTAAAGGACAAACAGATTGAAAGACAATTTTCATTAAAGGAGAAAGATGGGGTATGGGAGAGGAGAGTCAGATCTGCATGGGGAAACATTCTTAGCAAATTCTAAGACAAAACACAAGTAAACATTCTTTAATTGGGTTGTATTTTCAAGTAGGCCCTTGTTAAATTCCTCAAAGAAGTGTGTCTCAGACTGTGATACACTGTGCCTGATGGTTAGGAACTAAGGAGGGTTTTACCTGTAAATGAAATTGAAATTAGAGCAATAAAAAGAGGTGGTCAACAGTGTTTCAAAATGCAATCAACATATTATTTTCAGGAAAAAGAATCTTCATAGCTTAAGCAACATTAAACTATAGGATTGAGACCTAACTTTGAAGAATATGGGCAAAACCAACTCTGTACTTGGCGACTTATTCTGAAAATATGTATGAGACACTGCACTCCATATACACGAAGTGGAATCCCAGGCTCAATGATTCAGTTGCTTAAGTTAAGCAGAAGAAACACATTTTCAAATACATATAAGGTTGTATGTGTCAGACAGGCTGGAATCATGTTTACCTAGGGGTCCACTTCATCTCCCATTGTCAGTAGTGCAGCACATGAAATAGCCCCTTTATCATTATTTATTAAATGAACTATTGACTTAGAACTTCTATAAGGGAGAAAGTAATGATAGACACAGAAATTTACAAATATGGATGATGGGTTTCAAAAGTTGAAGTAATTCTAGTTGGAAGGTATGAGATGATTTTATAGAAAGTGGCATGTGATTTAGGATTTAATATTTATAAACATTTGATGGTTCAGAATGACACTGAGGAAGAACAAAGAATACCGTGACAGAGCAGTGGAAAATTCCTGGGGATTAAGAAGAAATAGCAGTGGTATTTTTGTCAGGAGTAATTGTACTGGATAAAGCGAACATACTCTTGCCATTTTGGTTTCAGCATCTGATAGGAAAGCAAAAGCTATTTGTAGCAAATGCTATGTACCTATAAAATAAGTCAGGTCATATTATGGCTTGGTAAATGTGTATGGACCAAGCTAGTCTATTCAAAGTGTCAGAAAAACCCTTATGGAGAAAAAGCACCATTCCTTTCTGTGTTAACAGTTCACCATTGTGACAAAAAGGAACTAAAGGCACACTTTAATTTTATTCCTGATTTAGGGTATTAGCCCTGGTATTAGCCACACTGGTAATTTAATTTCAGTTGTTATGTAGTGCCTGTAATATTGCAGATACATAGTAGGTGTTTGAGAAATATTTCTTGAATGGGTACCAAAGTGTGATTTTGTCATGAACCAAGGAATAGATTTTACAGAACTGATATCCCTTATCATTTTTAGGTTCACTCTCAATTTAAAACTAAAAAAACCAAGTCCTCCATGAGTGATAAATTCTAATTCATAAGTTGGTTGATGAGAAACAAATCACAACTGTTTCCCACTTCTATTTGATAATGTTGAATTCATGGCTTCTAACTTGTCAAGGTCACTGACGGACATCCTTACTGCAGCCAGGCTATTTGTTTTTCAACATTATTGTTCCCCTCAGATTTTCACTTACAGGAATTACACCACATTATTTACTGCAAAGTAGATTACAGCATAGTGTTTCAAAGTACTTTGATGAAGTAGCCATAGAAAGGGGGTCCAAGGGTCAGGCGAACTTGGGAAATTCTCCAAATCTAGAGCTTCCTGTTGGAGGTTCACTTTGTAAGGAACATATTTTTAAGAACATGTTTAAGGTTCTAGGGATCCCTGTAGTAGAGAATACAAAAGAACTCTGTTTAACCTAGTGTTTTTCTAAGTGTTATACGAAGGAGCCTATTAGATGAAAGGCTCTCTCTTTCAAAACTAGTGTTCTGAGGCGCAACCTTCCCAAAGAGTCCCAAGGTAGACACTACACACAGGTGACCTGCATTACATTGTGAACATGAGGGACCACACTCAGACACAGAGAAAGATGGTAGCGTCTCATGACAAGGCTGGGCTTGTGTTCTAACTTGGTATCACCTCACAGCTCCCTTTATGATGGGAACACACTATCTTTTACCTTCTGTCAGGTTCTGCTAGATAGATGATGTTGAAATTCTTGACCTGGAGTAGTCTTATTCAGTTGTACCTATTCTTTCGGAGAAAGGAATGTCAGTGTTCAAATAGAAAAGGGGTATAGATGAACTCCTTTCCCTTTTAGCAAGTAGAAGTAACTTCCATGTATGTTGGACAAAAATATTAAGAGGGTCCCTCGTAAGTACCTTTAGGTTTTTGTGTTTTTTTTTTTTTTTACAAAAATGTCTTATCACTTTTTTTCTTGTTCAACACCTTATGCTGTCCTTATGCTTTATGATGAAAATTTGTTGTCTAAATATTTTCCAGTTTGCCTCTTTTACTTTTTTGATTTTGTCAGACATCAGCATCCCATAATTAGCACCTGAGTGAACTGATTATTTTGTTACCAGAAATAATATAACCTTATGGTCTTGACAGGAAGTGAAAAAACTAAGATTGCAAAGAAGCAGCTCTTCCTGCTTATGTTTACTTCCTTTTGTAAGAAGGACTTTAAAACTGGAATGTCACACACAAGTCAGACTCTCAGATCAGAAAAGTCACTTGCATTATAAATTTGGCTGTAGAAGGAAGGCATATTGCTTACCTTTAAAGTGTGGTGGTGTTTCAGCAGTCTCAAATCAGTATCCAAAATAGCATAATATATATATTTTTACTTTTAAAGCCAAAACAAATTCTCTGTAATGCCAAAAACCAGCAACACAGTTCTTCATGACATGATTTAAGATGTGGGTTGGAATTTTTTGCTAATTACTCTCATCTCATTCATTTATTGAGTATTTCATAATGGATTTGCTACAGCAGTAAATAGTTACAAATTCTAGTTTGCATGGAGTTTTACTATGAAGACTTACTTTACATTTAGCAAGTTCTCTTTGCACTTGTTGCTATCACTGGTATTTAAGTCTGAACAAACATGGTGAACTCAGTCTGATAAACATCAAGTCAGCAGTTCAGGAGAAGGGGAGATCTTGAGAGAAATCTATTATGGACATGTTTTAAATGCTAACAATCCCCTGGTGCTTGTGTTTTCCCAAAAGATAACAAAGCAATGGAGAGAAGACTACTTGTGCACTGGACAGATTCAAGCAGGAAACAACTGTAGAGCCTATTTTATCTCCTATAGATAAAATGTCTAAAACTCACAAGAACTTAAAAAAAATCCCTGAAGATTGTTTTCTTTAAGAAAAGAGCTTGACCTGCCTTGTACTTTCCACATAGCACTTTTTGAGTGTTAAATGAACAGAAAGCATTTAGCATGGTACCTGGCAAATGTTTTTGTATTACATAAATGTTAGTTTTTATTACAAACATGATTGCTAGTCCCCAAGTCCTAGGTATGGTAAATACTAAAGGTTCTATGACATTATATCTATATCCTAAAGATGTTAAATAGGTACAAGAAAGTTGCATCTTATTCTGATCATCTTACATGATACAAATTGCACCTGACACAGTCCTTGATATAGATAATTTTTAGTGATATGTGTTGAAATAGAAAAGTGTCTTTAAGTCTATTCAAACAAAATTTCAAACAAGTATTGCCTATAGTCACAATTAAGGGGCACATTGTGGCCCCATCTCTCAAAAAATGATATTGAAATCCCTATTCTTAAAGAGACAAACTTTGTAAGCAGAACTATTGCAGATGCAAGCACGTGAAACCACAATGGACTGGTGTAAGCTGTGGATTGTAAGCTGACTGGTGTCTTACAAGAAGATGGCCACAGGAAGAACACCTTGTGATGTCCAGGTGGCCTCTGGCTGCAAGCCAAGGAGTGTGAAGGACTGCCAGCAAACGAATGGCAACAAGAAAGAGGGAAGGAAGATTTCTCATCTGGAGGTTCCAGAGGATGGTCTGAGTGTCATATTTCAGATGTTCACATTTCTGTTGACACATTTCAGATGACACATTTCAGAAAACAACATTTCTGTTGTTTTCGGTTATCTACTTTGTGAAACTATTCCTACAGCCCCAGGAAACTTTGTTCACAAGTCTTCCCCTGCATCAGTCACACCAACAGTAGGGTGGCATAGCTTCCTCAGTAGAGGTCACATCACAAAACATCCTGTTCATTGTGTGGTTCAATGTTTTATGGAGTATTTACCTTTAAGGGAGCAAAACAGACTCAGTTGCCCCAGGAAATAATGCTTATAATGTTTCTTTCATCTCACTTTCCCTTCTAATGCTTTCCCCCAGATAACTCAGAGGTACTTGAATTCTCCTTGTTGACACATTATGATAGTGACTATCTAGGGAGAACTCAGATGTCACACAATTCCCTTGAGAGTTAGAATGCCCTCATGGATTGTATCCAGGCATGTAGGCAGTGGACATGGAGGTACTTTTGAGGCTCACTTGGGAAGGGAGGTTACTCTGGGAAGTTTCCAGAGTTCTCCTGGTGCCCTTAGAACTCTCTTCAATATAAAATCATTCTTTCCTTGCTTGGGTGGAAATGTGCAGCATATAAATTTGGCACAATGCATGCCAGTTAATTCAACAAAATGTCAAATTGTCTGGGAAAGCCCTTGGAAAAGGTTTGCTTTTGTTTTCACCAAGGAACTGAGTGATAGGAAGGAAAGCTCATAAATGAGACTTTCTCTAACTACTGCCTATGGTGAGTAACTCAGTGGGATTTTTCTAGTCCCCTCAATATCAATGCATATATCTCATAAGCAGTCAAGTATTTACACTCAAAAAGAAATTTCTCTCCAATCTTGCCCACATTCCACCTTCCAATTTCAGTCTAATTGCTTGCTTTTTCTTTTCTTTCTTACATTTTGTTCTTTTCTACCCATTCTTTTTTTCATAGATACAGGAGGACATATTTTTTCTGAAATTTGTTATTTTATATATCTTAGTTTCTAAAACCTGAGATGTGTGCAGAGGTCTTGACTTTGTGAGTATTTTTTTTTCTTTTTTAAAGAAGATTTAGTCTCCCTGCCCTGAACTTGGTTTAGGGTAATTGTGTATCTGCTTGAGGGCTGAATGCAATCTCTAGCCTTTTTCATAAAGTTTATGGCCCTAGTGCCCCTTTAAAAGTCTCATGTGGCTGATTGATAGGCTCATTTCTGATACTAACCATAAAGAATTGGCCATCCTAAAGATAAGCTGCTCCTCCCTGGAGCATTACAGGAGGTAAAGGCAGGCTGCCATTATAGATGAAGTCTCCATTATAGATGGTGCTCCTTGTCTCAATCTGATTCATCCTTCAGCAGTCCAGGCACAGCTTTGTGCTGAGGGACTGTGCCACAGGACATATAAGCTCAGTCAAGTCCTTTTAGTTAATGGGTATCTTAGGATTAAAACATCATATGGACAGGATGAAGAAGGCAATACCTTATACCCTATTTTCTCCTTCCTGTTAATATTCTTTTGGTGCCATTAAACAACAAAGGATGCAGAGTTCCAGAAGCTTCATCACTTAGGAATTTTCTCAGTCTTTACTCCTTTAATATTTGTTCTCAGATTCAATGTTAATTTGGTGTTTTCTCCTTTTTGTTTTTCAAATATTTCTTCATGGGACAGGTGCTACTTCTTTACTTCCTAAACATTGAGATGTCCGTGTCAAGATGACACTGAATTCTTAGAAAATAGTCAGTGAAGGAAGGAGGAGGAGGCAGGAAGAGAATGTAGTGGAAAGGGAAAGTGAGAATGAAGGAGGGAGAAGAGAAACAAGAGAAAGAGGGAGAAATTTTAAGAGTTAAACTTCAATTTTTAACCAAGCATTTAATTTATAGGAAGAAAGAAAGTTAATTTGTCCTGAGTCAGAAACTAGGGATGGAGAGATGTTGCCGTGGGAAGCAAGGAGAGAAAAGGAATTCAAGTCTTAGAGGAAAAAGCAGAAGGAGAACGGGAGGAGAAACAGGCTTTCATATTTTACCTGTCATTCAAATGTTAATTTAGGACCTTTCAGAGGATGGTTTTGACTAGGAACAATGACTTAAGTTATTAGAGGAAAGTCAAGGTCAGTGTACAAGTAGAACTTATATATCAAGTAATGAAAACATCACAACTATATAAAGATATATTAAAATTATGAAAAACATTAAAACAAAAATTTATTAAATATTGTAAAACTCAGAGATATTGTCAACATCCTCACATGCACTTCTGTCTGGTTTCTCTCCTGCATCACATCGTAAAAAAGCTCTTTTCTGTTTCATCCCTAACATTTATGTTGCTCAAACCAATCATTATCTTTCAGACCTTGTTAAAAAATAGCATTTCTCGCTAGACTGCTTTCTCCATCTTGAAACAGTTTCTTCTTGTGACTACTACATACCATAGTCTCTGTTTGTCCAATGACTGATGATTCTTTTCAATTTCTTTTGCAAGCTCTTCTCCTCTTACTACCCATTAACTGATGTTAATCTACTATATAATGTTCATTTCTCCTCAGCAACATCATTCAACTTAGGGTTTTGGTCACTGTCATTTGACCCAGACACCTCTCTGGGGTACTTCTGCAACACGTGCCTATACCTGCTAGTTATTACCTGCCCATTATTCAGTTTTATATTTCAGTGTTTAGCAAGGTATCTGGTATGGGAGGATGGGAATGTACCCTATTTGCTTGATTGAACTTGCAGGGAGGGTGGGTGTTATTCTTCCATAAACTAGGGTTCTGGGTCATCCTTTTTTAGCATCCTGAATGCATGCCCAGACAGGAGAGATGAGAGTTTTTAACAGATGATAGTCTTTAATAGTTGAAAGAATTAAATAAGATAAAGATAAAAACATATATATATACAATGTAATAGATAATTTTTATTTCTAATATTTTCAGATATTACTATAATATATACCTTACTTTTACAATGGAGGGATTAAAATATTAAAGTATTTTTAAACACTGCCTTTTGTATTAATGTGTATTTCTACATTGGCAAGATAGAAAAAGGTATGGGTACATATACACACTCCCAAATACACATGGAATAAGGGATGTGAAATGGAAAGGAGGGATGTGAGTTCTAACAGGAATCCTTTAGAACATGTTTTTCTTCAATAAATAGTAGCTTACATTGATTTTATTTTGAAATGCTTTTTAGGGTGGAATATGGTAAAGAGAAATTGCTCAAATGGTCTGTCATTCCTGATTTTCAAGAATTAAACACAGAAAGGTATTTATAAACAATTTGATAGTGACATATGCTCTCCTGAATCATAACTCACACTACAATCTTTACTGATGAGTATTACAGACTGACTCTCTAGTCAACCAATTGAAGTCATCAAAATAAACAAGCCCTTATGAAAATGAAAATTGAATATTACATTGGAAAAATTGAAAGCACATTTTATCAAAGGCAATTTGTCTATTATCTGACAGCCTTGCCAAACAACAGGGAAATTATGTCTCACATTAAAATAAGGCAGCATCTTCTTTAGTCATCATAGTAATAAAGGAAACTTGGGTCTTATAGAAAAATAAAATGTATTTTTTTCCTGCATGCTGAACTTTTCTGCTTCTTACACCTTGTATTCTTCTGGGGAGTAGAGGGTATTTCTCTGCATTAATAAATGCATTACTCTATTAATTAATAGAGGAAGATAGTATAAATTCTCCCTTAAAAAATAAGAGCTCTTAGAGGTAAAAAAAAAAATGACTCTATAGAGCTATCGCAAGGGTCTCATAGTGTGAAAAGCATGAGAATTGCCAAGTAACAGTAACTTCCTCCTTCCCGAGAGTCATAGTCAAGGGTTCTCAAAACCTGCTATCTATGAGTCATCCCTTTGACATTATTCTTTCTATGTTGCCTTATGTGAAGTTGGTTAGTTTAGAGCATTCACATTCAGAACTCTCAGACACAGTACCAAATATTACCTAACTACCTATTTATTAGAGGAATTTTAGTCTGTACCCACAGTAATAAAGGGAAGTAGCCATGAACTCTACTACGAAGTAGACATGGGCATACTTTGGGTAGAACAGTCAAGCTCAAGTATACATCTAGGTAGTGATAGTTAACTCATCATGAACATAGAAACAGGAAAACTTGTCAGGATACATAATGAGTCTACTGAAAATACTTTTATAAAGCTTGAATAGTGCAACATTGTTATATAGTTGGTGTTGCTGTTAACTCCCAAGATTCACTAATTTTATTATGTTAACATATTAGTCTCTAAATATCAAATGACATCAAGAATTTTAAACAGACCATCTAGAAGAAAAACATAGATGTTAACCCACTAACTCCTTTTTTAATGGGAAAATATTTAAGAGCACTAGACTTTTGCTGAAGCACTATTTTCTGTAGAAAGAAATTATATAGACACCAGGTAAATCTCAGATTCATTTTATAGGATTTAGTACCTAGACTAATAAAATAAACACTTTACAATTAAGTAACAGTGGCTTCAGAAACTGAGAAAAAAACACAAAGTTCTAGAATGGTATGCTAATCCTTTTTATAGTTTCACTACATGTTCTTCATCTAAACAAATCTCACTGATGGCATTTGATCATGACCAGTATAGCTAACAGTTTTGCTGGATAGAACTTCTGAGACCTGAAAGACTGACATACCTATGGAAATGGTCCAATGTGCAGACCTGTGATTTTAATGAAGTAGAGAGAAATACTAACATTCCTTCTGAATTGGAATAACACTTTAGCTGACATTTTCATGGATCCCTTTTCCCCTTCTTGAAACAGTTAACTACAGCAGCCATAATCACCCCTTTATGACACTAAAGGAAGATTCGTGAGCACTAAGCAGACACCTCCTTTTTAACCTCCTTTTTTGGATAACTTACAGCAGTATGTGGGAATAAAGACTCTAAAAATAATGCTGCTTTTGATTGCTGATGTCATGGACATTGGCAGGAATATTGAAGTTGTGCATCAAAAAGTTATTTTGGGGATAGGTCAGCATAAGAATAAAATAGAGCTCTCAAGCTCTTGTGAAAATGAGAGATCTCTTTTGTATCAAAGTATATTTATGAGATAATATTTCAACAGAAATGGAGGAAAAATGGAAATCCATTGCTACTATATTACTATTTCATTGAAATGGCAATCTTATAATGAAATCTAAAATTCCAGTTCTCATATCCTAAAGTGGATGCCTACTTGCTTTAATCTTGGGTATTCTATTGCTAAAGCCATCACTGAAATTAGTTTTGGCACTTGGAAAAACACAAAATAGATATCCCCATGCTCTCCTCCCAACTTTTCATAATTTCCTCTGCTCTAGATCTAAGACTACTCCTGACAGCCAAAGTTCAAACACACTTGGCTGTAACCAGAAATGGGAAGAGGATTGTATTTTGACATCGCTAATCAGTCCTCCCTAACGAAGGAACAAGTTTCACAAAGTCACAGAGCTAATTATGGTTCAGGTCACCTAATCATACTTTGAGACTTCCTATTGTGGAATAAAAAGTTTCATTCCATAATTAAAATGAAAAGAGAAATGTGTCTTTAGTCTTTAAGCTGAGTTTGAAAATGCGACCCTACGCATGGCTTAACTTCCTATGGTCTTATGAGTTCTGAGATTTAATAACTGCTGTAGTCTTTAAAAAGTTCCTTAAATCTCAGTTATTCAGATTCCACTGACATGGATTTTACCTTTTTGGCAAGCAACTCTCACTTACTGCCATCTTGATCTAGGGGAGGATTCTTTTCTGCTTTAACACAAAAAAACATGTGCTGAAGATGGACAAGCTCACCCTCTTGCAAGTAATAGAACAGCTTCGCTTACTCATAGAGGAGATAAACTGAAAATAAAAAGCATGGAAACAAGACAAGACAATATCATTAAGTTCTGGTTACATGAAGTGGTCTAAGAACAGCTCAAAAAGCTGGGACTCGCTTCTTCTGTTAAAAAAAAAGTTACAGAAGATGGAATGCCATCATAGCCCTATTTTACCAAGAGATTCAGAAATTTTGGAAGAGAAATGTGAGTGGGATAAAATGGATTTTATTCTGCTATAGGGGGATTTCAATAGGTTTTAATATGATTTAATTCATCACTCTGGATTGCTGAGTTACTGACAATATATTGTTCCTTATATCTAAGAAGCAATATCAGAAGTGGTTCTAATTTATAAAGCCTTTGTCTTGTTGCTTGAAAAGCCAAAGGAAAATTCTATGAACTCTAAAGCTGCATGTTTTAAGTCTCCTCATTTCTATTTTGAAAGTACTTTAAAAATATTAATAAAGATTAATTTATAGCATAAAATCAACCTGTTGAGAATGTATAATTCAATAGTTCTAATACACTCTGATATGTAAATTTAAAACCACCCTCCATGATCATGTTTAGAATATTTTCAGTTCCTCAAGAGGAAACTCTATATCCTTCAGCAACAACTATCTCCCAGTCCCAGCTCTAGACAACAAATAGTCTATTCTGTCTCTCTATCTCCATATCTGAACATCTTATATAAACAGAAACTGATGAAATGCCACGTTGGTGCTATATTAATGCCCTGTATTTAGTTTTCTTTCTAAACTTTGTTTTGTTCCAGTGATCAATTCTTTTACTCTATAGCCAGTGTCAAAATGTTTCAATCACTTAGGTTTTATTAGACTATGTACTGCCATTTCAGGTTAGGCAAAGCATAGTCAATATTAATACTACTTAAATTAGTATAAAGTGTTTTAATGTTTTGCTCTTCTGAATATAAAATTAAAGGGATCAATATATTGGTGCTAAACTGCAACAATAAATAGGATTATTGTAGCATAATTCTAACTTTGGGTGAAAAATGTTTGCTCTGAATGGAGAAAAAAGCATTGATGAAACAAAGCAGAAGGAAGCATATTGAAATCTTAAAGCATTCGACTGAATGTGTAACTACACCAACTAGAGAAGAAAACAAAATTATCGAGTCATAAAAAATACATTAAATTCCAAATGAATTAGGAAAAAGCAATAAAGTTATTTGGAACTGCTATAGGAATTCTGTTTTAAAATAACCAATTGAACTTACCCAATAGGTTCACTTGAAAATTAAATTAAAACATGATTATGAGAAATTTATAGTTAAGTAGTATTACATTAATTCTTTATTTTTTCCTAATACACTTTGTTTTTCTTTGTGATTCCTTGTACATACTTATCTACCCAATAAAAAAAATGAATAATGAAGGAAATGATGGGTAAATGAAATTTTATTTTCACTCTAATTGGATTTCCACTCTCAAAAATCTTCCATCTTCTTAAATCACCATGAATTAAACTATAGTGTTTCCTTTATTGCAAAAGTTCCATGCCAAGCATGTTAATTCTTTCTCAGGAAACCTCAGGACCATTCTGGTATAGTCATGTCGACCCAATCTTTGTCAATAGTTGGAACACATGTATATTTAAACACTTTCTACATTCACATGCCAGGCCATGGTTGCATCTGAGACATTAGACTATAGAAAACTTTCATGCCAATTAATTTTTCTTAATATTTAACAATTTAATACCTTATTATTTGAATTTATTTCTTTGTTCTGTACTCACCAGATCTGGGGCCTTGGGGAGTTCACTTCATCTCTGCAGACCTGGAGTATATCTGTAAAAGGAGGAGTTGAGTTAATCTTTCAAATTATTTTTATTCTAATTTTCTGCACCTGTATTAAATGCAATCATTTGATGTTTTAAGTATCATTTCATTCTGATAAGTACCCTTTTGGGGAAAGATGTTTATAGAGGATTCAACAATTAAAGTTTTTCCATTTGCCATTTCTATTCATATGTGGTCTTCAGAAACAACCCACTCCTTTCAGACTATTTTAATATGACCTATTTCAAAGAGAATTGTCACAGAAATTATGAGTCCACATTTCCACAACAGTTGAAAATGAATTTCTCATTTGAGATGATACAGCATTTTGATTCTTGGGGACAAAGATTGTGTGCTCTGATTTTTTTTTTCTAAACAAGATTATTTTTGCTGTTTTCTTTCTATTACTTATATTCTCATTTGTATTGGTTGACTTACATTTGGAAGGACCATCACCTTGAACTTTGCCTTCAGAGTGAGTGCCCATATGCTAGAATTCCCATTTAGAAATTTTAAATCTTTAAATGCATTAAATATATATTCAAATTTCATCTAAGTGGATAAGGTATAGAATAAGTCTTTAGCAATCATTTTGTGACTGACAACTAAAAAGACAAAAGTTAAAAGTTAAAACAATACCTAGTGAAAAGTTATAGGGAGGAAGCAGACAAATTTCCAGCTCATGGAAGTACATATATCAGTGTAGTGTATTGTGGAGGATCTGATCCTCTATCTGAAGTCTCAGGCGTTCAAACAAGTAATTCTACTTTTAAGAGTCTGCTCAGAGGAAATAACAAAAAATAAGGGAAAAACATCCATATGTATAAAAGTAAAAACGTTGAAGTAACATCATTATGTAAAAAGTGTCTTCATTAACTGAGACACAACCATATAATTAAGTACTATACAGCTGTCAAAATGATATCATAGATTAGTGGGAAATGTTCATTCTAAAAATTAGGAAATAACTATAAAATAATGGGCAGAATAGGAGTCAATTTCTCATAAAATGTTTAGATAATCAGAAAATAATGGGAAAATATCTTTCAAAATATTCATACTCTTTTTCAGTTATATAATTCTAAGTAAGCTGGATTGTTTGCAATTCTCAAGTTTTTGCATTGATTGCATGTCATACTATCATAAGACTTATTTTGGAGCAATAAGCTATAGTATAAAATGACTTTAATGTCTACATTATGTCTACTATATACATATAATCAGACCTTTAGAGAAGTAATCATTTCAAGAATTCAGAAAGTATATAATTTTAACCAAAACTAAGTAAATAATTTAGATTTATGTCATCATTGATTTTAAAATTTTGGTTGAAGAAATTGAAATTATGATAATGAATAATACAGAATATAAGTGAATAAGATTATCCTTCCATATCTCTCTCATTCTCTGTCTTAGGACACTTTGTCTTTAAATTTCCAAGCATTTTTTTGCATATTATAATAATTATACTTATTTTCTTTCTATGTGGTTTTGATGTGTTTATCCACCCACCTATAAGCTCTGTGAGGATCCAGGGATTTCGTTTTTTGGTTAACTTAGCAAAGATTCCATTAAACTGTTCAATGAAATTGGCTAAAAGAACAAAACTAGTTAGACTTTATAAAATATTTTAACATTAAAGTCATTTGATTGGTCTGTGGGTTCCTGTAACCCAAAGTGGGTAAATTATTTTTTTTAAGAAAATTGGGAAAAAATGTGAGTTCTAATATATAACTAAATATAGACTTTCTTTTTTATTAATAATTTTATTGATTGATTGATATATTTCACATCTTTGTATTCCCCAGGGTTCCCCCAGCACCGTCTCATGCATGGACTGTCATTGCTCTCTTCCTTGTTCCTCCCCTCCCTGACCACTCTGATCCATTTCCCCCATCCCCAGCTGTGTACTATATAGTTTGGCTGTTAGCTTGCCTTGACTTTCCCTCTTGGCCTTTTGTTTGTTTTTTCCTATATATCATATATAAGCGAAACCATCTGGTTTCTGTCTTTTTCTTTCTGACTTATTTTTGCTAATACAATTCCTTTTAGGTTCTATTATGTAAATATACCACCTCAACATGATTACTTGGAGCTTGAACAACTTTACTGCACAGTAGAAAATATGTTCTATCAACATTGAGTACATTTATGGGAAACAAGTCTAAGGATGTTGTCTTAAGAAAAGTTAATTTTCTTTACCTGTACGGTCCTTGCTTAATTTTATGTTTCTGAAAGATTACATCTGATAAATCAGTCATAATCAAAATTTAGAACTTCAAATATAATTAGCCAAATGGCAGTACATTTAGGCAAGACTTAATCAACTGGAACCTTATATTTTAAAGCCAATTTTTACAACCTGACAAACTAAAAATACACAAATAAATACTTGCATGGGTGATGCAAAAGCAGGATTCATTTTATTCAGAAGAAACATAGCTAATGTTAATTGTTGCAAAATTAAACTTCGTAGTCAAAGTAACATTTATTTTTTAAATCTAAGCAATAATTCAATTTCTCTAAGTCTTCTAAAAAAGACTTCAAGTTTATTGAAGCTTAGTGTTCCAGCTCTGAAAACATTTTCCATTGTAAAAGAAAAATTCTATTTCTTTGAAAATAATTGATAGTTTAGTTTTCTGCATCACTTGGCCTCATTTTCCTACAGGGAATTTGAATAAACAAAAGTTCATAGCCTCCTTAAGCTATAAAAGCTAGCACAAATGTAATTCAAAAGATCAAGCAACTGAAACAAAAGAAGTCTTCATTTTTCCTTTGAAACTGCTTTCATCCCATAAGGTCCACAAATGAGTAAACCTTTCCTACGTTGTCTTCAAAGCAAAAATTGCAGTGACTCCACTATCTGGCAATTTCAGTCAGTGAGGCAAGTCAACTTAGATTATCTGAGACTATTTTCCTACTTATTTTTGCTTATGCTTTTTTTCCTAGGAGATTTAGGACTTAAAATTCAGTCTCTAGGCCAGGCCTGGTGGCACATGCCTGTAAGCTGCAGCCAAGGAAGCTGTGGCTGGGGCCAGGGATTGCAGTTCATTTCCCACTGGGGGCATGTAGCGAGACCAAGTTCCAAAAATATATAACTGGGCATGGTGTCACATGCCTGTAATCCCAGCTACCTGGGAAGCTGAGGCTGGGGATTGCTTGAGTCTGTGGTGCAACGTGAGCCTGCAGTTCCACAGGCACCCCCCAAAAAAATCAGTCTCTAGGATAGTTTTCTTTGTATTAAATTTTAAATGTAAAAAATATGAGGTTATCAAAAGTCAATTCCCAAATACAATCTTAAAAATTATGAAGATAACCCAAAAACTCTAAAAAAGGTTTACTTTAATTCATAGTTAGCATGGAAGAGCATTTATTGCATATGACTCCTAAAATGTCTATTCTCCACAGGTTTATAACTGGAAAAGGAAATAGATTTGCATGTTGAATGCAACAAGTATTCAGGGTTCTGGCAGAAACATTCATAAAGCTTAAATGTAGCTGTGGGATGATTCAGACTCAACCCATAAACTTAAAGGTTAGAAGCTAACATTTTAATGATCTGCCTGATCATTGATGGTAAATCACTGAAGAGACCCCCAAGATGTCTTGGAACGTGGGATAAATACCAGAGAGTGCCATTATGGAAGATAACATTATAAAGATCTAACAGTGAAGGGTCATATTTTCAGTGTATGCTTTCTTCAGACTTAGCAGTCAATATTTACATGGTCTGCAGTGTGTTATTGGATATTAAGGAGATTTTCTCACATCCCCTTTCCAATTATAATTATAAGGAAGGGAATATAAGGACTGCACTAAAACAGTATTTTGTATTTAAAAGACAGATAACATTTTGGTAGTAGGTAGTAGTTGAGAAATCGGCTTTCCCTTAAATGCTGATTGTAAAAGTCTCAATCAAAATAAGGATTTGATTTATCTTCCCTGACATACATACAAGTATTAAACAAATTAAAAGGTATCAAATACAAACTGAATATATAAACAATGAAATTGCTACTGAAAACATGTTCTCTATGATGGAGTCTCAACTTTTAAACAGGTGCCAAGAATCTAGTGGGTTTAACCCTTAAACCTACCTACTATGTTCTGGAAAGTTTTTCTATCATTGTCCAAACCATATTTATGTTTATTTCAAGTTCAATTATTTTAGACACTCAATTTTATAAACTGATCAAATTGTGCATGTAAGTATTAGTTGAACCAGTCCTCTTAAGACTGAATTTCAATGTTTTGAGATGGATTTATTGCTGGTTAAATGTTCCACCCTTCCCTGAAGTCTTATACCCAAAATTAGTTGAAAGCATTTTCTTGCAGTTATTTCTTTTTTCTTTTTCTTTTTTAATTTATGGAAGGTAATGTTTTGCTTTTGAGTTTCCCAATTTACAATATCTCTTTATTATTATTATTATTACTATTAATTTATATATATATATGTATTACATCATTGTGTACCCCAGGGTTCCCCCACCTCCTTGACACCCATCATGGATAGCATTTCTGAATACAAAACTATTTTTTACAATGACACCATCTTCTACCTTGACTTTCTTTGCTTATTTTTATAACCTAGCATGGAGTCCTCCTCTTCTAGCTAGCACCTGTCTATCCTGTGCCATGTCTTATTGGCAGGATACTGATGTCTTAGCTCCTTTGAAATGTGCCCTGCACATTAGAAATGTTGACATGCTGTTATGGCAGAAACTGTCAAGGCATTGCCCACGTATCCTCAGCTGCCTTTCCTATCTTTAAGCATACTAGATGCCATGTAATTTCATTCCTCAACCAGCATCTATGTGATTCTCACCATCTTTTCCTTGTTCCTCCGCCCAATCATAAGTTCTGTTTCTAGGAAACCCACTTAAGGCAGTTTCCCAGAGTGGTAAGGAACAAGGAAAATGGGTGAACAACTCTTGTAGACACCCTGCAATGTTTATAAAATCAAGTAGTTCAAGTTGGAGATTGCATGAGTCACAATAGCTGGATGATTTCTGTAGATACAATGCATTTTGACTTTTTAAGGTTTCCCAGTGTATGAACTAGTTACACAAAAAGATGTTTGACATTCACAACAGAATCATTCATCAAAAGCTGTCATGGCATGTGGCCACAGGTATTCCACAATAATGCTGCATTCGCAATGAAATGCAAACATTTTGCGGTTATCAGTAATGTATGGGATACTTTACAAGGTCAGTTTTCTTTCTTTCTAATTTACCAAATGACAGAATTAATTTACAGACTGAAATCCCAAACCTCAATATTGTTAATTTTAAATTTATTTCAGACATTTTAGTTATTAATTTGCTAGTCTTGAGAACTGCTTTCTGGAAACAGAAGAAAGAATAAATGTTAATGACATACAGGACCCAAGTTCAGAGACTGGTGTTACAATTTTCTAATACAGGCAGTATTTAAAGACTGATGAGACAGTACATTATATCTGCATGGTAATTTAGTTCAGAAGTTCACAATTATTTTATTTTCAATATTAATTGCTTTTGTCTCACAATAAATGACTCTGTAGGAAGTGAAATTCAATTTCATTCATTTTTAATAATCGAGATTGCTTTGAACTAGCTCAATAACTCTTGGCCTCCTATGTATCGCTGGTGCTAGTACATAAATAATCCTAGTTTTCTTTTCAGATTCCTACGCAGAGCTAGCTTCTGGCAAAAGAGCTAAATAGACAGAGTGAGCTCGTCGCACTCCTAGCTCTCTATGTTGGTCTCTTCAACATCCACTGTCCTCCTAGGGCAAGTGTTAGGAGAAAGTTAGTCATACACTTGATCTTTGTAGCCTCTTTGTGGGGTGTGGACACAGATTAAAAGACATACCTGAGATAAATGGTTATGGGCAAGTCTCTTATCTGTGAGGACAGCCTCCTCACCTCCTAGAAATGTTCCACCAAAAGAGACATGTCCCTGGAATGATAAAACTGTTTACCCACAGGTTTTTTTCCTGTAACCCCCATCCTCCAGTCATATGTCACATATCTTGGGATCCTGTTTTTTTTCCTTCTTCATTACCTTATTGTGATCATTCTTTGCCAAAGTAAAAAAGGGTCTTCAAATCCACATTAAAGCAGATTTGGACATGCTTCCAAAACCCCTAATCTATGAGCTGGACTCAAAGATTGCTATCTATCTCTTTCCTCTCATTCTTCTTCTTTCCCTTCATGGGATTTCTAACATCTTTCTTTTTCCTATGTACACTTACTGCAGGAAGAGTCTTCTCCATACATATCCATCTAGGAGTTAGAGTTCACATCAGACCTCCATTTCCACAGAGCCTAGACAGAGCTTTCCTGAGAGAAGGGTACATAAAGCATTCATTGGGTTTCTTTGAACCTTTCTCTGTTCATTCATCTCCTCACACTGATTTGGCTGTATTCATATTCCTCAACTACTAGGTGCTCAGTTCCTCATGGCTAAGAATTGCAAGACATTCATCTGTACAATCCATGTACTGAGCTGCACTCCTCAGCAAAAACAATCTGAATGAAGTAATGCATGAATTAATGAATGAACATTTAGTGAAAGAGAAGCTTGTCTTTGGTTTAGTCACATGAAACAACTTATTTCCTCCAATGTAAGTTTCACTAACTCCACTCGGTCTTCGCTTAATCATGGCTTCTAGTCCAAATCAAATTGCGCTAGTATGGTGCCCATGTGGACTGCACCTAGTGCCAACAGACTAGAGACGTCCTTAGGAGAATGGACAACAGCATGAGCCAGATTCAGAGCAGAAGCTCAAGCCATTTCTGTGGAATGAATTTGATCTTAGCACCCTGTGATTTAACCTCAGTTATCCTTTCCAAGATTTCCATTAGTCATTTCTGGAGATGAGTTCAGGCAGGGTGCTTCATGGACCACTGTGTGAGAGAGCACATTCAGGGAGAGAAATAACAGCCTTACCCAAAAACCCTAACTTTTCCCAGTGCCCTTGGCTACCCTGCCTTAGGTACTATATATAGAAGCTTTCAAAATTTCGATCTGACATCCAAAGCAAAATGAATTCCAAACCCACCCAAATATCAATATTTGATCAACTTTTATGGCATGTGGAGGCTGTATTTATGCACACAGAATGAGGTTTCTTTTATCTGATTGCTCATTGTTTTCAAGAGCATTGTAAGTATTGGTCTCCCTAAGACCACAGGTCTTAGACAGGTCTTAGGGAGAGGAAAAGACACCTGACTTTGCTAGTCCAGGCCCCACCTAAGCACCCACTCAATGCTCTGCATTTGTATCTGCTGCTAACATTTCATGCATGCAGTTCAATTCAGAAGCATTGACTCCAGGCCTGTCAAGAAAAGGAAACTGAACTTGCATAAAAAGGCAAATATAAATAACTTCCCATACTTACTCCTAGAAAGTTCACAAGGACAGGTAAGCACTATTCTTGACATGAAGTAGAGGTGGGAGTTGTATCAGTTTTTCTCAATAAGATTCTCAGTATTACAGTGTGTGTGAAGATATTGAGTTTAATTTCTTAATTTATTAAACATGTAAAGAACTGGAATGATTTTTGATAGGTGTCTAACCTCTTTCCTTATAACCAACAGAATAGCTAGAGACTAGTTATTAGTGTGTTATCTGTATAAAAGTGTGTTATCTGGCCTAATTCTTAAGTTATAAAATGCATGTGACTTCCATAATATTCACCCTATAGGTTTATTTCCACCAAACTCTGTCATAATTCACACTCCCATGTGGGGCATAGGTGACACAATTTACTACATCATTTGTGCCTTTGTTGAAAAACTACTATCTTTCCTGACTAGTTTGTTTGTTTTTATTTTTGGTCTCTTCTTATTAAGGATACTTCTCAATTTTAATTATTTTTGATGACCTGCTTTGAATTGGGCTCTGAATTCACAGCCCAGTTAAGCAGGAATGCCTCCACATTATAAACAATAAATGTACTATTAAGAGTAGTGTTCAGGTAACTAGGAAGAAAGTCCATCTTTTTGCTTCTTCCCAGCTTCCTCCCTCAATATTTTAAAGTCTACATTTTTTTCCCTTGCTAAAAAAAATGGCTGTTTCACATATTATTTCAATCCTTACCCTGATATAGCTGGCCTCTCTCCTCATGCCCATAAAGTGACTGATTTATGTATATTTTTCTGGATGGCACATATTATAATAACTCTTATGTAAAGAGTTCCTTTAGGGTTAAGGAAAAAGTAAATACAGTTGTCACTTCGCAATCACTATCACTACCTTTCCATGAAAGAGCTTTCATGCTAACCTTTAGGAAATTACTTGTAATTATAACTTAATCATATTCTCCCTTCTGTTGTGCTATTGTGCATCCAAAAGATATTTCTTCTCCTATTTTAGATTCTAAGGTTGCCACACAAAAGGGGAACAACTACATTTTAATTCCAGATAAATTTTAAGTATAAGTATTTCCTAAATAATGTATGGAGCAACATTTATATTTAGTATACATCTAAAAATTCAAACTTACTTTAGTGCTCTGTATTTTTATTCTCTAAACCTGATGATTCTATTTTGCATCTCAAAATTGGTTCCCAATGACTCTGCACCAGAACTTGGAAGGCAGTCAAGCATGGTAAGTCAAAAGTAAAGTGAATCAGACAATCAAGTATGTATCTGTTTGTCACATATTTTGATAGAATCTTTTGCAAACATTCTAGTGTGCCTCTCCTCAGGAAATAAGGTATAATTTCACTTCCTTTGTCCAGTTGAATTAGGTGTGGCCAATTAGCTTTGGTTAATGAAATTCCTGTGGAAACTTCTTCCCTTTGCCCTCCCTTAGTGATCAAGGACACTAGACTTGAAATGGAGTCTCCATTAACATGGGTCCCTGACTTTTTACAATGATCAGGGCGTCTTACAATGGGTGTGTGGTATGGGTGACAAATACACATTGGAGGGACATTAGATTTGTAGAATAACCTATGTTTTGGGAGAAAGAGCATTGAACATGAAATAATAAACTTCATTTTTAAATAATAATAATAATTTTCTACTTATTAGCTTTGTGATTTCTGACAAATAGATAGATATACAGGTCCAAGCCTGGGTAAAAATGGTATTCCAGATTTTGCTTTAGATTTTTCCTTCCTCTTATCTACCCCTCTGATTACCACTGTGTCCCATCTTACTTCCATACCTCAATTTTCATCCTGTTCTGAAATATTTTAACTATAACTACCTGTTGTTATTTTCCCTAAAGGCTAATTCTAACTCTAGGATCCTACTCCAAAGCTTGTACCAGCTTCCCATGCACTTCTGAATTCTATACAAACCCCTCAACCTGGCTCTCAGTGCTGCTGATAGAGACACTTAATTCCGCACATTGCATTTGCACAGAAGGAATTTTAGGTACAGTCTCTTTTAAGATAGAGTAATATGAGAGAGAAGATTAATTTCTGCCAATCCTGATTAAAGTGTGACAAACATCATTGTATACATGTGACATCATTGAGATTTGGCTTCCTCTTTGCACATAATCTTTTATGTCTCTAAGTCTCCTTTCTTGTACTGACTCCACCACTGGGCCTGCAGTCCTGAAATTGTCTATACTTTTTTTTTTTTTTTTTTGGCGGGGGGTAGAGGGCTAAGTGGGCAAATTTAGAAAGTCTGGCCTAACTCCAGTTCAAACCACATGCCCCATGCTAGTTTTATTGGCAATTCTGTGGGTTATTTAATCTTTTTCTAATTCCTATTTTTATGCCAAAGTGTTTAAGACACATAGGTAAAAGAATATGAATGTTGCTTCCAAAATCTTAAAAAAAAGTCCTTTGCAATTTGGCTTCAATTTATCTTGAGTCTATTAACTAATTCTCAAAATAACAACCAGAAGGTTCTTGACCAAATTCAATTTTGATTGTCCCCTAAGGACATCAGTGTCCTAATGTCATTGTGGATTCTGTCTTTTCACACAGAATCTATATTTTTACAAATTTATTTTTTGAACTGGAAAATCTTTAAGCATGAAAATAGTTTATCTGAATAAATACTTAACTCACCTTTTTTTATTTCTACTCCACCTTTTTACTTATAAATTCCTTCATCTTTTATTATTTTACTTAGAAATTTTATTTATACACAAATATGTACATTTGTCTCATCATCTTTCCTGAACTGTAACCTCCTCAAAGAATCTGTTGTCTGATAGTTCACAGTTCCTATGGAATTAATAATAACATCCTTAAAAATGTCAGTTGAAATAAATGTCTTCTATTATTTTTAAGTAGGTAAGTGACAGAACAAAGCATCATTGACAATAATTTTCTTCTTAACTAATTCAAATATTTGCAACTTGATATTTGCAAATATTGTTCTACTCCTCTCATGCTAGTGCTAATGTACTTAAAAGAAACTCCAAATTTTAGACATGACATTTTACACAGTTCTTTGGAAATATTTTCAAGCTTCCTTTTTTCTTTGTAACTCTCTGACCAAGACCTGTCATATTGCTGCAAGCATTCTATTTGTGAAAGTAAAGGGGAGGGAAGGAGGGCAGTCACAATGACAATCACACCTTTCTAGTCCTCCTCCATACATGTACTTAATCAGTGTTTCTTAGTATCTCTGACAACTGCTCTATCTCAAAACCTGATACTCTGTGATGATTAAACATTATCACATAAAATTCTACACCTTCCTTTTTTGTGGCCCCATGCAGAAAGCCCTAGTCTACTTTTGTTAACATGACATATCAAAGACACGTATTTAACTCTAGTCCTCCCTAAAGGCATACATTCAAAAGGTCAAGAAGATTGGGAGAAGAGTTAACAGTCAATGAAAGATGTCAACAAAATTTTAGCAGCTGCAAAGTATGTGGAAAAGTTAAAGCAGGGAGAATTAAAATACTAAACAGGGTGTTGAGTTGCAGAGAAGTGAATGGTCCATACAATTTAGGTGCATTTATATGACAGATGGAAATGTAATCATAGTATGTGACATTTGTATTTTGAGAAATATTTGTACACAATCTGTGTGAATGTTAAATAAAGTGGTGATGTGACTATATTGGAAAGTAGGAGTTGGAAAACTGAGCATGAATGTGACATGATAGTGAAATCATTATCAACAGTAGGTTCCCAGGAAATACTTTTTACAATTTAATAATAAAAAATAAATTATAAATGAGCAATTTAGAAACATGAGGACAGAATAAAAGAAAATAGTTGAAAACTGTTGCCTCAAAGGTGAAGGAATCACTGCTGGAGTAAGTGGCCTCTTGCTTCCTTGATTATTACTGCTTGGAAAACCAAATTATTTCAATCAAATGTAACAGGAAATAATTTTCATAGTTCCAAAATTAGGTGCTTTTTGAAGAGTAAAAATTTTTTTTGAAAAACATTAGCTCACATACTTCTACTTTTGGGTTAATCCTTGTGTAAAATTTTGACAATTTCAGGAAGACATTAGTTTTAAACTCATGAAATGGGCCTCGTGTGCCCCAAGTAGGCTGACCCTGTGAACATGTTGCCTGCTTGATCCTTTTCTACAGCCACAATCTGGGCGGAAGGAAAGTGGGGGTACAGAGTTTTCTGGGTTTGATTCATCTACAGTCATCCCAGTATACCCTTTGAAACTTGAAAACTGCTATGCCTCTTGATACTTGGCATATTTCTCCATTTCTCTGAAATGGTTCACCTTTAAAATCCAGACAATCTCCAAACTATTTTCTGACAAGCATTTCAAGTGGGAAAATAATTTCAGAAAAATGTGAAATTCTTGAGTCTAAACCACTATCTGGTGGACCTTTGGCAAATTTGAGTCAAATCATATGAATTCCAGAGACTGTAGTGGAAAAAGATGGCTTTGTCTAGAGTTGACAGAAGAAGCTGTCTGTTGAATCTTCTCTCCCTAATCCATTTCCTTTTTTCTAGCTCATGTGATGGTCATTCTTCCACAAGTACTCTTGCTCAGTCTCACTGTTTAAGCTACTTTAACTTGTCTGATCAAGAAAGCTTTTCCAAAAAAGACCAACTTATGTCATATATGGCAATATGGATGAAGCTAGAAGGAATCATGCTAGCAGAAATAAGCCTGAAAGAAAAAGAAAAATATTGAATGGTCTCACTATATGAGAGGCAAAGGGAAAACACTCTAATAGACAAGAAATTTTTAAAACTAAATTTTAGCAATGTTGAAGCATAGAGCATGAGAGGGAAAGGGGGAAAATAGGGGTGGGAGGGGCACAAAAGATTAAGAGGATGGTTCATAGGTACTAAGGTGGTGGTAGAACCCTGGGGTAGATAACGACATAAAAAAATAAATAATAATAAATAATAATGATATTAAAAGAATATATATATAAAGTTGTTTTTGTTTGTTTGTTTGTTTGTTTGTTTGAGACTAGATCTCACTATTTTTGCCCGTGAAACCACAGGCTCACGTTGCCCGGGGTACCACAGACGCAAGCAATTTCCAGCCTCAGCTTCCCAGGTAGCTGGGATTACAGACGCGCACCACCACGCTCAGCTATTTTTTGGGACTAGGTCTCGCTGTGCTGCCCTGAGCGGGACTCGAACCGCGATCCCTAGCCCCAGTCGCTTCATAGGCTGAAACTTACAGACATGAGCCACTGTGCCCGGCTATATGAAGATTTTTTTTTAGAAAAGAAAGCTTTTCCCAATCAGCTGAATTCTAAGTCTGGTTCTATCTTCATAAAACGCATGATTATATCATTACTGAACTTAATTTCTTTCTCTACAGATACATCTTCTTTATCCCCTCAATTTACAGCAATTAGTAAAGAGCAAAAAGTTCTGAGAATTAAGTTGTGTGTGACCAGAAGAGCCACTAGTTTTCTATCACTAAAAATTTTAATCACCATGTAGACTGTAGCTCCATAATAAAAACACAATTATAAACTTTTTTGCAACAACTTGAGTACACATAAGGAACATTTGTACAATGAAATAAGCCTTTTTACATGCTATCCATTCCTTCAAAACATCTACATCCTGTTTTTCTGACATATATTATACATAGGGGAATTGGATGAATATTTTTTGGATCATATTTTGGGATACAGAACTACTTTGTACAAAGTATTTTGTAAGGTACAGCTATTTAGATCAATAATGTAGGAAATCCTAAATGGTACTTTAGATGATCCAAAGCACCAGGTTAATGGGTTTTTTTTTTTCAATCCAATATCTTTCACAGTGTAGATAATATTCACACAAAATAAACAGATGAAATAAGCAATGAACCCACCAGTCTATACATGCAGAAAAGCCTGCATAATTCACTCCAGAAATGCTATTAGGTAGTATGGTACAGTGGAAAGAACCAGTGTTAGAATTGAGATAAACTATATTCCAATTCTTTGAGCCTTCCAGTTTACCTGGCAGAAATATGGAAAACACAAAAACCACTGAATTTAGAACCAAGAAGAAAAGAACCAAGCATAGACTTAATAGCCAGTGATAAATCAAAAATATGTCACAGTTCTTCATTCTATTTTACGCAGGTACCCATGGCATCAAGTTACTGTGAAATAAATTCCTTGACTTTTGCTAGATGTTTCTACATAAGTTTGGAATTTGGTTCAATTATTTAAAAACTTTTTTTTTCTTTTTGCACTTGGTTGTTTAATGTATTCTTTTTAAATGAATCCCCCCTAGCATTTCCTTATGGATTACACCCTCAACCTAATTACATAAGTACCTGATGGGCTGGAACACTTCCAAAAGGGTCTCTTAGGAAAAACAATCTGAAGGGTTTTTTTCCCCTTCTTTTGTAATTACATAATTACTCAGCTGACTAATATGAGTCACCGTGTGCCATTCTAATCTCCCAGGCACAAAATAGTTTTATTATTTTCTTTGGAATTACCTAATTACCCAATGGATAGTAATAACTCCTGGGCTCTTTTCAGTAAGTAATCCGTAAAGCTCAGGCTGAAATTTTTCCAGAAATTTTTGAAAATGAAAGGGAAATTAGGGTAATATTGTTTTTCATCACATTAGACACTGGAGTTCTTGGTGACAAGGGTGGTCTATTCATATACCACAAATAAAAATGGAGAAAAACTGTAAGATGTTAAGCACAGGATAAATTAATGAGGCAGATTCTCCCTACTGAGTCCTAGAAAATAAGTGATCTTGACTGAGTACAAATCTCATCAGTAAAAAAAAAAAAATAGCAAGCATGCACAATACATGTGCATTTATTTACAAATTATATGTATAAGCCATGAGTGGCCTACAGATTAACTCATAACTTAATATTTTGACAAAACTAAAATATTAAAATGTTAATATATTTTTTCTATATCCCACTGGAGGGCTAATGCCCTCCAGTTTTTTAAGTATTTTTAAGAATAATATTTTTAAGAATACTATCTTCCAGAACACAGTTTCCAATATATTCTAGAACTGGCCTATGATTGACCTACCTCTACTCAGTCTCTAAATCTAGAGACTTAGCAGACTGCTTATTTTGACTCTTTTCTTATTTTTTTTAAAGGGCTATGTAAGAAAGTCCTGCCATTCTGGGAGCACATGAAGTCTACTCCAGGAGTTTTCTGGAAGGTGCTCAGAAAATAGCAGGCATAACTGTTTTCTCTCCATGCCTTTTCTAACATTCTTCTACACCTAACTTTACATAAGAACACAGAAAGGGTGAGCTTATGAAATTCACCATTGGGCAGATTACATGATTTACAAAACCAACATGTTGGCTTATGCCATAGGTATGGTACATTTCAAATAAAAAGAAACATATTTGAACATGTTTTTCTAAACTATTGAAGAGTTAGAACTAATCAATATTAAATCAGATCAAATCATTTTCAATGTATAATAGAACATCAAAATATTCATAATTCAACTGCATTTAGAACAGCTCTCTAGTCAATCAAAACATATTAAGAAAAAGCTACATTATGCTTTATTTTAGAACTAATTAAAATACTAAACTTAAAGAATTCCTGAAGCTTCAGTAGTGCAGCTAAGGCTAGCAGTATGCTTATAATATACTGAAGCGATTATAAATGTGAGATTGGCAATCCAGAGATTCACAGCTCACATTTTTGAAAAGTTTCATAGGTGTTAAAAAAAAATAAATCTGTTCAGTCAAGTCTGATTCTTCTGGTACATAAACCAAATCACACAGTGAGGTAGAAGTAGCAACACTGCAGTTGTTTTGACAGTTGAACACAAACAGAGGCCCCAATAATGAACACACAGAAATGGTACACTCCCCCTGGAGAGAGGCAGCTCAGTTTTGAATGTCTGGAAGGGAGCCAACATGCTGTCCATGAAATTCAACTTCTAGATAACAACAGTTATCTAGGTTTTTCTCTTGGAAGGGCCTCCTGACCCCCCCACTCTCCTACCCCATTATGAACCCTCAATCTTCCTCAACTCTATTAATTATGAGAGAGAAGCCAAGGAAAGGGAAACCAGGAGAGGGAAACCAGGAGAGTTTAGCAACAAATATATAAACGCATACCTCACTTTCTCTTTCAGCTTGGAAATTTCAGTCTTTCTCCATCCAAAAGCTAGGGATGTGGTTTTTGCAAGGAAGCAATCTCATACTTATCCCTACTTATAAGACATACACCTGTCCTCTTTCCTCCTTTCTTCTCATATCTCTTGATACCACTCCAAGCTAGACTTTATTGATTTTTGAACTTTATATTTTAGATAGCATTGATTATCATTCATTCCTTCAATTAGGAAAAATGTTTGGAAGAGTTTAATTATAAGGTTAATAATTTCCCTTTAAACTATATATTGACAGGCATAAAATTGTGATTGAAAGTAACAGAAATTAATAAATAAAAATAGGTCTGCTTTGGGGGGAAGGATAGTTTTGAAGATTCCAGAACTGGCCTTCTATAGTCAGTTGACTTTGATTTCTATAGACCCCATAGTTAATAGAAAGAACTTTACATACTTTAAATATTTCAGTAACATTAGATTTACTTCAACTTATTCTTCAGTGTACAGAAAATTGAGTAGTTACTATTTCCGAGACTAGATGTAATAATTCATTCACTGCTCCCAAATAATTTGAATATTCATAAGCTAGACATATAGTGAGCACTTATCAGGGCTTCTGCCACATGGAACTTTGACATACCAATTCTGCTGATTGTTACAGCAGAATTTGATAAGGGTATTTCACAGTTTATTTGGAGCTCTATAATCTATAAAAATAGCCTTCCTTCTATCTATCAGTTGAATAGATAGTAATGAAAGGTGTATGTATATTTGATAGAATGCTGAGAGCAGACCTGACATAGAACTTGACAGAATTCCAATTGGGAAATAAAGTGCTTAAGAATAATGCAAGCATTATTCAAAGAAATAGAACAAACTTTACTGAAATTCACATGGAATCACAGAAATATGTATAGCCAAATATGTATAGCCAAAATAATTATGACAAAAAGAACAAAATCATCACATGACCAGATATAAAACCACAACACATGTTACAATAACCAAAACAGCATGGTAATAGAGAAAAAGTATTCCCATGGGCCAATGGAATAGAACTGAGAGCCCAGAAAATAACCTAGACTTATATGAAAAGTTAACCTATGACAAAGGATTCAAGAGGATGCAAGAGAAAAAAGTTCTCTTCAATAAATGGTGCTGGGAAAACTGGATAGCCATATACAAGTGATTTAAACTAGACCATTATCTCATTAACCTCTACAAAAAATAAACCCAAAATGAATTAAAGACTTGACTCTAAGACCTTAAATTATAAAATACATAGAAGAAAATAGCAGTATAATATTCTACAACATTAGTTTCAGGAATATCTTTTGGTATTTAACTCCATCAGGGGCCAAGGGAAACAAGTGAAAACATGTAAATGGGATAACATCAAACTTCTGCAAAGCTAAAGAAATTATCTATACAACAAAAAAAGACATCCAGTGAATGTAGATAAATATTTACCTATCATATATCTGACAAGGGACTAGTAACCATGACCTACAAAGAGCTCAAACGACACAACAACGAATAAAAAAATCCAATAAAAAAAATGGACCAGAAAGTTAGAGTTCCACAATGCCAATCTTATACCTGTGAGACTGGACCAAATCAAAAAAAGCAGAAACAAGTGTTGATGAGGAAGTGGAGAAAAAAGACCCCTTGTACCCCCTTGGTGAGAATGTAGACTGGGTCACCTCTTGTGGGAGTTCCTCCAAATATTCAAAATGTATCTGCCATATGCTCCAGCAATTCCACTTCTAGGCATCTACCTGAAGAATGTGAAAACACTAACACAAATGGATATACACATTCCTATATTCACAGCAGTACTATTTACAATCAAGTTATAGAAGCAATTTAAATGTCCAAGGACAGATGAGTGGACATACAAAATATGGCATATATACTATTTAGTTCTAAAAAATATGAGCTCTTGACATTTGCCACAATATGGGTGAAACTGGAGAGGATTATGCTAAGCAAAACAAGTTAAAAGCAAGATGAATGCCAGATGATTTCACTCATGTGTGAAGTATAAGAGAAAAACAAAGCAAAACAAAGCAACAGACAGAACAACCCCTAGAATACAAATGTAGAATGAATTGAGGTTATAAAACAGTAGTGTGTGGGAGAAGAGCAAAGCAGAAAGGGGCCCAATGGACTATAGAAGAGGACTATGGGTACCTTGGTGGTAGATGTGCTGTGGTACTATACATCTGAACCGGTGTGAACTTATATCTCTGAATCAAACAGTGTTGTTAAGACACAATAAAAAATACAATAAAGAAAGAGGTTCACACAGACATCTACACTTTCACCCCTAATACATTTTACCCCCTGTTTTCCTGAGGTATTATAGACATAAAATTGCAGGTACTTAGACAATGCAAAGTGATTTGTTAAAGCATATAAAGTAAAATGTACATTAAGAAATGATTGCCACAATTAGGCTATTCTATCACTTTACAGAATTACCATATTTTTGGCCAACAATTAAGATATATTCTCCTCACAAATTTCAAGAATACAATTACAATATTAACCACCATACTGCACATTAGATCCCAGAACTTATTCATCTTATAGCTGAAACTTTGAACCCTTTTACTAGCATCTTCTGGCCCCTTTCCCAAGTCCTTGGTAGTCACAGTTCTCTGGTGCTGAGTTTGTTTCCAATTTGACATATAAATGAGATCATACATGTCAGGAGTCCTTGAATTAGGTAGAAAGGGCTGACAGGCCTTAAACAAATGTTGGGTCAGAAAGGAGGGGAATGTCTATTTAGAAATGACTGAAAAGGTTTCGTTGTGCAAAATTCTTCCTTGAATTCATTTGCCTGCTCTTAACTCATTTTATTTTAAAGAATTTTATTGGGCTGAAACTCAAATTTTAGAAAAAAGTGGGGAAGTCTGGGAGCTCTGAGACACTGAGAGATTGTCAGCTCCCCAGCTGGGATCGCTTGTATGCCAAGTCCCTCCACACGTGGCTTTGATTAGTGCCACAGAGAAGCACTTTGGACAGTGTGAACCACAGGTTTCCTCAGTGGACCACAAAACAAAGTGCTATTACTTCTCACCAATATTCATGGGATGGTTGCCTTTTATTGAGTATGTCTAACCTCCTACCCTGTTCTTGAGGTTGCCAGTGCTTTTCTGACCCAGGTCAACCTCTTTGCATGTCAAGGAGTATAATGAGGAGCCATAAAAACACCCTGCTTTTTAGCTACAAATTCTAATATGCTATTCAAACAGAAATCCTTTAAGACCTTACCTTCTTTCAAAAGGACTTTCTAGAAAGTCCTTTTGAAAGAAGGTAAGGCCTTTAACAACCACCTTTTTTTCCCTCTCCCTAAAGAACATGGTATGAATAAGGTTGCTTTCAGGAGAAAGACAGAAAGACGGTCTTTTTGAATCTATTATTACATCACTCCAAATTTCCTTTTTTTTTTTTTGATTCCCTTCCAAGTCTTGTTGGGAGCATTTCTTAATTTTTTTTTAACTAAAAGACTCATTAGATTTAACATCTATTTTGAACATTCTCAAGTTACAAGTCTCTGAAGTGTGCTTGGCCTATTGCCAGGTGTATTTATTACCATTAATAAATGAGTCACCAGTGTAAGAATGCAAATTTTATGTGGTTCATGTATAAATGAGTCTGTTAAGAATGACCAGATACACATTTTATGTGACTACTAAATAGTATGTCATAGAAGTACAGCTTGTGAATTCAACATTAAAGAAATGTATTTGAATAATGGTTGAATGAGTATTTGTCAAAACATGGTTTTGGTGAGATAAGGTCATAAAAATAGGACAAAAGAAAATGACTGAGCTATGGGAAGAGACATGGGATGCTTAAGCTTACTACAATGGGAGGTGGGTGCTCCCCTAACTTCATGTTATTATGTTTTGACAGCACACCCCATTTATAAAACTGCTTTCATGCTTTCAACATTTTCATCTGTGAAGACAGGTACTGGATGAAGCACATCTGATGAGACTTCACAAGCAACAAAAGAGCATCATCATTGAGAAAATGAGATGAGGTAATGGGAATATGGCAGTGAATAAGGAATATGGAATAGGGGAGGTCATGTTTGAGGTGGAATGGATATTATGATCATAAATGTTTAAAGTAGTATTTGGTCGTATCCTATGTGTTCATTTGTTTGACTGGTAATTTAATGTCACTGTGAATATCAGTAGACATCTAGTATGAGTATGAAGTCTCTTCTTGAATTAAAATAGTAGGTCCAGATCAATTACTCAAGGGGAGTTAAGAGTAGACACTAAGGGACTCATAGTATAGAGTGAGGGACTGTGGAGTCTAAAACTCCTGGGTAGTAAAACACTGATACCATTCTAGAACATTTCAAAGAGGTCTTAGTCTAGACACAATTTCAGAACTTAATCTACATTTCCAATGCCTTCACTAAATATTGAGGCACTGTATTTTTTTAATTGGTAGATCTTTGGTAAGCAAGTAAGACTTGGGCAGGTATCTATGGCAAGCAATTTCAAAGTACTGGAAATCATTGCCAATGGTTAAAATAAAGTTTATATAGTCAATTAAGTATGTAACTCTTCAAATAATAGGAAGTTTTGACAATATTCCCAAACATGGTCAATCAACAGAAGTGTAGTGGAGTTAAATTTCCTCTGAGATGGGAATGTGCTGTCTACTTTAGCATTCTCCTCAAATATTGTTATACCTTAGAGTAGGAGCAAAAGGAGGCAGGTTCCATTTATTGTCTGTATGTGCCTTGCCCTCAAGAGGAGCTGCTTTGTGAATTTGAAGGTTTAATTACATCATCAATTCAGACAGTACAGGATTTTCACCAGTTTGGTTTTCTCTCTTCCATGGATGTTGGTGTTAAACAGATATAATAATCTTTTACTTATTAATTTCTCTATTTTGGTGACAATTCCAATTCTACCTTCAACAGTTTGCATGTTTGCTTATTGACACATGCTATTATTTTATACCAGTTGGGGGTTAGGATAGACAAATAGATATATGAGGTACACTCTTATCCCCAACCTTTATAATCTGAGAAAAGAGTCAATAATCTAAAATAGGCGAGTAGCTAAGATTTATAAATTCTTAGCTGGAGAACCATGTGTCACCATAAATTTTCATCTTCTATATCTTGTAGGAGGACAAGTGAGAGCTTTTATTTTTGTCATCTGTACTCCCTCTCAACCATGTTCTCAGTCTCTTCTCTCCTCTTTTAAGGATGTGAGGTAATTTATTTGAACTGGGGGCAAAGAACAGAATATACGTTTGAGAACCTAATCTATACCGCTCTACAAACATTTTAAATGCAAGCTCTTAATGATTGTGTCAAGATTTAAATTTATTAATGGTAGATGGCAAGCTTAAAAAATAGCTTGGAGACAATGTATCAGAAGAAAAGTTCATTCAGTATATGATGTTAGAGCTGGAAGAGACACTTCATATTGTAGGTGGGGAACATACAACTTGGTTAATAACATCTCTCAGACTTTGAATACAGTGGACTCATCTCAAACATTCCCAGTGTTATTTTTTAAAACATCAGGGAGCAATCATTTCATTAAATAATCCCACTGCCCATTGCCACCATACTCTTTTAAAAACTTCCAGGGGAAATGATAACTCATAATAAAATGCTAATTAATAAATCAATTCACTATATATTTATTGAGTTCCTTCTTGGTTCAAGCCTGTTTTGGATAGCAGGAACCAAAGTCCTGTCCTCAAAGAGTTCATATTCTAATAACTAGCTTTTAACCCAATCCAGTTTACCAGACACTAGGCAGATCTTGGACCTCTTAGGACAGTGAAAACATACAGAGAGATGATACTGTGGAACACAAGTATTCTACAAGGTTTTGATCCAAAACAAACATGTTAATGATGGATTATGATGGCGATCTGTTATGATGCAAAAGATGCAAAATGATGGTGATCTGTTATGATGCAAAAGAAACCATATTCCATCCTCCTCAAAATATTTTCATGGGCTTCACTTAATCCAAAACTGATGCAAATCTATTGAAAGAAATGTGACTCTACTAATTACATTAAAAAAAAATAAAATGAACTGGATGTGGTGAAGCATGCCTGTAATTCCAGGTACCCGGGAAGCTGAGGTTGGGGATCACTTGAGTCTGAAAATTCAAGACAACCCTGAGAAACATAGCAAGACCTAGTCTCTTAAAAAAAAAATAACAAAATGAGAACAGGATGCCACGTATATCCTTTCCATCACCACAGAAACATCCAAACTGAATCATTTGTTTCTCAAAGAACTCCACTTTTATCTACTTCATTTTGTCTCTGCTGACAATTTTTTCCTCATTGTTTTCAAAACATTTGAGACCAGAAAATATAATAAAAATTTACACACAGCCCACATTACCATAAATGCCTCTGGCCTGGCCAGTAGGGTTCACCCTGAGGACCTCAGGAGATTGTCACTATTAAGTTGACTTTCCCAGCTAACATCTCATTCTCTTTCCTGAACCAAATAAAATCCATCTGTGAACCATGTCCTCTACGTATTTTCTGTTCCATTCTGCTAGACCATTTGTCTTCCATCCAGCTAAAAGTGATGAATAATTAAGCTGCCCAGGGGCCATACCTAATTTTCCATAAAAAGTCTGCAAAGATTTTCCACTTTATCTGTTTTCCTATGACACCCTTCTCTCTATACTTGACACTTCTTCAGACTGAGGAACTTCTAACCCCCAAAAGACTCAGGAGCCAAAGCTATCTACAGTGCTTAGAGTTTACTTCCAAATTACCCATGATGAAAGAGGAGAAAAGAAAATCCAGTTTCTTCACTTTGAGTTTCAGCTTCATCCCCAAATGGTTTCTCAGTTTTCCATAATTTTCAAGAGTGCATGAAACAATTAGAATAATAGAATCCGTTGTGTGCTTACTTAATGCCAATGTCTACCTAGGATGTGAGTGTCAAGATCACATCTGTCCCCTGACTACTGTGTCCCTATTGACTGATATAATCCTTCTCACATTGGAGGCAATGAGTATTGAATTAAATGAATGAATTTATTTGAGAATGCATCATTGGAAGCATAAATTGCCACTGGCCAGGTTTACTTATACAAAACAATGCATAGTTCATCAATATACATTGTACAAGATGAAAGCTTGTACTGAAGGCACCATCACTGTCTTTAATTTATAGCCTTCATATAAATATGAAGTGGATATAATTTATATCCACTGAGGTTTGGTATCAACTCAACTCATTTCCTGCTACTTGAACAGGACTCAACATTCTTAATTTCTCACTTCTCCCCTGCCTCACCCTGCTTTGTTTGTCTCAGATGTATCCCTCTAATCAACTGCAGAGTCCATGAAAGATGATATGTGATCACATTAGCACAGCTTTATTTTGATGTATTTTTGTCAAGCCTGTACAGACAAGTGGAAAGAGAACTGAAACAGAAGCTGGGGAAATTCTGCCAGAAATTATGTCAACAAATAACTCCAGAGTTTACCTTCCTATCCATCCTAAACCTTTTAAGCAAAGTAGCTGTTCCTTTGTCTATAGGTCAAAGCCCGAACCAAAATGAACAGAGAAAAAGGCAAAGCAAATACCAAATAGAACATTTTTCACTCTATGCTCTCCAAGATTAGATTTTTTTCCTATTTTTTACTTAAAACAACAGAGGTTTATGCCTCCTTGTCTTCCCAAATCATACCCAGAGCTTGGCAATAAGGCTCCAGTTGGTAGTTAATAAATCTCAAGTAATGTATCGATCACTCTTCATGCTTTTTTCTATTGTTCTTAAAACATAAGAACTGTCTCATTATGTTAAGAAAAAAAGGACAAGTTTCCACACTTAAATGCCAACCAAGAAAAGAAATCCCTGGGAAGCTAATAATGAAACAAAGGTGGTTTTCTCTAGCAGAACTGTGTGTGCTAAATTGCACTTTTATGTGATTTTTAGGGCAATTTGCCACTTTCTTGGCACCACTTCATCACTTTCTTTCAGCAACAAAAAGGAAAAAAAGGACCACAATGACCTATATATTAGAGTTCTAACAATGTGTGGGACTGGGCTCTCAAAGCGACTGATTCTGATTTAATAATGGATATTTCATTTTCTTATCTAAGTAGAGGAACTCGAAGAAGTATTGTCATCCCCCTGAGGAACTGGCTGCTTCTCCCAGCTTGTCCATAGAAGAACTATTATTGTTCTATGTTGTCTTTCCATTGTATTCATTATAGATTATGACTTCTATGCTGTACACAGACTCATCTTTACATAAATGCCTTGATGTTCTAGAAGGTTTGACTCAGAGCACCTATCAATTTCCCTCATCACAAAAATGGGGAAATAAGGGCCAGGGTTATCATGTGACTTGCTTTCACCAATGCTGACCATCATTGCTAAAAGTTTTAAGTCACTGTTCAGATAGGTTTTGCTTCGAATGGAGATAACAGCAGTTGGGAGGATGTACAGTCAATAGGAGCCTCGTTCTTTCCAGCTTAAATGGGAAAATGAATATTTTTCTTGCTATATTGTTACTTACTAACTCCAGGAGTGTGGAAATAACCTCCCCTCATCCACTCTTTCCTGGAAGATATTCCTTTCTAACTTTTTCTGTTACTAATTTTACCTCTTTTCAAAAAACCTTCTCTAACCTTTTCAGCTAAGGTATATCCACGGGTAGTCAGGGCTCCCTGTAACTTAATCACCAGGGCAATTAAACACTGTGAGGTATTTGCTTCTGTCTTACTGGAGTGTAAGGTTGACAAGGGCAGTGAGTCTGTCTCTCTATTTGTTCCACCTTGCACATAGTAGGTCCTCCACCATAATTTGTGAAATGGACACCACTTTACTTTTCTGGTAAGTAAAACTCAATGTTCATGCTTCTTCCTAGACCTCTGGTTGTTTCATCAAGTGACACATACTTAGCCCTTTTCTTTTCTGCGAGGTCTGCCCATTCCTCTCTTTTCAATTGGCTTAGTTCTTGGTTTCTCTGTAGTGAGAGCAGCTTCCTGGTGTCCACCATCCACTCATTTCAGTGTGAACAAAACAATTGAGAAAAAGTCACTTCTAAGTTTAGTTCTTTTTGGCAAAACAAGTCTGCCTCCTTCCTTCTCACCCCCCCACCCTGCACTTGCCCTGAGTTTGACTTCACCACAGTCTACATTAAGAACAGCAGCTAAACCTTCTTTGAAATTTTATTCACCATGGCCAACAGAAAGAAAGAATAGAAAAAAAGAGCTGGTGAAATTCCTTTAAAATGCTCTTTAATCTAGCTGGAATGCCATAAATTGCTTCCAGATGTGCACGATACAAAAGTCAATCAAAGCTATTTATACTGACACTCTACAGTCCAAACAATCTAAAGCCAAATGCCATGTCTCCGCTTCAACGAAGCTATAAATGTCAGTTTTGTTGAATTTGGAGAGGTGTTGAAGAGTTCATGCAAGTTTGAGTTCTTGATTCTTTTAGGCCCAGCAGTAATTTTGAAAGGAGGGAAATAAAACCACGACACACAAAAACTTTCGTAAATCCCCTATTCTCATGGAGCATACCTGACACCTCTCAGGCATGACCTCCAGAGTGCCACAGGTTAGAAGACAATATTCAGTTTTATAAGACAGAAGAATGTAGCTCTTGGACAAGAAGTCAAACAATCTGGCCAGATCCCCACACCCTACCCTGAACACAAACAAGCTCGCTCGGGAGTCAGTTGGCTGTGTCACTTGTATCAATGCCTTTTCAACATCCCGCAATCCCATTGCTCTCCAAGCAGCATCCACACAGACAGCTCATACCTTGGCACTGCATTCAGGTACTTATATGAGCAAAGACTGAGTCCAGGTTGTTGCTGTGAGAGTTTCGTCACTCAGAAACTTGTTTCTCCAGATTGGTGCTTTTACCTCACTCACATATTCTCTGTGCCTTGTATGTATGTAGCAAGCCCCTCATAAGTAATACTGAGTGCATGCATAGTTAAAGGAAAAGATGACCTACAGGTCTACTTGTTTCTTTCTAGGGCTATACTTAATAAACGCAAATTCAAAATAAAACGTTCCAGTTTAAACAGTAAAATGAAGATGTTTTGGGTTCTAAGGCCACAGGCATGTGATTTCCATTTCTACTCTGAGGACGGATGAGTGCTCTGAACCTGTGTGTGTTCCATCAGGAATGGGAATCTTAGTTCTGGCCACAGAAAAGAATACTAAAGATCTCATCTATCTTCTATAGCCCCATCAAGGATGCTGTTGTTACATATTAAGCTATTGATGTTTAGTTCTCTTTCTGCTCCTGTGACGGATTTCAAGTATTTTAAAAATAAAGGAGCCAGAAGCAACTCAGATTTGGAACTGACAATAAAAAAGTCAAAAGTAAATATATCATGGTGGAGGATTAACATGCTGTAGTGGTAAATGTGGTCTGGTAACAAACATATGAAGAGGTATGAACATATACCCCTAAAGTAGCTCCAATGCTCTAAAGGAAGGCTATTTCAATAACAACACAATAGAGAAAAAAAGTAATTACTAGTCAACTTCATCTACAGATTTGAATAGCGCCTGGGCTGAACTACATGGAATTTCCAGTAATTTATAGTCTTTCCGTAAGACTCCACATACTCTGAAGTCATGTGATGGGTCAGGTTATGGCATCCACTGGCCTTTATGACAATTTTCTACTCAGTCACTCAATGTCTAGTCATCTGTTATGCTTATTGCAGACACCGAGGACCACAGAATCTGGGTGTAGCCAAAGGTTCACAAACTCCACCCGGTTGTAGCAATCCAGACATTGTTTCAACGAATCCATTTTTATTGGAACATAGCCACACCATTCTTCACATATTTTTTTGTGGTGACTTTCACACCCTCATGGGCAGAGCTCAGTGGTTGCGACAGAAACTGTGAGGCTCACAGGTCAGTATTAAATTATTTATTCTTTTCCCTTTACAGAAAAGGTTTGCTGACTCAGTCCTCTACATAGTATCTACCTGGGATCTTGAGTTAGGGTCCATCTATCTTCACCCAAGTGCTGGTGACATCATGCCCTCTGATTTATCTCAGAGGAGGTTCTTAACTCCCTTCATCTCAACTTTCATCCAAAAGCTGGAAATAACAGCTACCTTATAAAGCTGAGAGAGGTAGATTAAAACATTGGTGTTAAAACAATTAGCACATGCTAAAGAGTTCCATAAATTATGACAGCTTTGCTATTTACTCCTGTCAAAAATTCTTTAAAGACAAGAAATACTCTTGCACATGGAGGCTGATAAATGGCAAAGAATAAACAGCCTGTGGGTCGAGATAGTGCTAGGTGATGGGGGCCAGGGCACTGTGTAGAGCATGGCTTCCTAATAGGGCAGCTCCACAGAGCTCCAGCCACAGTTGTCACATGTGAGCAATGTTTCCAGTCCTTCCCCATGAGACACTGGGGAGTTTGAGGCTGATGCAAATGATGTCACAATTTTAAATGTTTGTAACTAACTTAAAATGTTTAAAATCTCTATGAGTCAGAAAAAAATGCATGCAATTTTGTTTTGCTTATTGATTTTTGGCTAGGAGAGGGGGGGGGATGAAGGAGAGGGAAAGAACTTTTTGTTGGTGGAACAGAAAATGCCAGAAGCTTGCATCAGAGTTGACCTAGGAGGCATTTGTTTGAACATGAATGTTCTGTTGAAGGTTTGTTCTTTGCACCTCTGCTTTGTGATGTTGACCAAAGCTTGCGTCCATCTCCTTCTTGCATATTATTTGCCAGTCAGTTTGTCATCTACTTACCACTGTACAGCATTTGTTTTGTACCTGGTATGTGCAAAAGACTGGCTTTTCACTAAGTGTCTGGATGCCCTCAAAACCACAATCCTCTCTTGTCTCCTTCCTTTTACTTAAAAGATCTGAGCTGAATCCAGTTTTCAGTGATTGAAAGGAAAGAGGCTTAAAAATAACACCAGGGCAGTATCAGTCTTGCTGACAGCAACTATATTCCATGGTCTCAGCATGACTCACAGATTTTAATATTAAGTTGGAAACAAAGATTTACCAACATATAAAATTTTATTCTTAACTTCCTTGCAGTGTGGGGTTGAAGAAAGGATCACCCACATACTTCTTTTGATTCTAAGTTTTTCAGTAAGGTGAGATAAAAGCTTAAGCTAGCAAATATTGGTCATGGTATCTGGTACTATGCCAATTTGGTTAAGCTGAAATTACCACTCCTCCCAGGTCCCCTTATCTGTTTAGGTTCAAATTTCGTTAAGGGTAATTTTCCTAAGCTGGAAAGAAGCAGCTGCAATTTCTTTCCCAAGTTCTTGTGTTTGGATGCAATTCTGTTCATACTCTCTTCCACTTTTAGTTCTTCTCTTGACTGTTGGCCTGGTTGCCCAACCTTCTTGGGCTACATGCTACTGTGAAATGGCTTCACAGATGGGGTAGCGGGCACAGGTCTCCTTTGTTTATCTGAACATTTTCCTTCGTGATCCAGTTTAGGAGACTGGAGGTTCTTGTTGCATCTACTGGTTGGTGACTTCTCCAATTCACTATATATTCCTTTCAGATTTTTATAACTGAGATTTAGTTCTTTTGCCCTTATCCCAAGATTGATAGTTGATAGTTAGCTCTGCTTTCCTAAGCCCTGTTTAGTTGCTATAACTCTTACTGATAATGGAGTTGTCTCTATTCCATTATCTGTATGTTTTGTTTGTTTGTTTGTTTGTTTGTTTAGGAGGGGCATAAACAGGGGAGGAATAACTCTGTATACCTTGTTAGTATACTAGAGCCTCATAATAGCACCCACTGTGATTGACCAAATAAATAGAAACACTGGCATGAAATGCACCACCAAGCTATCTCTTTATTTTAAAAATAAAGGTATAACTGTTATTAACAGCAAAAACTTAGGTGAATATGGCAAACAGAAAATCAGTAATAATTATTTGAGTAAATGAGTGGAAGGAATGACTTAAGTTGCATTGAAAAACTACTCACACTTCAGCCTAACAAGTTTCGTTCATTGTTCATGGATTGCAAAATACGGTATCATATGATGGAATGTGCTTGCCTACGATTGATAAATGAGATTTTCCTTTTGGTTGTAATTTATTCATTTATTTATTTTTGTGATTTTCCTTTTGTATGATTATAAACAATGCAACCACAAAACAAACTTGCCCTTTTATCCTTGTTTGCTTTTCTAAGAATTGTAGGATAAATTCTCAGAAGTGGAGTTTTTTGGAATAAAGTTGTAATTCTTGTCCTCAATATCTCATTCCCAGAAGGATTGCTGAAACAGCCTTCATGAATGTTCTGCCAATTTAGACTTCCATCAAGAGTATAGATAAGTGCCTATTTCTAACCAGCGCTACATGTCATCAAATTGTCCTACCTTTGCCAATCTGGTGCTGAATAATGACATGTTAGTGTTGTTTAAAGTGAACATGACTTTTGAATATGCAATGATTACCTGAAACTCTCACCTCTGCCTCACTTCAGATCCACTTAATCAATCAATAAACCAGTCTCATCCTGGGATGGGATTAGTTTTACAAACCAACCAGGGATACTTAACATTTATGTAGCACTTCAACTAATGACTGGAACTGGCTTTGAGGGAGAGAAAAGGGATTTTCTAATTTTCATAGCCCATGGGGACATTAGCTTTTACTGTCTTTGTTTTACAGTTCTTGTTTTAAGGTAACTAGAAGGTGGGGAAAGGCAGGCTCCATTATGCAGACCATGGGCTAATTAAGATAAATCAAACAGTTCCCTGACCATGGATTTCTTTGATAATGCAATTTCCACAGTACCTGTGATGATAGACATTGGTTATATGAGTAGTAGAGAAAAAACAATTAGTAAATTTATGAATTATGACCCTATTAATAGGTTCTTTGGGAAAGAAAATAATTTTAGTTTAATTGATACACTGTCTTGATTACAGAGCTAGTCGATGGGTATGGATGTTTAGGGGAGAAATCCTTCTAATGGCTTTAATAAAGACAAAATCTCCTGGGAATAATAAATCATTAGCTATAACAACAGAATGTTAGAAAAGTCAACTGTGTTCTCTTTCATATTGTAGTTTTCCTCCTGTGGGTTCTATTCAGGTCAGGCTTAGATTTTTAAAAAAAATATTTTTTGGCATTGATATTAGTTCCCTAAAAGTGGAATAAGAAGCTGGAACAACATACACAGACATGAAATTATTTACAATTGCCCCTTCAGTTGTTTTCTTCTTAAATGCCGCTGGTAGTCTCAGATACAGCTGATAGAAACAAGTCTGACCAGAAACAGTTTCCTCCTGCTCATTAACCCAAGTGGTTGACCTCATACTCAGGACAAATGGGAGAGCATCCACTAGGTTAGAGAAAGTTGGAGGTTAACAGAGTAGAAGAACACAAGTGAATACTTAGTTTTCACAGCACTGTCTGGACTATCTGATGTTTTCCTACCCTATCTTCATATTCCCTACTCCAGGTATCAGCAAAATATCAGCATTATCAAAGGATAGAGGCCACATTTAATATATCTGTTCTTCAAAACACTAAATCTTCCCTTGAAAATTTATAGAAAAAGCTTATGGGTTAGGGTGATAAACCAGTGGATGGTCTACCCATATGTTTGTCTTCTAGTTTCATATTGTGAGTGTGTGAGAGTGTTAAAAGTCATTGGCTAGTACAGTGGTTTCAGTGTAGGGCTCAGGGGGAAAAAGAGGTAGAGGGAAGCAATTGTGCCTCCCAAAGTATATGCGACAACCTCTGGGCATAGTCTGGTTACCAAAAATGGTAGGAGGTCTTGCTACTGGTGCCTCATGAGTAAAGATCATGACTGATAAAATCCTACAATGCACAGGACAGCCCTCATTGCCAAGATCACTGTGCCCCGAATGTCCACAGGGCTGAAATAAGACACTCCACTGTAAGCCATCAAAGCAAAGATCTTTTATTCATATCATCGGAGGAGACTGGAAAAAAGGATAAGAATATTCAGAGATTTATTCACTGTTACCTGATCTTGAAGGGGGAAAGGTTTTTGTTAATTTGGTCTTTAAATTAATCAGCACTTTTGTGAGTGCATCTGGAATGCACTGGACAAACTTGAAAAAATATTTCATGGTTCTTGTTCTCAGAGAACTTACATTCAGTTTTCTAAGAAACAGAGACATCTTGTAAATCCAAGGGAGTTGGATTGTGATGCTGGCATCACAAGTGAACATCAGTGCCTCAGCAGGGTCTGAAAATTTCCGCAGGTGTTTGAGAAAGATACAGGATGTCCTCGGCAGTATATCACAAGATTTAAATGTCTCCTTAAGCATCTAACCAGGAAAAGCTCAACTTTCTAGGCCCCGATTTATTTATATATTTTAATAGTTGCTAGGCAGAAGTATGGTATAATGTAATACAAATAATGAAATTTTACTGGGTTAAACCTCAAATTGTTTCCTTCACTCAAAAAAGTTAACCATTATTGTGTCTTAGATATCAGGATTCCTTTTTAAACCAAAACTCCATGTAAGGAAGAATAGAGAATTAAATATCAACATATCTCATCAATTTGTCTTTGATGATCAATTTCAGAAACACAGTCCCAAAGTAACTGAATGATCCTAGACATGGCAGAAACAGTTACTGCAGGGTGATGATTTAAATAATAACAGAGTAGTCTTCAGTTAGCATTGTTGGCTTTAACAGATTTAGGTAACAGAATAGAAAATATAAGCTGAAAATAAAATAACCTTTTCTTTCCTGAATCTTTCTTGGTTTTGTACAGAATTAAGCAGGTGATAATAATTATTTACCAGTAACATCATAATAGAGAAGGTATTGACCAGCAGTACAATCTACTTGGTCACCCAGCATGACTCTATTCTTAGCACTGGAAGCTCAATTTGATGGCATGCAATATCTGTCTCACAGAGGAATAAAGGCCTTTCCCATTGCACTGTAACTGAGGGATGTGATTTGTCTTGCTTCACACCATTTTCCATGCATCCCCAAATTCAGTGGTTCTGTCTCATACATCATTGAGCCAATATTTTCAGTCTGGTATGGTTTCTTGAACTTAGTGTTCTATGGCAGCTAACTGCAACGAAAGAATTTCTGCCTTCTTCTCTGTCCCATGTTAATTTCCTTTTCTCATTTGGATGAAATAGTAGCCTGACCCCAATTGCCCATTCCTGAGATGAAAAGCAGCACTGCTGTGCCACACGTGACTTATTTGCTGCTTTATGGACCCAGATCTCTCCAAGGATTATCTTTAATACACTAGGTATCCTAGAGTGCTAAATGGTGCGTCAGGATGTCGGGTAGTGGTTGAGAAATGGGTCAGAATCACATGGAGAAAGGAACTCCCTTGTGGCCACACATTTTAAAAAGCAAAGAAGGCTCATCAATGAAGACCAAGGAAAAGGCTCCCGTGGGTCATTTATCCATAAACAGAACTTGGAAATACTTACCACTTGGAATTTATTCCCAGGTCACTAGTTTTGAAGTAATTATGCAAATCTTAGTTGGGTCAAACTGAAGACCAATTCATTTAATTTATTTCTTATCCTTAAAGTTTACCTTATTTTTGTTCTGCTTTCTAAGAGGAAGAAACCTATCAGTCACTTGATTCTTCAGTTTCTCAATTGACCTATGGTTTATGAAAATTGGAAGGTTATGAATAGCAAAGCTCCTGGGGGAAGAAGAGACTGTGCTTAACTCAGCTTTTGGATTGTGAGGAGGCCTTCTTCAAGACACTTTCATCTTCTGGAAAATGCCTTCTTAAGTGTAGAAGCTGTCTGAGCCTACATCAGCATCATCCAAATAAAAAGATCTCAAAGTGAAGTCTAAGTTAGACTATGGAGCAGCCACGATTTTGCCACGAGAACTTTCTAGGGATGTATCTTCTGTGCTTCACTTTGGTGAATGACAAGTAACGCCACCATCTCTAGATTGTGGTGAGACTATGTCAGGGGCTCTCCAAGCCAGTGACTGGTATCAGAGCCTGAGCAGAAGAGGAAAAGTATGGGGGATGGTAAGGTCAGGGAGAGGTGAGATTTCTAAGTCTTTTACTTCCACATAAATGGCCCTTACCCTAAAATGCCTGTCCTCAATCCCAGCTCCTCTTTATCTTAACATACTTGAAACCACAGATCATTCTTTAACCGCTCCTTCCTTTCTCTTCTACATACATTCTGTCTCCAAAGCTGATGTGTTTTTTTCAGGCTAGTGGGTCCTCTTCCTAATTCCAGTGAATCTGTCTAAGTTCATTACTTCAAGGAACATTATGGCAGTAACTCCCTTCCACTGAATCTAATCTCCCAAATTCATAACAGAATAGGGATGAGTGAGGTCTGGGAATCTGCATTTACAGCAAGTTCCCAAGTGATCATGAGACTGCTGGGTCAATGGCTTCATTTTAAGAACTACTGTAGGCTGGGCATGGTGGCATGCACCTTTAATTGCAGCCTATGGAGTGAGGCTGAGACTGGGAATAGCTTGAGTCTGTGGGTTCGAGACCCACCTGGGGCAAAACAAAGAGACCTAATCTCAAAAAAAGAAAAAAATAGCTGGGCGTGGTGGTGTGCACCTGTAATCCCAGCTACCTGGGAAGTTGAGGCTGAGGCTAGGGATCGCTTGAGTCCATGGTATCCCAGGCAGTGTGAGTCTGTGGTTCCCCAGGCAAAATAGTGAGACCTAGTGTCAAAAAAGGCAAAAAAAAAAAAAGGAACCACTGAAAGAATGAAAAATATAATGAAAATTGTGATGAAGAACTGAAAGAAAACCAAACTTCCTCAGTTTTCTACACTAGAGCACCCCACCCACAGGCCTGCATCAGTTATCCCAAGGGTAATGGAAACACAAGTAAGGCTCCATGCTCAGAGGTTCAATTTCATCACAGCAAAGGAGGGGCCTGGGAACCTACATTTCCAGCAGGTTTTCAGGTGATGATGCTGATGCTGGTCCAGGAAACACATTTTGAAAAGCCCTGGGATAAGAATCACCTCACTACATGTGGTATTTAGGGGTGATCAACCATCAAAACTCATTATTTTCATTTCTATTCAACACAGTGTTGTCTAGTAGACTGTTTTAAATGGTTATAAAGTCATATTTGCAGAAGAGTTTGAAAAATCTGCTAGCCAGTGAAAGAAATCCTATGGAGTTTTTCAGACAGGGTCTTGAGAGTACAAAGCCTCCATTTTTCTTTTAAAAATACTTTTTCTAGAGTACAACAAGACACCCTGCCGTGATGTAGTCAAATCAGAAAGCATGCACTGAGACTTAACTACTGAACTGAAAGTAGACTCCCTCTGGGCCTGCCTCTCTGATATACTCTACATACTTGTTCTTCTAAGCCAGATGTACATTTAAATGGGTTACTTGTAATTGCCTCCAAGCGCTGTAAGAGGAAAAAAATATAAGTGTTTTGATAAAAATCTTGGCAGTAGGGACAGTAGAATTGTGTTTTCTCTTTCCACAAAATGTATCATCTGGGATGGCTATCATATGAAACGAACTGTCACATCTCACCTTTGGATATTTTTTTTTTAAATGGATTGCAGGGGCAGATAAGTGAAAAAGACATGGTAATTTCACAGAAAGTGATAGTATTCCAGAATTCTAGAGTTGAGATGCCCCAGAAGGATCATACACAGGGAGTTGTGTTTAAAGATTGGGATACTGAGGTTAATAGAGACTGTGTCTTGCCCCAAATCACCCTACCTGTTGGGAAGGACTAGGATAGAAATTCAGGTCATGGGAAATCTGAGTTCATACTCTCCTGATGTCCCAGCTAAACTAGCTTCCTCTCCGACCCCCCCCCCACATCACCACCATTTCTTTTCTCACTCATATCCTATCAGTTATTATGTTCAAGAGATTCTCCCTTTACAACTTCAGCGGAGGCTATCCTACTTTACTAATGCTAAAGACAATCTGTGGAAGGACAACATGAATCACCAGTATGCTAGAGTTGGAATGTACAGACTTGAGAAAATGCTGCTAATTTTCAGAATTTTGCTTGTTAATTGCTTAGCGATCCATTCCTAAAACAAATTATATAAGCTTATAAAAACATCAATAATAAAAGACAATAAATCCAAAAAAACTTGATTTTTCCTACAATAATTTTTCCACATTATCATCTCTGGCTATGAGATCATCTATGTTGTAGACTGCATGAATGATGGGATTGTAATGTCATGGTGAGCCACTGCATGTATCATTCCAAGGCTGAGTTAATTGAAGTCAAGTAGCTTAGCTTAATCAGCTATGGTGGGACTATTTACACCACAGAAATTGGCACATGCTACACAGAAGAATTTTCTCCCCCAAATGATGCCGTTAAAAATTTATCAGCATACCATGTTTTATTAGCTAAACTGTGCCCACCCTTCCTGGCCCCCAAATCCATGTTGAAGCTTTAACTCCTAGCACCTCAGAATGTAACTGTATTTGCGTACAAGGCTTTAAAAAAAGGCATGAAGCTTACAAAAGCTCTTTTTCTGGGCCCAAATTCTATTGAATGGTAGAAATGTGGACATTGCAGGGGCCTGCACTCCCCAATTTAAAAAAATGTGAGGATATAGTGAGAAGGCAACCATCTGCAAATCAAGGAGAGAAGGCTCAGAATAAACCAAACCATTTGCCAGCACTCCAAATATGAAACTGTAGCTCCTCATTCACAGGTCATTAACGTGAAATCCTTCACTCACAGGTTTCACAATTCACAATTTCCTCCATATCTCCTAAATTTCTGCCAAGGTGTTGGGGGTCTAAGAAGTCCTGAGCTTGTAACAACATCCCCAGTCAAAAGGGGGGTGTGTGAAGGGTGGTTAGCCATAATGAGGTCAATTCACTTTACGCTATTTTCTATTTCATCTATCTTGCATATTGGTTCTGGCAATACACACTAACAGTGTCCATATTTTGAAATTGCTAACTATTAGGTGAACCAGCGGACCATTTTGCAAACTATAAAAATGTCAATTTTCTAAGTTTCCCTTTAATAGAATTTGTCTGTATAGCTTAACCCCCTCCTGCAGATTCCTTATTCTTAAAGTGGGTTTTGTAAATTGATGCTTATGGGTGAAACCCATATGACCTACAGACAATAGTGTTTGTTCTAAAGTGAACAAACAAATGTTTGCCATTTTAATTAGCTTCCATCATTTAAAATTGGCAAATACCCTAAGAACTTTGAGATTCTGGGTTTCCCTGAATCAGGCAAAATTGTGGTCATGTACCACCTGGCTACTGGTTCCTCAAAAAGAAGCATTCTCTCCAGATTGATCCTTTTCCTTCTGCAGGTCATGTTGTTCACCATAACACTCAACTGGCAATAGGTTCATTTACTGGGGTGGGAGTGGGGGTGGGGGGAGTGTAACTGTAACTCTTAATTTCCTACTCTTAATTTCCATTTCCTTGGCTGACTCACATCTCATCAACTTTTTGGATGTAACTCTTAAGTTCCTACTCTTAGTTTCCATTTCCTTGGCTGACTCACATCTCATCAACTTGTTGGATACATACAACAGTTTAAGGGTACCCAGAAGGGTAGGTTTGTTGGAATTCATCATCACCCTCAAGGGTTATGGTTGACAATATATAAACATTACTTCATATTTGAAGACAAGACAAAGGAGAAAGACTGAGGCCTGAAACCAACTAGTGTCAAAGTTATAGTTCTTAATGAAAGACTCCCAGGAGCATCTGCTATCCATTGAAAACAATTCATTGGCATTTCAGGTTCACATTGGGAGTGCAATGTAATTTTTATATTTCAGAAGGATAACATCAAATGAGGATATCAAATACTTATTTACATGGATGCTTAAAACTTTACCTGGAAGATGTGACTTTCTCTAACTAGTTTTAAACCTTAATTTGAGATTTCATTTCCTGCTACAACTGAAATCACATTTAATGGTTTTCTACCCTGATACTGGGTTATTTTTCTGAATTTTTAAGGATGATTTTACATTGCTTTATTGATAAAAAAAAAGAGACAGGATAAGTTTCTATCTGCAAAGAAGAAAAATAGAAATTGATCTCAAGGACATAATATGTTGCTTAATTAATGTTCATGATAGTCTCTAATTACTCTCAAATGTTATTACTTTTAATCAAGTCAGTTTATATGGATTAAACAGAACATGATGTATCTCCATAGTCTCAAAGTTAGGGCAATTCACATTTAGAAATACACCCAAAGTATTCTGATATTCTTATTAACTAAGTTAATAAATAATATGAACAAAATCACTGCATTTTAACTGTATTCATTAAATCACAAGTATTTTAAGAACTAATGAGAAAAATAATGAGCCTTTTTGGGAGATTGTGAAGTAAAATCTATAAAATTTCCTATGCATTTCTGTATTTTTAATTAACCTCATTTGCTGAGTTGAGAGTAAAGGGTTAGGATATCAATGGTGAACTCATGGGAGGTGTGTTATTATGTCTGATTAATAATGGAAAACTCAGACATTCAAGTTGGATAGTCCTCAAGGATTAACTAAAGCCAGTTCTTCCATTTCATAGATGTGGAACTAGTGCTTGTAGAGGGACAAATGAGTGGAATAACAAGAGAGTTAACAGTGAACTTTAGTTCATTCTAAGAACACAGGCATGCACAGAGCCATGCTTGCATGGAACCTCCAGCTAGCCTCCCCAAACACCCATATCTAGGGAGATTTCTGTGTATATTACTTCTTAATTTAGTCTAAGTCAATTTCTCTAGATCATTATGTTGTCATGTTAATGACATTTAGACAAATGTTTTATCTACTGAGGTTTCACTAAATAAAAGCACTTCCACTCTATCTTTTCATAGCTGCTTCATACACAACATCACATATTTGTATCTCTCATACTCTCGTGACGAAATACGGTGGCAAAGGTCCCTAAAAATAATGACCCAGAGTCTCCACTCAGACTCTTGCTTTGACTAGGATGTCAGAAGCTTCCTTTGTCATGAGATTATGTCACCTTCAAACTTTGGCTGCATGAGTCTGTTCTCTGAGTTCTCATAAACACACACTGAGGCATTAATCACAGCTTTTCACTGTATCAATATAAAGGCACAACCAGCTTTCAACTCAGTTTCAGTAACTGAAGAAAAGACAAGGGAGTCCATCATTTCAACTATGTTAATCAAACTCCTATCCAAATGTTTAAAAATGATAAAATAATTCTTTTTTGGTTAGGCAGATTAATACTGAGATTGTGGTCATTTTGTTCTCATATTATTCAGCAGTATTACCTAGTCCCGATAGTTTTTAGTGATAGGTTACATTCTTATAAAAACTAAGACAGCAAACTTGTACAGGCACCAGACTTTAAAATTAGGTTGAGTATAGAATGCTAAGTCTAGGGGAGCCACACCCTGAGCTTCCAAAACAGCTTCCTGTCTATATCCTTTTTCTTCTTCCTGTCACCCATTTCCCCATTTAGATCTCAGAAGCAGTTGATGTTTTTGGAGGAAATCTGATCACCTTAATTCCTCTGTTGTCTTTGGTATCAAGACTAAAACTCCTTAATTTGACCTCCATGGTGCTACCCATCAGGCCAATCCTGACAAAGCCACCTTCAGCTCTTCTGATTGCCCACTCTTGCTCCCTGTACCAGCTCATCCTCATCATCTTGCCTCTTGCCACCAGATCAGTGCCAGTGCTACCCATTATCATGGAAGGTGCCCAGATCTGGCCTTATCCTAGTTAACTGTAGTTCATCCTTTGTCACAAGTCTCTGCTCAATTATCAGCTTCTCAGGGGAGGTTTTCCTGCTCTCTATAGACAATTAAAACTTCAATGTGACACTACTATACATTCAATAGCATGGTTTAAATGGAAAAGACTGTTGATGCCAACAGTCAGAAAGGATGTAGAGGAACTGGAACTCTCATTTCCATTTGAAAAGTGAATGTACAAATGCTTTTGGATGCAGTTTGGCCATATCTTTTTCTAATGAACATATGTACTTTTATCCAACAACTCCATTCCTGCCAAATCCATATATCCACTAGAAATATCTGTATGTTTACACTGAAAAGAACATGGGCTGCAATGTTTGTAAGAACACTTTTTATACAGATAAAAATCACAAACTACTTTGCCTAGTAATAACAGAAGGGATAAGCTTAAGTGCATATATGGGATGAAATGCACTACTACGTACATAAAACAATATGGGTGAATATTACAAAGGGAATGTTGAGCAAAGCAACTTGATACCAAAATAACAACAACATGAGCAATAGGATTCCTTTTCAGTTCACACGTATAAGAAATGCACAATGATCTTAGAAGTCAGGTTATTACTTACCCTTGGGTTGAATAGTGACAAATATACATATAAGAGAGGTTTTTGAGATGCTGCTGGTCACGTTATTTTCGTTGTAAAGATTCAGTGAGCTGCACATCTATGATTAGTTTATGTTTCTGCATGTATTTGATAAAAAAATCTAAAATCCCTTTTTAGGTTCTGGTAGTGAATACTTATTCTCGTAGCACCTGTCTCTTTCACCAATTTTACTATTGATTTGTGTCATTGCTTGATCAATGCCTCTGTTGCCCTCTAGAGTTTAGACTGAATTAAACTCCTTGAGATCAGAAATTTTATTTTTTAATAACCATTATTCCCTAGTGTCTAACTCAACATCTTTCAAATATGACAAACTGAAAGTAAACGTTTTTCACATCTAGATGTACCCCTGATAAGTGCATCCAGTACTGATTCAGTAAGCCAAAATGTGAAGCGAGAAGTCTTAGATCTCTGGGCCAGAAGTCATTTTGTTAGACCAGAGCATGTGCAGCTGAGAGAGGAATGAATTTGTCTCTGGTTGACCACTGTCTCTCTGGTACTTAGGACAGAGTTAGAACTTTGGGTCCTTAATTTTGGGTCATAATTTTGTCAAAGGAACACCAAATGCACATTAAATTGGATTCATTATCTTTCCAGTGTGCAATATCCTGAAGTAAACATGTAGATCAACATGACTCAATCTTACTTCTCCCATGTTGGCTGCTAGCACCTAAAAACATAACTCTACCAGTCTCACAACTCTACCAGTCTTTACTTGTAGTTCTCACCATACTTAGGTCAAATCCTGTTAGTATCTTTTTTTTTTTTTTTTTTTTTTTTTTTGGTATGTTTGCAGCTTGTGAGGCAGGTTTTAAGTTCCATTACAAGGACAACTTAGGACACTTTTGATCTCATTAGGAGAAAAAGTAATAAACTATGACGTCCATAATCATGCCTGTATATGCATCAATTTTCTGTTTTCCATTCAGGTAGTACTAGAAAAAAAAGTTGAACATGGAAACATTTAGGAATAGAGTTTAAGTGCTTAAAAATAGATTCAGATTTTTTTTTCCCTAGCTTTAGGATAAAAAATTATATGGTGCTGACATACACTTACTTTGAGAAATATTGCTCATCATTTCAAGCAAAATCTCTGAAACCCCATGTGGCTATTTTAAATCTATCTTCACCATGTAAAGAACTATCCTTCCATCATTAACACTTTTCCAGAGTATATTATTATTATTTTTATTTGAGATAAACTTTTGATGTATATGTAAAATGATGGCACTGAAAAATTTAAGTCAAGTTTTTAATGTCTATGTATGTAAGGTCTTAGGATTTACAGCTTATTTATTCATCCTTTGTTTGCTCTCTCCACCACACAAGCACTTACTGTAATGCTTTGGAAAGTGGTCTTCAAACATCTTTCAGCCAATGAAATAAATGCCATGTTAAATTTGTTGTCTTCTTTATTTTCCCCAGAGAGAATTTTTTTTCACATGGCTTCTATAAACATTCAGAACTAACACTAATGGAGAATATATGAGACTAACCAGATTTCTTCAAGTAGGATTCTTGATGGTCCAACATAAAGTAACCATTGAGTGTCCCATATATGAACTGCTTTAGCAAGACTAGACTATAAATGCATAACTTTTACTCTGAAGCTGTGCTTTGGGTAAAATCTCTTTGTCACACACATAAGTTCTATACTGTGTGACAGTTGGAAGAAATCACCGGTAAGAACAAGGTGATCTTCTCCAGGAACTAGCATATGAACTGAGAAATGGGTAGACAGCTTCTCTGTGGCAGTTTTCTTAAATGATACAGACCTGGAATCCCTGTAATCTACAAATCTTAATTCCAAGTTCTGCCCTGCTGCTTACGAATTCTCCATGGATCACTTCCCAGATGGGAGCTCAGACCACTTTGCTTGGGTCATCCAAAGCTGGAAAACAGAGCACTACAAAATTTCCTTCTCCTTAAATACCTCACTGGGTTTCTTCCTAAAAGCAAGGGAATCATCATTCTCTGCTGCAACTTCCTTCACCTTCCTCCTGCAGCAAAAAGGAATGGAAAAGAACACCCTACCTGTCTGTCTTTTGAGCAAGTTATAGGATTTGGTTATTGTCTGCTTCCCTCTCAGAGGCACAGATAAAAGGCTTTGATATTCACATTCACAGCACATCATGTATTAATGCAAATTAAGCTTTCTGAACCTTGTGCTACAAAGAGTTATTTTTAGAAGGTTATGAACCTAAGAAAAAAAATAAGAAGGAAATTTGGCATTACTGGCACCCTCATATATATAACCTAGATTTCATATACCTTCTTTACCTGACCCTGCACACAATTGCATGGCTCACTTTTCTATATATTCCCTCCTATACGGTGCTATAACACATACCTAAATAGCCCCAGTAGATGTCTAGTAGATGTCATATATCATTCTGAATTTTCTTTTTTTTCTTTGGTCTTCTCTTGATGTTTTGTTTTTTTGTTTTTGCTATATTTTTATTCCTTCAGTTTCTATTACACTGAAATACATTTCTAAATTTGATTCAACACTTTTATGGCATTTAAAAAATAACAATCATTCAAAAACACCAGGCATAAAATTTTCTCTGCCCAGCACAGCTCAGTAGATGCCACGTGGAACGTTCATTTGAGATGTGATATGGGAACGCCATGGCTATCATGAGAAAGTGATTTCCCAAGAGTCATCTCTCAGTTGATGCCATTTAGCTCTGAAATTACCTCAGTATTTGAACAAGTTCTGCTTTTCTCTCTATTGATGGCTTAGACAGGCTGTACTTTCAAACCAGCCATAAGTGTGAGCGTGTTTAATTTGAAGTCTTTAAGAGTTTAATGTGCTCAAGCACTGGCTCTTGAGTGAGTATGTTTAAGGGCAAAATTGAATAAAATTAAAGTTTAAAAGTCTAAACTCCCAGTACTAGGGTTGCCAAAAGTCTCCTAGCCTCAATTACCAAGACAATTGGCTATTTTAAGACAACTGATAAGTAGGAATCACAGAACCTTCCATACCAGTAAACTTGAGTGTAGACAGGACAGGGGATTGGACTGACACTCAGGTTCATTAAGTTTTCTGACTTCACACACAATGACTTTTTCTAACTACATGGAATGACATCATCTCAGCTTTTTTACATAAATACGATTTACTCACTTCTTAGGTTTCAAGATACAAAGTCTTAGCAATTGCATATTATTAGTCAAAGTCTTCAAAGATGGAAACAGTGATAAAAAATACTATTCAATTAAGACTTTGAGGTATATTGTCAAGATACAAAAATTATTGACAATTTTAAAGAACAATCTAAATTGATATGGCTTTCTTTTCTTTTGCTGCCATATTTAATTCTAGCCTATGATAACTTATTCAAGAACTGAAATTCTGTGAGATATCAGAGTGAGAAGAATTATTAGACAGCTTATTTTTTATAATGATGTGCATTTTATAATGATGCACCGTAGTTGCAGAAGATTTTACTACATTTACTATATTCTGTGCACAATATTTGTTCTACTGAAATGTATCTTTACTTACAGTGATTTTGTCATCCACCCAGTGAAACATTCAGTGGATCTTCTAAAACTTCAAACTATCTACACGTTAAGATTTGATACTATTCTTCGTGATCTTCCATTTTTAATGGAGATTGGCCCTGTTTCAGACACTAAGTTTAGTTAGTAGTACTTATTAAAAGTGCCTTTTATTCTACCTTAAAAGAATTATAGCTGACACAGTATTAATGAGCTGTCTCCCTGTTTCTATCTTATCTTCTGTCATATAGATATTAATCTTTAAACACAAAGGTATCTGATCAATCAAAGAGTTGAAGTCAAGATAGTTATTCAGTATACTGCTTTCTTAGAACATTATAAGAAAAATGCTCCAGATAAGCTAGTGCTCTAGGGAAACTCTGACCTTTAGAATCTTTTTAAATTTCATATTTGAGTTAACGTTGATGGTAGATTCATCAAAATGGCAGACTTTTTTTTAACATGATGAATGATGACTTGTTTAAACTTTGGGAAGACATAGCCTGGGTTATGTGGGGTCTATGTGGAAACAAGAAGAACATTTTATTAATATAGAATAAGTCATAATTGATGTAAAATTTCATTTTAGGGATTTTGGGCTTAGATCCTGAAAGGGGGGGAAATAAGACAGTCAGGGATTCTGTCATTTTCCAAAAAGATATAAACTCTAAATCTCATCTTTGAAAAGCTAGGCTGGATTTAGTGTCTCACTTATAACATGCATTGAAAATGATATTACAAGTCTTCTCAGGTTAGATCAATGAATCCTCACCACTTCTGTCTTGGTCTTTAGAAATGTATGCTATTTCTCAGAATCCACAGATCTTAGGGCATCTAACTAATGCAAATAAGATGCTAGTATCTGGTTAGCTATAATCTATATTTAAGTGCTATCAAAAAGAGTGGATATGGCACAGAATAGCAGTTATAAGACAATTTAGGATACAGACAAAATATCAAAAAAATGGAGGGGTATTGAGGTAGAAAAAGTGAAGGAGAAGAGGGAACGATAAGGACACAGTAATTCATGTAGATCAGACTAAAGAACGATGAAAGTAGGCACCATTCAACAGAAAGTACAAACAGTAATTTACTGAATATACTTCCCATGGAAACTAAATACAAATTAAAAACAACCCATAATCCAATGTTCACAAAAAAAGGAAATTACATAAAATAAGGTGTTTATCCATCTTTAACTGAAAGGTCCTCGTGAAATGTGCTCATATTAGATAAAGTCCACCTTCATTTCAATCTTCTTGATTGTTTAGACAGTCTATGGAGTTTCTTACCTCTCAGGGTAATAGGGGAGTAAGAAAATTACTTCTTTATTTCCAACAATAGCACAGAAGTAGCAACAAGCAGTCAGATCTTGAGACTTGGAAAGGAAAGAATGATTTAGCACTGACCACATAGACTCATGGTTGAAGTACAGATGGAAATAAAGACATCTCAAAGGATACTGATATAAGAAAAATGCTGGCATTCTACACAACTTCTGGGTATGATATCCCTCAGGACTGGCACACTGAGAAAAATAAATACTATGTTGGGAAAAATTCAAGTTCTGCCACCTCACTGGAATGGACTAGAATATGGCAGTAGAAATTTAATTCTATCAAAATAAAGTTTTATTTCCAACATAGCTAAATTTGTGTTTAGGTGAGTATGCTCACTGCACTAACTTTCTTAGACTCTAGTGTTGTAAGATGATTGATAATGCATTTCAATGATGTTCTAATTAGAGTATATTACATGGAAATCAGAGGTGTGGTCTCTGTGAATATTCCAAACCAATAGTTGTTAACCTGGGATGATTTCCCTCTCCCAGCTTGCTCCGATAAAAATGGATGAATGTATAGAAACATAATTGTGAGCTGCAATGGGAGAAGTGGATTCTATTAGCATGTAGTGAACAGAATATCATATGTTAATAAACCTTCTACTACTCATGGTTGGTAGCTTCCCACAACCATGAATCATCCAGTATAAAATGCAGTTACCTCTGAAGCAGAGAAAGACTAGTCTAATCTTAATGCTTTAACAGCTTTTGTTTAGCCATGATGTATCAGTATAACACAGACTTAGGAGCACAAATAAAAATACCCATGAATTATCTTAATCCAAAATTCTTGATCCATTTCTTTGATATTTATTTTTGTAAGTACAGCCCTACATATTACCCCATAGTATTAACCCTTCCAAAATTGCTACAATTACAAGTAGGTAAATTCCTGCCTTACCTATACAATTTGCCTTTGCCCAATTTCAAATACTTCTCCAATTCGACAACCAATACAACATATTAAAATTTCTACCAAACATCTGAAAACCTTAGAGATCATGTAGGAATCAAAAATTCCAAGTTTCCATAGAATGTTATGTCCATAACCGGAGTTAAAGCAAAATCAGGAAAAGCCACTGATATCAATTAAATGGTGGTTTAAAAAAGTCAATATGGTGTGGCTAGATTTACTTATGGGGAATCAAAACCTCATGGGGTGGTCAGTATTTGTAATCAGCTACCTGTTCTCACTCTAAATGCTGGTTAACGGACTTCTTGAAAATCTTAGAAGTTCATAGTCATGTGCATGTTGTTTAAAAGCAATAAATTTATTTCATCTATTGCCAGTGACATAGAAAATATCTTTTCTTAGAATAAGTAATAGCATATAGAGGAGTAAATAATAGTTTTTAGAAACTTTAGGTAACATAAGATGGGAACTATGGGATCTCAGCTCATTTGTTGTCAATATCTAAACACTGCATTAAATAGACTTTGTATCAATTTAGAATTACTGATAGCTCCTGCTGAGGAACTTCCTATGGTACAAGAAACAAAACCTCTATATATAAACAAGGGAGGATGTCAACCAGCTCTTCTATTCTGAAGACAAAGAGATCCATTTTATTTCATGGCTGCTTTAACTAGTTGTAAAGCAAATATTTTTTTCCCATGAAAGATTCAATTGCTGCAAAGTATAAAATATTTCTCACACCTCTCACAAAATATGCTGAAATAAGAATGTAAAACTATATATTGTTAAATTTTCATGTGTAAAGGATCACAAATATATAAGCATCTTTCATTTCTTCCCTCTTTTTTTAATTAATGTATGTTACTTTGGTAAGTATTATTAGGTATTTTTGAGTTAAAGTCATATTTTTTGTTACAGAACTCAAATCTTCAGAAGACTGTATATATAGGTCATTTTCTTCTTATATACACACACTCTCAAAGCTTGATTTTTCAAGACAACAGAGTTCTAAGTGTGAAAAGGTCCTGATTATAAATATTTCAAAATCTACGTATAAACAGTGTTCTTCCCTCCCAATGTGTCACACAAAGAAATGCAAAAGATTGGCTTTATTTCTTAGAAAATTCATAAAGAAAAATAGAAATAGGAGTATAGATAAATTTATGGAAATAAATTAGATGGAAAAATGAACATGAACATCTAAGGGTTTCAACTGCAAAATTATTCCTATGATATCATAGTTTGTCTTGGGCTGACACAACCTGTACTTCGAGTACATGTATTTCTAGCAAGTTGATCCCATCCTTCACCACTAGGAAGGATGGAAATGACTTTAGTCTTCTATTACTGTATAACAAATGACCCTACAATTTACTCATTAAAATAGTGATCATTTTGTTGTTCACAAGCCTGTGGTTAGAAAATGTGGGCAGAAGTGAACTATCTCTATTCCATGTGGTAATGGATAGTTTTATTCAGATGTGTGTTGGCATCTGTGCTGAATTCAAATGTTGAAAATAGATTCCTTCACCTAACTGGAGCTTTGGTGTTGACTGTCAATGGGGAAAATTCCATTGTTCTCCTAGAGACCTTTGTTTAAATATTGTTACTCATATTCCACAGATTCTCCCCTTCCAGGTGGCCTTTCTTACCACAGTCAATTTCTTTAGATGAAGGTTCAAGGGAGAAGAATGAGAAAAGAATTTTCCCAGGTTTTTGAGAAGAAAATTGGCCTAGCACAACTCTTGCACCACTTTCTGTGGGTCCAAACTAATTAAAATGTCAGGCCTGTCTCCAGAGATGGGATAAAAGACTTTCCTCCTAGATATAACATTATATCGCAAAAGAATATGTGGAACTGGAAACTGTCTTTGAGGAAAAAATATGCTACACAGAGACTTAACCTATTACAATAACCAGGAAAAGTATTCTGTTTCTGCTTGAGCTGATAAGGGGATGACAGAGCCTAGAACTGCTGTCTGCCATTCTGTCCTGAGTAGAGAATCTGTCTGGGAATGGAATCATCCCAAAGCTGAGAGAAGAAAAGCTCAACAAAATCCTAACAGCATTATTTAACCTGAACTGAAGTCCTACTAGGCATAAAACTATCATGAACATTTCAACTTTTAGAACCAAAAGTTTCCCTTTTATGTTTTAGACAGTTTTAGTTGTGTTCTTGTTGCCTGTAACTGAAACAACCCTGAGTCATGCAAATAACCCTGTAAGTAAAGGAGGAATAAGTTCAGTTCCTTCTTCTTGACCAGTGAAAGCCTGAGAGACATTTAACTTTACTGGAGCCCTTCCTTCTCCATTATCTCCATTTAGCAAGGCTATCTTATCCTTGACTAGCCTAGTCTAGAAGTGGATGAGTGTTTACCTAGAATGACTGTGAGATTATCAATAAGGTGGGGACACTTAATCCTTGTTAAGTGTCCATGTCAGTGGTCAGTAGCACCAAGCATGAAGGTCTTCACAGCAAGACAATGACAGAACCAGGAAAACTAAATACAACATTAGAATCTGATAATAAATAACTTTGTAGAAAGTACAGCATGTAAGTACAATGGTTCAATATGATTCAAGAAGACCAGAAACATGTGGAGGAAGCCATGTGGAGGAAGCCAACAGGAGTTGGCATGGATCAACTAGGAACCACAAAAGACCACCTTTCAACTGAGCCATTTCAGGGAGACAGAAAAGGTGCCCATGTTGACAAAAAGATATGATCAAGTTTTGAGAAATTCTGATCTTCAAACCAAAGATTTCCTTAAACCAGATTTAATTCCAGATGGAATGTTAATATTTGGTCAAATCCTTAAAATGAAACTTTTGGCAACATGGTATTTCTCTCTCTCTCTCTCTCTCTCTCTCTCTCTTTTTTTCAGCATGCTATCAATCCATGTTGATCCAAGTGATTTTGTATTTGGACAAAATTAATCAGGTTTACAATGGAAAATGGCCTGTACTGGAGGCGAAATTTGCCCCTCTACCCTACCTCCAAATTTTCTATAATTATTTCCGGTCTCTAGTCCAATCAGGACATCATCTGAGCAAGACATCAAGGAGATTCTTAAATAATAGTAACGTATTATTTAGGAATTCTAATTATGTACCAAGAACTTATCAAGTATATTTAAAAAATTAATCTCTAATTTATGGATTTGCACTTATTTTCAAGTCACTATATCACTTACATACAATACACCTAAATAATCAAATGATTCTATTTTATGAGCACACACTTTGTACTTTATTTGTGTAGATTACTTTCCCCCAAAAGATAAAGTGTTTCATTTTCCAAACCACCTGAAGGAAAAGAATTCTAAACCACTTCAAACAACATTGAAGAGCTCACTCACTAGAAAGTCAAAACATGCCAACCTGCAGAAGCAATGATAAAGGACATTTTCCTTTTCAGCCCTTTCACGTGTGATAAGACAGTTCAAATTGAAATCAGTGTATCATTGAAGTTTCTAACCTGTGGGTGTGAGGAGCTAACAGTGCTGTATTGGAATACCCAGCCATCCATTACAAGGCATTTCTGAATCTGACTGATTATCTGAATTCATGTGGAGTTTGTTAGAAATACTCATTCAGTTGCCCTATGCAAGACCCTCTGAATCAAAACAGCTGGGTATGGGACCAAGAAATAGCTTTTGAAACACTTCCCAGGTGATTTAGCTTGTCAGTTAGATTTGTGAACCACACTCTTATCAATAAGAAACAAACTGCTCTAGAAATCAAAGCGAATTTCCTACATATTAATAATATTTTAGGATGTTAATATCATCTTGGAATATTTAACATATGTGTCAAGACACTTTTGAAGTACCTTCAATTTCCTGTTCAGTGTCAGCGGCCAATTTTATCCAGAGACATGGAGACATGCAGACACGTATATTGTCCAACTCTGAAATTAAGTGAAGCTTAATTACTTTTTTCCCCACAGACAGTAAATTTATGTGTTATACTGGTGTATTTTTCACGATTTTTCAGTTTGGGATTTCCAGCCCAGCTTGAATGATGTCAGTCTTTCTGCCCTTTTTGCTCAGAATGAATAATCTCTCTCCCCAAACAGTGTCTTTTTTCTCTACTTACTGGATCAAGACTCAGTGCTTTGACCAATTCTATGTCACAGTGATCAGACTTGTAATTTGAATTCATACTGTTGCCTGTATTTTGCCTTAGGTAGACTGCATATCTGATTCCTTAGGTATGGAACAATTCATACCTGTAGAAGTCTGATATTTTTTCACATTGTTTCCTGCCTCAAAGCAGTAATTTCCAGAACAGATTTAAGGGAAGAGCTGCTGTATAAGCACATGAATACAAGAAGTATCTGGATCTTAAAAGTCATTTCAATGTTCAGTAAATTTCCATGACTTCACTGGTCTAGCTTGGTCCTACAAAGTTGTCTGTGAGACCTCTTTCAGTCCCAGTTTCCTCAACTGGAAAGAGAAGGACAAGAGAATTCCAAGGTGCATTCTAGTATATTAAACAAATGTAGCTGTAACTGTAAGGAAAAATAACCTAACCTTTGGTTTAAAAAAATTCAAAGATACACACACACACACACACACACACACACACACTCCACAACCTACCTCCTCACCATCTTCAGGACTTATTCAAACATTCCCTTCTTACTGAGATTTTCTCTTATCACTTTATTTAAAACTTCCTCCCAACTTTCTTCTTATCTTATTTTCTCTTATTTTTTATATCTATAGCACAAACATTATATTGTACAGGCCACTTGTTTATTCTGTTAATTGCTTGTTCCCTTTGCTAGAAGGTAAGTTGCAGGAAGGAATGAATTTTCATCACGTTTATTCCCATATCCCCATCATCTAGCATGGTGCATTACAGGCATTCATTGTAGAATGAAGAAATTGAAAAAAAGAAATCAACTAAACAGAGATTAACATCTGCTGACACAAGATGCTGAGTCATTCTTTTGAAAAGGTATCTTCCACACCAAATGTTGGGGGTGATATAAAAAAAGAAATAAAGCCTTGGACACACACCCAGATGAGAAAGTCTAGAGAGATAGGTGTGATAAAAAGGACAGCAAGATAGGACAAAAGACTGAAGAGCATACATATCAAGCAGAAATTTGAGATTGAAAGAAGGGGTGATTGAATTGTAAGCAGAAAAGGATCCAGGGAAAGCTAGTGAGAAGTGTGTCTTGAAGGTTAGCCCTACAAGAATCGTGACTGATAAATCATCAAATTCCCCTGAATATTTTGTTTTTCTGGATGAACAAAACAAAACAAACCTTACTCAGAGGGATGCTATAATGGTTAATGAAAAACCTCACCACACAGCAATGAGGTAGATGGAAGATGCTCCAAATTTAATTGAATCTGAATACCCACAATTTGTTGCTTCAAAAATAAAAATGCCAGGTATAGTGGTGAACACAGATTTTTTTTAAATGGCGAAATATTGAGTTACATAATTAAAAGTCTTCATGCAAAGTAAAGCATCATGCTTCCCAAGGCTGATAACCCTAACATAACAAGCTCATTGTACATTGTCATTACATAGAACTTTTTAAAAATTTTATGCAGACATAGCTATAAAATTGACTTTCACAGCAATTCTCTAAAATATGATTAACTTAAAATTTTTGTGTTAGTTCAAATAGGGAAGAGAAGCAATGAATAATTTTAAGTTGGGGAAGGCAAGGCTATTATTTAAGATCTGAATCTGGTGGAGTAAAGGTTTAAAACTAATCAGAATTGGTCAATGTTTTCTTTAGCTCTGTTCTTTGGGTCTCAATAGAAAAACTAGAACCCTAAGAAATCCTAGAAAAAAACTTTACCTGAACCAAGATTATGAAGGACAATTTGCCCAAAGGTCATGACCCAGTACTTTGGACTGGCAGAAGGTAAGAGGGGTTCCTTGAATGAGACTGCCTGGCTTTTATAAAATAAGAAACAGCTTTGACGTCAGCACTGACCCTGAACTGAACTGCTTAAAGGTTCAAATTGGGTTCAGTTGAATTATCCTTTCCTTCCTGCTTGTCTCCCTTCCACTGTTTCCCCTAACTCTGACACCACAGTCATTCCACTCTGACCTTTTCCAGAGAGAACAAGGTCAACAAGCACATTTCCCATCCCCTTTCTAAGCCTTCTAGAACAAGACTTATCCCAACTTACAATCCCAGAAACTGGGAAGAAAGAACCGGAGCAGAGTTGTAGTGGGGTTGGGGTAAGGATTCCTTGGAGAATCTATCTGTGGTATGTATCAGAGTTCTAAGAGGATGCCAGTTGTGGACCAGAAAAAGACTCCCTGTTCCTAAGGAGATGACCTGAATCTAGAAGAGTTTAAAATATTTCCTTGAAGTGACAGCTGCTTACTAGAGTCACAGGATTTGATTTTTTATTTGGATTACAATTACCCATTTTTATCTGTGAGGATCATTGGTGGCTAAGAGAAGAGGGACTTGGAAAGTCACAAATGTTTTAAATATTATTGTGGATGTGAATTATGACTGTAAGATTTCCATTGTGAAAAATTAAATATATTATCATATTTAGTGAGAAAACTATGGATTCAAGTGCATACTTATTTTTTCTCAATCTTTTCTTATATTCATCCCTACCCATGATCTCTCTCAGTCATAAAGTCATACATATTAGGGATTAACAAATGCAACCAGAGTTAAGACTAGGGATTTATCTTAATTTTAGGGACTAACTAAATCCTTAGACTAGGGACTTAATAGATATGTTGGCTCTTTGAGAAAATAGATATAATTTGATTGCTTTAACTCTGAAGCAAAATCAAGATCACTACACAAAGCAGACCTGGAGAAATTGAGACTAAAGAAGTGGAAAACTAATTGCTATCAATCTTAAATAAAAAGCATTTACTTGCAGAAGTCTTATAATAAAAGCTGGGATTGATAAATAAGAACTTGGGAACCATAAAGCTTGCTTATGTCACCAAACTATTTACCATTGGTTACAATAAATTGGAAGAGCCCACACCAAAAGACCACGTTGATAATGAGTAACTGAGTAACTGAGACAGGATAGAGTTTCTTGTGGAAATGATGAACACACTCAAGCAAACCAAATATTTGCTGACCAGTTCTAGAAAAACTGTATAACCTTAGTGAGGCAAGAACAGTCTGCAGTTTCCCTTCTTTTTATTTTTTTTCTAGATTTTTCTCTTTTGTTTAATTTTTGAAAAAAAAATAATAAAAAGGTGCTGTTTTCCTACAGTTGCCATTTGAATAATTAGCCAAGCAAGGAAATCTAGGAATTTGTATCTGATAACTTAATTTAATAATTTATATATATATTTCACATTTTTGCATTTTCTGCGGAATTAAGAAATTTAAGCTGTGTGCTTCATGGAACTCAACATTGAGAATGCTGCATCACAGAGGCAGAACCTGAAGATGAACATCATTCTCACAAGGTGTGATGCAATCAGAATTGCTAGGACAGTTGGGAATTGAGAGGCCAATCTCCTGCAGCAAATCATGTAAATGAACCTGTAAACATACTGTAAAATTTTCTAAGGACATCCTGAAAACATTCGTGTGAGTTGAATGGCGCATATAAAAGTTCCCAGGATGAGTGAGTGAATACATGTGTGCATAAGTGCACACTCATCCAGCAATGAAAGGATGTCCTATACATAGCTGGTTTCCATCCTGCTCCTGGAGCTGTGATGAAGTGGACTGAAAAATAAAGAACAAATGAATACTAATTCTTGTTTTGTATTATAAGCATTTTGGGTCCTTATAAATTTGGTGACTGTATGTGATCAGAAATAGGCCACAGGCAATGACTCTTGTTTTTAACCTGTACATTTTTGATAAAATTGGTTTTGTGACCTGTCATTTCACTTAAAGTTGCAGGTCCTAACAATCACTGATCACATAAATTGAGGGCTTCTTTTGTGATCATCAATCCCTATAGTCTCCTCTTTCCAGACCAAAGACAGAACACACCAATCTTCTAGAACATTACAGATCTTAAAGTGTCATAATCAGATATGAAATATCTGAGTTATTAATCAGAGAAAAAGTGACTTTTAAGAAATCATTTATAGTGTAATGGACACCAAGACTGAGTAAACCAGCACATATCATATCAGAACTTCTAAAAGTTTTCTTCCCCCCACCAACCCTAATTTTGATTTTTAACAAATGCATGCACTGCTTTCAGAGAAATACCAGTGTTTTGGTAATGAGTATTTTCCCCAAACTTGGACTATCACCCTGTACTATTTAGGTGTCCCTTTCTGGACAGGTGCCCACAAGTCAGGTGCCCACTGACTTGGGTAAGATCAAAGGGCAAATGTTGTAAACCCCTCCCCCCTTGTTTTCCTATTTGTGGTTATCAGAAGATTCAGGAGTCACATATTTTTTGCTTTATCGCAGATTTTTTAAGCATCATAGGGTTTGTATTAGATCATTGTGTTTGGCAAATGCTAACAGTACAAAGAATAAATCAAACTCAGAGTTGAAAGTCTGTTCCTTCTAGGATTCGTTGCAATATTCATAGTCATTCAGAAGACAATGAAAGTCAAAAGGACACTATAAATACTCCATATTATTACAGACTATTACACAGGGGGACATTTAAGTTTGATTTTATTGAAAAAATGATTTAATGAATTTAAAAAATTCAAAAAATATTTTAAACATCAAAACTCAAAACAGGACCTTGAGGTATAATTCCTGAGGTATAATTTGGGGTAACAGTACTTTCAACTAGGGAAATGTAGAGAATAAAATCCATGTTCAAGCTTATTCTTTCATTGCCTAAGACTAATGAATAAGGCCGTTTATAATAGAGTTTGATTAAATCAGAAGTAATTAAACATGGTATCCTTTCCTTATGATGCTTTCTCTTTTACAGGAGTTTTTGGAAGAGTTTACAATTCACACTAATATTAAAGAGTTAAAGATTTATCATATACCTCTCAATCATACATACATACAGGTATGTATGATTCCCCTGTCATTAGCATTCCCCACTCAGGGGATATATTTGATGAACCTACATGGACACCCAATAATTACCTGATGTTTATAGTTGGTTTTGGTGTTCACTCTTGATGTTGTACACAATGTTGTACCTACTTGGTTTTGAACAATTATATAGTCATCATTATGCTATCATTGCATATTCATTACCTTAAAAATCTTTCCTCTATCTCTTTTCTTCTTCATACCCTAGAAACCTCTGATGTTTCTACAGTTGCCAACATTTTACCCTTTCTAGGATGTCACATAGTTGGAATCATAACCATGGCAATCCTTTCATATTGGCTTCTTTCACTTGACAATATGCATTTAGGGATCCTCCATGTCTTTTCACACATGATAGCTCATTTCTATAGTGCTGTATAATATTCCATTGTCTGTATGAACCACAGTTAATTTTCCCATTCACTTATCAACTCACTGCAATATATCTTGATTGCTTCTAAGTTTTTTCAATTATAAGTAAACCTGTGAATGTCTGCATGCAGGTTTTTGTGTGGATGTAAGATTTCCACTCCTTTGGGTAGCTAACAAGGAGCATGATTGCTGAATTGTATGGGAAGAGTATGTTTAGTTTTGTAAGAAATTGCCTTTCTATTCCAAATTATCTGTATTTTCCTCAGCAATGAATAAGTATTCCTGTTGCTCCATTTCCTTGCAGGTATTTGGTGTTGTCACAAGTGTTGTGGATTTTGACAATTTTAATAGGTGTGCAGTGCTTTTGATTTGAGTTGTATGTCTTTGATGATATAGGATAGAGACCATCTTTTCATATGCATGTATGCCATGGTTGGTTAAGGTGCCGTTAAGGAATTTTGTGCATTCTTTAATTGGGTTGTCTGTTTCATACTGGTGCATTTTAAGAGTTCAGTATGTATTTTGGATGTCTGCATAGTCTTGCTGCTCAAACTGCATTCAAACACTTCTCTACATCTGTGTGGGTAAGTGTTTGACACAAAGGTATCTCTTCTTCCTAATAATGAGAGGGTATTTGGAAAAAAGGCAAGAATATCCACATTACTCTTCTGTTGAATAGTTTGCTTACACATAAGCACTGCTTATGAAAATTATTTCTTCCTTTGAGTGAATAAACTCTACCTGGAAAATCTTCACATAGCTAAAACATGGCTACTGCTATAAAGTTTTTATGTTTGACAAGTATTTTTATTTAGACATAAAACCACAGATGGTTTTGTATTATGTATTTTGGTTAGGAGCATTTTAAGACTTGCCTTTATTTTTTGCAGTTTTGGTAGAAAGGTATCTCATTCACTTAATATAAATAATTTGGCCCATTTACCTCTTCCTTCCCCAGTCTCAATTTTCTAGACATTGAACAAAGCATTTTTAAACAGCTTCAGTGTTGAGAACATAAGAAATTCTTACAAGCATCCATTTTTTTTAATGAGTTGAAGTTATGGTTTGGCAGAGTCACTCTTTCAAAATCTGCTTATTTTGAGATCAAATGTAGCAATGTCAATGAGAAAATAACATATAACCAAAACAATTTCCCTGTTAGAAAATTTACTCCTTCTAAATAACCGAATCTATATACTTGCACATATTTATAAACACAGACACATATAAATACTTGCAATATACACAGAAATAGTCTGCCACACTGGCACAGAAATATTTGTATTAATTTGTACAGAAATTAGGTGAGGCCCATCTAAAGTTTAAATTTTAGAAATCAGAAAACATTGCTATCTTAAATTTGTTAAATTAACAGACTCTCTAACCTCTTTCTACCCATGCAAACATAAAAGTAGAAATTTTATACAGGACACTTGTTTTGAATTTTCCGCATCCTTCTCTCCCTTCAAGAAATACAACATCTGTCTTCCTTTTACAGCTCACTCATCTCTCATTATGATGACTGATGCTTGATCTCTATTGCCACTGAAATGGATGAGCAAGCCTGACTTGCCAAACTAGCCCCTCACCCTTAGTCACAGTTCTCAGGAGGGAGCTCAGAATTCAAGCAGAACCAGTCAAAATATTTTCTGGAATAATATGACTGCTGGGGGAAAAGGGTCTCTCTCCCCCTCTCTTTTTCTTGTTTCAAGGGCTATTAGGAAGTAATCCTGGAGCTGATTAGAGACATCTTTGTTACTTGCGGAGAAAATGTCCATGAAATTAAAATTCACACAACAGAGAGAAGAGAGGAGTGAGAGAAGTACACACGTCTGACTGAAGCCCAATCTACTCACTGAGAGAGCTTAACTATGGGAACTAATAAACTTCTCTCTGTTTAAACAAGGTTAATTTGTATTGTTAACGCATATAAAAGTATTCCAAGTACACATTTTACCATTTTCTTGTTGGATGTTCAAGCACCCATGATTCTTTCTTCTCTCTGTCCTGTTATTTGACACCACTGACTGCTCCTTTACATGCGTTTAAGCAGGCATGTACAAATCTGTAGACATTCATTCTTTGACTGGATCTGTCTCACAGAACAATATACATGTGATGGGTTCTATCAGCTACATGAAGTTACCTTTGCTGTTTTTCCAAAGGTCTCTTGAGCTTTTTTCTAAACAAAACAAACCATGAAGAATCTGATGCTTCATGAGATTAAATCATTTTGACACAAAAGCACAGAGAAAAATGAATTTTTGAGATATTTAAATATGTGGTATAAGCTAGTTTTACAGCATGACAGATTGTATGCTACATATACAAAAATGCAAAACATCTGACTTTCTATGAGATAAATATTTGGCAAATATACCCTTATGTCACTAACAGACCATTACAAATAAAATTGTGGAATTTTTTAAAAATTTAAAATAGCAGAAATAAAAATTAAAATTAAAGAAACTTGATGCTACCGAAAAAGTGCATTGTACCTTGTGTTCAACAAACACAATTCCATTTCTTATAGGATAGTAAAGGTTCTGGGTTATGATCAGTTTTGAATCTATTTAAATTCAAATTTTCTTCCTTGTAGGGTTACAATAACATTTCACAGGTAAACTATACAATACAATAGCACTGGGCATGTGGAAGCTCATGAAGGATATTCAGCATGTGTTGCATAAAAATATTACTTTAAGAAATAGTATAGAACTGACACCAATAAAGGTTCTAGAAGCATGACAATATACACAGGAATGTGGATTTTCAAAATAACTATTAAGACTTTCAACAAGTTTAAGCACACATGAACAAACTAGTTGAGTTTCTAAGAAGGATGGGAAGAGAAATTCCCTAGAATACAGAAATAATAAGGCACATAATAATTTTTAGAAAACTTGAAACATAAGGGATATTATACTAGTTATAACTCAGGAAGGTAAATTGTAATGGACAGATATATGGTCTCAAGTTATTAAAGTCCAGGCCTTCATGTGGCTGTCATGAAGACAAAAAGGAATACTATTAAAGCTCCATTATAAAAGAAGAAGGAAAATGAATGTCAATCAAGGATCTCAGTGGCAACCAAAAAAAAAAAATCTTTCCTAAAAATACAAGCACATTGTTATTTTTATCTTAGAGCCCTATGTGCAGGTTGGAAAACTGCTCCAAGATTTATTAGCTCAACTCTAGTCAATTATTCAAACAGCTTTGTGTACTTTTAATATGAGGAATAGTGCATATAAGTCCTCTATCATATTTTTAAATCAAAGGTATGTTTAAAATTGTGTCAGGGAAGAATGTGAAAATTTTGAGAAATGAGCAAAATAATAATTGCTGGATATTCCTTTAATGGAATAGTACATATTATCTAGTAGATCTTTCAGATAGTCTCCTGGTTCTGTAGAATCTGTACCTTCCATTTTCTTTGAGTCATTTTTACAACAGTAAGAGTTGGAGAAAACTAATAGGAATGTAAATTAATCTTGTCAATAAAAATGTAAATTAAAAAGAAATTCATGTACCATAATTGTGTCACATGTACAGGGCACTTGAACTTAATGACACCAAGAGCCTTTTTTTTTTTTTTTGAAACTAGGTCTCATATGCTCTGTTGCCTGGGGTAGTCCCAATCATGTGGACTCAAGCGATTCCTAGCCTCAGCCTTCCAGGTAGCTAGGATTACAGGCATGTGTCACCAAACCTGGCCATTTTTTGAGACTAAGTCTCACTATGTTGCCTGGGGTAGTCTCAAACCGGTGGACTCAAGCAATCCTGAGGCTAGGATTAAAGGCATGCGCCAGCCACCACACCCGGCCCTCCAAGACTCTATGTTAACAGAAATTTTTTAAGAACTGTTCTACAACTCAAATTTCTACAGCTGAAGATATACAAGAATACAAAAAAAAAAAAGAAAAATACACACAAAAATCATAAACCAAAAGAAAATTCCTTTTTATATCAGAAAAATATAAATTATTTTTTAAATCTTTTTAAAATTATTTTTAAATAATATTAAATTATTTTTAAAAATCCAACATTCATGCTATATAGATTGCTATTACTCTTACATAGCAGCTGAATGGATGCACTAGCATTACATAATTTGATTATTTAGTATCTAAAGCCAAATTTAAAAATATAAACAGAAAAAGGGAAATACAAGTTGCTAATATTAAGGGAAACTATCCAAACAGTACTGAAACTATATTGTTCAATGAAAAAAAGGCACACTTCATGAAATTACAAACACAGGAACTACAAATATACTTGTCAACTTCATTCAGTGTTGTGATAACCTAGTGATAGAACAAAAGAAGAAAATGAATTGAACAAATCTTCAGCTATGCATAAATGCTTGATTTTAATGTTTTTAATTAATGTTTATGTAAACCATGCTTTAAAATTTTAACATTTTTCTTTATACTTTCTAGCATGTTTGAAGCATTTCAAAATTAAAAAAGAAAAACATGGTACACATAAAAATGATGAGAAACAAACATCTTCCATTTTTTTTACCTTTATTCAAAGAAAGAGATCCATTTTGGGGCCTCTTTTTTACTAGCTCAAACAATGGCTGTAGCTTCAAAATTCAATCATTCCGAATGGTAATCAAGTAGAACTGCAAAAAACCAGTTTGCTCACAAAGTACAGCAATATGCAGATACCACCTGGTAACCATGAACACCATGACAAGAGTGATGTGACTTTAGAATCACATTTAAAACACATTAGTTAAGGTTTTTGTGAGAAAAATGACATCTAATATCATAAACAAGTCAGTTCAAAGTAAAGACAACTTCTCAAGCTCTCTAATATTTACTGTAGAATGTCCCAATTATATGGAGGGGTGATAACTAAAGGAACAGAAGTTCTTAAAATTATTGCTAAGGCACACTAAGGTCTATATTTGTTGTTGACATCATGTTTTGTTTGGTTTTGATTTGAGACCATTTTTACCTGTGTCAGGGCAGGAGGGCTCAGCAGAGTGAGAAAAGAGTTATGTAGCTAAACCTCAAAATCCATTACTTTTTTCCCAGTTTTTCCATTGCAAAGGATGTGGAGTCATATTTAGAGATTTTTTTTCTATTTTTCACTATACATTAAATAATCTCATACATTTTTCTTTCTAAACCTAGCCTTTAGCTGTATTATACAAGCCCTCAAGAGAGACATAAGTTTCTTGTCTGAAAAACGTAACATAATTCTCTTGTAGCCCCAAGGCCAGTGAATATTCTAACAGGTCTGCGTCAGAGGAACGCTCCCCTCCATGCTCTGATCCCCTCTGCGGTGTGTATTTAAGATACACATTCCATCTGCCCCTCTGGGGTCATTTTTCACACTGCATCATTTCTCCCCCTTAAGCCTTTCTCCTCTCTGGTCTCCTTTATATACCTCTAGCAGACTTTCCTGTTAGACATCATCCTGTGACCTTTCATTGAGTTTTACTTGGTGTCAGTCTTAACCCTGAGATGTTTTAATGAAAAGGGGGGAAGGGACTCCAGGAAAAGATACTGGTTTTGAGAGTCAGGTTGCAGCACACAAAGATGGATTGCTAACGGTTGATTTCCCTGAATGAGACAGTCTCTCCCTCTGAATTCTGTACTATGAATGTATATTTCTCCCATAGACTAAAAGTTTTTTCAAGTGGTTTCCTAATGGCTAAGCAGAGTCACAGCTTTAAAAATTGTGTGGTGCCTTTAGAATTTTCTTGGGAGAGAGACACAGTGTTTCCAAACCTACATTTCTTTGAATGATTATCAGACTTCTGGACATGGAAAGATGACCACAGTTGAATTCTGAACATTCCTGAGTCATAGCTACATGGGTTTTCTTCAGCTGAGCTAAAGTCTAAAATCTCACACAGAAGTAAAAGTGTCAAGGTTTGCTTTTCCACTGTTTCAACATAGGGGCAGGAGTTCACCATTGCAGCTCTTAGGAAGGACAGAAGTGGTGAGGGCTGGTATGTGAATCACCATGCTGGTTTCCATTGAAGTTACAGTACTGCTTAGCTGCTCCGAAATAACATCTGTTATTTGAAACATAAAACACACACGCTGCAATCTCCCAGAAATTAACTACAAATTGTTTTTATTCTCTTGTTTAATGATCTTTATGAATCAATTAGAACAAAAAATAGCATTATGCAAGCAGAATCCAGAGAAGACAAATTAAACTTTGGCGACACAACATTAACTACTATTAATATTTCTTTAACTAAAACCACAAACCACATTTGGACATGAATTTCCAAGTAATCAACAAACAGTCAAACTAATTTTTGGAAAAAGTAAAACTCTGGCAAGAATGAACTGCAGAACTAGGTTTTTCTTGTATATTTTGTAAATGATTTTCATTTTCAGGCTCTTTGATCTATATCTGCATGATAAGGTCTTTAAGTAAGTAGAAAAGATAGAAGCTGGACAAATGGTTAGCTACGATGAATGGTTACTCAACAATTTTACTACATTGGAAATCTTTACCAGAATGGAGAATGTTCTGTATTATGTGCAGGTTCTGCTCTACTTGCCTCTGTGTGTCTAGCACCAGTACAAGATGGAAACACAAACATTCGATCAATAGTTCCTGAGTTAATGAACTGCAATGCCCAGTGTTCAACATCAACCATTTATAGTTTAGCACGTAAAGTGAGCTTGAATCACTCTAGGTGTCCTTACCCATGGTTTTGAGAATTATATTCAAATATCCCAAGACTGGGGAGAAAAGTATGTTCATATTTAATCCCATAAATATTTCATGGCATATTTAATATGGACACAGATGAGTGCTAAGTCTCAGTTTTTCCTTTATTGTTTCTCCTTTCTCAGGCCACCCCATCCTTTCGGCTAGCCTTCTACTGTGATGGCAGCAGGGCACTGCCTTGCATGGAGGCTCTTGGCTGCCAACGTGGCAGCAGGCACTGGCCTCAGTGTTGTGACATATCTATTTAATTAACACAGCTGTTGTAGCTACTGTGTGAAGTACAGAAGAGGAGAATTGTGCTGGAAAAGGCATGGCTTGTAAAATGGAAAAAATGAACAAAATTTCTGGAAACAAAAGATCCACATCTTTCTTTTTTGAAAAGAGAAAACATTTATCCTTAATATTTTGGCACTCTAGAGGATCTAACCGAAAGACTCTTGAGATATACATATTTTCTGAGTCATGATCCTCATCTAAAATTTAAACAAAAATTTGTAAAGCTGTTTTGGATAAATTATCCGCTAACTTATTCAGCCAAAGGTTTGTCTATCTGTTTTTCCATTCAGATCTACCAGAGATATCACATAAACTCACCATAGCTAAATCCAAATATAATGCTGTTCAATTGAGAGATAGTCTCCTCAAAAATAATCACAAACAAATAGAGTGATTGGAATGGTTAAGTTCAATTGTTGCTTTTAAGGTCTCAAGATAGTCATATGCCATCACAATGCCCCATTAAATATCATGGTGAGGAAGGGAAATCCCTAAGTCCTATAATATATACTATCAGGTAACTAGCAAGTTAGATTGCAAACAAGTAGAAGGTTATGAATTTAAAGATATTAGCTGCTAAAAATTTGAGAAGCCCTTACCATGTTCACACTAGCGGAAATAGTGATTAACTGAATATAACACTTTAGGTTAGGATGGATAAAAAAGACTCAAATACATATTTAAGGCAAATGCAAAATCAATAGCTATGAGAATCAATTTGAATTTGATCATCAAACTTCCCACTTAATAAATAAGAAAACTGAGTCCCAGAGAGAGATGTGACTTGCCCATTTACATGCGTATGATTCCAGAAGGGTTCCAGTCAGTAGCAATGAACAGGTTATTGCTCTTTAAATTCCCATTCACTAAGCCAAAGATGTGTGAATTTTAAAAAACCTACCCTCCCACACATGTTCTGTCCCTTTCCATATTTTTCACATCTCTTAATCCCAGTCCCTAACATAGTACATGCTCACTACTATGTATTGAGAGTTAGTTATATGAATAAGTGAATGCATGAGCTAGTGGTCACAAACATTTTATAGCAGATGTAATTGTTTTATGCTCATTTCCATATTGTTATTGCTTTCTATTTATTAACATTCCCACCTGTTCTTTGCTATTTGCATTACTTTCACATTGCAATGAATACCTCCATTTGGTTTATTTCATCCTTTTGCTTGACTTAGCTAAGATGTTCAGGAGAGTATCATCAGATCACCAGGAATGCACATTGCAATGATTCTGGATTGTATAACCAAAGTGCTTCCTCAAATACTTTTATTAATCTATAATGATACTAACAGAGTAGTGTGCAACAATTTCATCACAACCTAAATTGAAATTACTGAGAACCATGAAAAATGAAAAGTGAACAGAAATAAATTAGATTGCATTGCTTATTTGTATATGCCTTTTGAATTAATTCTATGTCCTTAAGGCACAAGTATTTTAAGACATAGGTGAAGACTTAATCCTCTTCCCATATGCTATAAGCTAAATCACTTTCTTCGTCATTATGATTTAGCCATGAGGCAGAGGTCATGGAGAGGAAGGAGGACAAACCAAAGAAATCCTTCTTGTAACACTTTTCAAATATCTTGAAATAAAATTCACAGCAAATATAGCCTGTAACATCATTTAAAAAATTGAAAACAGTTCTCTAACATCAAGGTAAAGGATGAACAAAAGGAACATGAATAACAAAGACATAACATTGTGCTTTCATATGGAAGTGCTCAGGTACAATTGCACTAGAACACATAATGAGCTTGGCAGATGTGTGCACCCATATGCAATATCATCAGGAATGTGACAGCAACAAATGCTGACTAGCACACGTGTTTTGTTGGCAACTGAAACACCACGAATGGCATTGCTATAAATGATGTCTGCAAATCTACAAAGTTATATTGTCCTCTCAATTTGCTCAGCTGTATTCTTTTGGAAATCAGTGTGTGTGTGTGTGTGTGTGTGTGTGTGTGTGTGTGTGTGTGTGTGTAAAAAAGAAGTTAGGTTATAGGCTCAGATTATTTTAAACAAGTTACTTGTTTATGCCAAATTCTGAAAGTGTATTGAAAGGTCATGCAGACACAAGCTATATGAATCACTGGATGGAATTTCCATGCTTTGAAGGTTATTCAGCAACCCTGAACTAAACGCTCAGTGTGCCCATCATGATGACACCCCACACAACAAAACGCCCCTGGGGATTGTGCAACTATTATAAAGAATCACCTATGGAGGAGAAGTGGGACTTGGCAGAGTGAGAGAGTTAAAAGCAACAGCTACTCCAGGAAGTGATGGTAAGAGGAGAAATGAAAGGGATTAGACATTTATGCTCTGATCTTTTTCTGCCCAGAGGAGAAAGTATGACAAATAGAAAGAAGAGCCAACGATGGAGGGATTTCGCTTTCCATTTAGGATTGGCCTCCCAAACCACTCCAACCCAACCCCACTTGGAGAACAACCACATCAAAGGTAATTGAACCACTCAGAAGGAGAGCCTGAGTGTAGCTTTCTTCTGTGGTTTGGAAGGGTGCCTGAAATTCCCACGCACTCTCAGAGGGGACATAGTGATTAGCTAGTATTCTGGAGAAGGTTGGGAAGGACTGATGGAAGGAAGATAAAGTGATCCTGTGCTGCAAGGTGACTGCCTATGTCTGTCATAGCCCATCTCAGGGAGATGGTAGGTCCAGAGCAAGCAGAGATGGAGCCAAGTCAGCAGAAAGAGCATCTGGGCCCTGACCAAGCTGAGCAAGAGCCAGGAACACCAGCTGCAGATGTCATCTGACCACTCACGCCAGCGGGGCATGTGGTGACGAGGCAGGCAGGAGACACCCTGCAGCTGAGGTCAGTTAAGGCACAGAGAGTAGCACAGGAATACTGAAGGCATAGTTGAGAGTCCTCCCTCTTCCCACAGTCACGTCACCATCTCTGTGCCTCTGATCCAGGTATTCATGTGCCATTGAGAAGAGGAAAAGAATAAAAAAAAAAAAAAAAAAAAACAGGAATGTGAACGTTTTGTTAACACTTTTTATTAAGGTGAAAGTCTAACACAATCATTTAAAAATGAAAATGTGGAGGCATTTAGTCCTTCAAAAATTTTGTACTACCACCTTGAAGCTTCTAGCTCCAAAATATTTTCATCATCCCAAGAGTCTAAACATTTCAATCTTAAAAAAGCTAAAGTTAAGTCCTCCCCCCACCAAAATAACTCCCCTCCCCCAAAAAAACACATTGAACTACTACTGTATTAGCTAATTTTTGGATATAAGCAAATTAGTTTTTAAATCCTTTTCTCCATTTGAAGTACAGGAAGGACTGTAAGTTCACTTGCCTGTGAATGTAAGCTTTAACCATCTCTAATGAGCTCTCTAAAGCTTTTTTCCTCTTTAAAATGTTAACAGTTGAGGAATACTGTTCTGCTCACATTGTTCATTGGTTGAACAGTTCTGCATTTGCTGATACTCATTTGCAATGTCCTATGTATTTCTATACTATGATTTAAGGATATTGTACATTTCTTCATATAGATACATATGTATGTTGATTAAATACCTAACTCAGGAATCTAAATACTCCATAGATATCTGGTCTTATTGGGAAAAAGAAAATTATTTACTAGAAATGGTTGGAAATGGTAAATAAATAAAATTAGGAGATTTATCACTTTCTCAACAGTGGCCTACACTGAGTCAGGCCAAGCTATTCTGTTACATACAGTCAGGGTCATTCAACCCCTGCACAGTTGAAAATCCATTTTGAGTTTCTCAAAACTTAGTATTTGCAGGAACACTGACTTCAAGACTCTCCCATCCCCCATACTTGACCCTGCCTATCTACAGGTCCTGTACTAAATTGGCTGAATGAATCCATGAATCAGAACCCACAGATAATGGAGAGCCAGTTGTGTTTACTGGAAAAAAATTGAGTGTAAGTTCAAACCTGTGCTGTTCAAACTAGTGTCATCCAAGGGTCAAATGAATTTTGATTTCTATATAACTGAGACCCAAGAAGGTGACATGGGCAACAAATGAGTGGACTTCTTTTTCAAAGTTACTGTTTATTTATAATATTGAGACTATTTCAAAGCTTGAAATAGTTAATACAATTTTTTGGATCCTCTAGATATGAAAGCTTGTAGCACAAAGTGAATATATTTTGTACAACAAAGAGATGAACCACTTCAAGTACAAGTTGTGTTCATAAAAAGTTGACTAAAAAATCTAATTGCATAACCTCCCCACATGTTAAATCCACTGACTTGACCTGACACTCATCTCCACCATCTCTGCCTTACACAGGTATGTACTACCTGTCTTGGAATGAGATAACTAAAATAGCAATTAAAAATGTTTCTAACTTAAATTTTACCATTTACATTTAAGATCAAGCTTTAATTATCTAGAAATATCAATTATAAGATGCAGATGGAATTACTGAAATTGTTGTATTTCTGATTTAAAAACACTGTTAGTCTGCATCTATAATTACAGTTATAGCTATGTTCAAAACTTGTAAAGATGATTATCATCCAAATGTTATGTGCAAGATTTAGCTTCTTACATTTTTTTCCATAAATATCAAGCTAGAGCCTAAATGATAAGGCCAAGGATAAGATTAGTAGCAAAGAATCAAATGACTAGTCTTCCAAAAAGTTTCCTTACTTATTGAGTGGTACAGTAATTGTACCTACTTCATAAAGGTGAAAAAAAGTGACATAGAACACGAAGATAACTGGCATGGTAACTAGCCTATGATAAGCCTTTGATAAATGTTATTATTGATATCATTTATATGATGTCATGTGTTAGGTTCTGATTATTGTGTCCATTTCTGAAATGATATGCAAGTATTTCTGCACTGTGCAGGACCAGATAATGGCACACAGTGAAGCATTAGAGCAATGGCAGGGTGAAAGCAGCAGAATGCTGGGCAATGCAAAGTGTCTGTTCTAAAAATCATCCCAGCACTAAGCATCACATGAAAGTAGTGGGCTGTTGAAGCAATAGAATAGTAGTAGCCAAAGATGCCTATGGAGTTAGATGTATGGTGCAAACCCCAGTAAAACTGACCAGGTACATGAAATCAAGCCAATTCTTCAGATGTTCTGAGCCTTTTTTTGCTCATCTATCAATTAAATGAATGAATGCCCAGCTCACATAATTTTAAAGAGTATCCTATTAGTACCCTCAGGTAAAACCAGCAGATTGTCAAAAGAAAACAGGTAAATTATCTTGTACATCTGTCAGCAAGGAAAAATGTAAGTAAGCAGAACTACCTGGTTCCAGAATTAAATCTTCTGTATGTCTGCAAGCATTTGAGAAAAATTGGGGGCATCCTATGGAAGGTTATGCAATGGAAATTGCAAAGCTCTTGCAAAGTCTTCATATCTGAATTGCAAAGGCAGTAGGTAGAACAGACTGAGTGATCTGAAATGCAAGTTTACAAATGAGAACCATATTTGTAAGCAGTGAGGAACATATGGACACTTTGTCCAACTCAAAGGACTCATAGTCCTCTCTACTCCAAGTACTAAAATGAAATGTCTTTTTAAATTAGTGTTATAGTAGATAGTGTTGAAGGTATCTTTAACACTGGTTAAAGATACAGGTATCTGTATCTGTGCATGTGATTAAATGACTTTATTAAAACTTATTTGAATTAGATACTCTGTGCCAGTCAAACACATTTGAAAATTTATATCTATGAGCCTGTAACATTAAAAAGTCTGAGTTGTATTACTGAAATTTATATAGTCTTATTAAGGGATAGTTAATCAATACAGAATTTTTAAAAAAAATCATAAACACCATTTCCATACCAGTCTCTGTTTCCAAATATGTAGACAGAGAGTTCCCTCAAATGACATTATAAGACAAATATCATCTTCCTGATTAGTTAGCTTGAATATTTAAGCATGACAACATATTTCAAAATAAGTAGGTACACTGATCATAGTTTAGGTCAAATTGTCACAAGCGTTATACTTATCCTTAGGAAACAGTAGCTCCTTTCTTCCTGATAATTGCTTCCAAGATTTAGAATTCCTTATAAGTCAAGTGGCTTAACTGTGACTGTTGCCAAATCTGTTTTACTGTTAATTTGGTAAACAAAACTTCTGTTTTGGATGATAGTTTTAATTTTTCCTTGAAAATTAGGTGATGTGTACAATATTGTTTAATAAAAGATTTACTGACAGCTTCAAGCACTGGGTAGCAGATAGAGCTCTACAGCAACATGTAAGGTTTGGCTGGGAAGGAAATGTTTAACTGAAACTATATTTAACAATGAAACCTGAATGCTCTAAATGGACACACCACTCTCTGAGGAAACATCTTCTCCACATCTCCTATTATCCAAAGCTCTGAAGCAGAACTTCGTGCCTCATCATAGTCATTGGAAATTACATAGAGGGCTTAGTGAGGAAACAGTAATTGAAATTCAACCCACTTTCTCTCTCTCTCTCTCCTTCTTCTTAAAACAAAATTAGTTGGCAATTTGATGGATTGAGAAAGATGTAATGAGTATCTATGTTCTAGTATGGTGAAATGAAGTGGCACATAAATATAAAAAGATTTAGTGAAAACATACATATTATGAAAAGATTCAGTCTAATATCTGAGGTAGACAGTTACAGAAAAACAATGACTGGTCTAGAGAGATAAATTGAGGCTTCTGTATGATAAAAATTCTCACTTCTTAGAAAGATTTCACTGACATAGTAATGGTAATAACCATGACTTTAAAAGGTAGCAGCAAGATACTGCAAATTAACATCTAGAGAGAGCTTAGTACATGTTAGGCACAGTGTTAAACTTTTAAGTTGGTCTGCAAAGATCTATGGGGAAGGTTCTTTGCGTTTTCTTTATTCATAGGCAAGAAAATGGAGAATGACAGGGAAATAAACATACATTAGATAGCACATACCTTCAAACGTGTGTGAAGTTCACATAGATTTATATAACTCCAAAGGATTCCTCATTTATACATTTCAATTTCGCTAAATCATTCAAAACGAATAGTATATCAGAATTAGAAATGAAGTTTCCCTTCCCTTTGTTTAAATTGGCAGTTCAAGGACTATAAGAAGTCATTCTAAAAAGATGGTCAAACTATTCAGGCCACTAAAAAAATTACTTAGTGCTAAGCATATGTGGATTGACCTGAGTTTGAAGGAATACTTCTGGTCACTAGTCAGAATAATTGTTTTGATTTGTTTGAACTTCAGTGTATCATGTCATTGGATGGGCCATTTCCATACTAACTGTGGGCTTAGTCAACGTGTCTTGTTTTTGCCCATGATATAATACCAATAGTGAGGCAGAAATTAAAATGTTTTCTAATTGGGGCTTGTTCTCTTATGTATTTTTTAAACACCATGATGATCATATGAACATGCCTGAGTTAGGCTATTTGAGAATGAAATCTGTATCATCCTTTTACTCTATGCCTTAGCCAACCGCTGACTATCACACAGATCAGTGATACTGTTAGGGACAAGCTAGCTAGCCACCAAGGAGACCTGTCAGTGGAACACAGAAGCGGAAGCAGGCCCAGCTACAATCAGGGGAATTTAATCTAGAAGTGTCCAATCGAATCACAACCTAAATAAATGGTTGCTGTTTTAAGCTATTAAGTTTTAAGGTGGTTTATTGCATGGCAAATTTAACTGATTCTCTACCTCCCAAATAAAAGTATGTTATTTTTGTCATGGGAAACATGAGAACTATAGTCTTAGCAAAAAATAAAGATCTCTTACCCAGTCATTACAAGGAACACTGCTTCAGGGAACTCTTTTAAACTGATTTATATGGGAGGCTTATAAAAAAAAAAAAAACTAGTCAAATTGGACAAAGTGACAGATGGTATTGGATTTATGCATATTTATGTAGCACATGTTTGATTGTCTACATTGATGTCCATTTTTTTTGTCCCACAAATAGATGGCTATTTATAATAATTGTGATACTTTAACTGGCTGACACTCCAAACACAGCTTCTTCCTTAGGACACAACTATGAAAAAACAACAACAACAACAAAAAAAAAAAAAAAAACACCCAAACCAAACAAATAAAACCTCCAAAGCTCCTAAGAGCTATTATAATTGTTTTACAGTTTCATTAGAAAACATCCTGTCTGTTATGCTCGCTTCCGGAAACTCTAATGATAATAGTGTTTGTTGCTACTGCTTAATTCCCCCTCAGGGTGTCTGCCTTTTACAGTTACAATTACAATTGGAAAGTCGTTCAACCACATGTTCACATCAATTTACCCATTAATTTATTTGACCTGTTAATCCATTAGTTACTTGCCCAGTAATCCATTAAACTGCTTAAAATAATATTTGCAGTCTCTAGTGTGGGCTGCCTTTGGGTCAAAGATGACAAATCCAAATTATTAATGATGAAGCTATTTTATTCATTTTAGAAACTTTGATAGTGCTATAAAGAAAACGGAATGCCTTCTTAATTACATGACTGCAGAAGAGCTCATAAAGGCCAGTGATAGGGTAATAACTCATTCTGAGGCTCTCACTATCACTCAACCAGTTCATTCTGTACTCAACAAAATATGCTGAAAGACACTTGCCTGTGGGGCAAGCACTATGCTTGTACTCTCCAGCGATAAAGTGGGAAGGCTCGGGATTCTACCCTTAAGAGATGACAACTTGAGTTGAGGAGACAAAGTTACAAGCTCAAATTTCAAAGAAGAAAAAGTCAAATGCTGCTTTTAAGCTATGAAGGCAAACAGAGCAGATCTAGGAAATGTTGAGGGATGATCCAACTTTGACTCAAAGGTCATAAACCCAAGCCTAACGTTAAGAACACAGGTATTTCAAGGGGATGAATGTAGCCAAGAGAAAGAAGAGCAAATGGGCATGAAGGCAGCTTTATGAGAGTTTTCATCCTGTTGAAGTCAGCAGTCACCATACACATCTGGCCTCTGCTCTGGAGGATCTAGGGTCCTGAAGGTGCCAGATATGCTTATCAACCAAGAAGCAGAAAGCCTTAGCTGTATGTGTCATCATTTACTTCTGAAGTTTTGCAACTAACTCAAATTTTAAAAATAGCACAAAAATGCATGAACCATATCAATGGATTTTCTTGGTAATATAGGCAGCTGGTTTGTGACTTCTGGGAGAAAGCATTCTGGAATGAGCTAAGTATGGAAGAATGAACATGTCTTGTCTGTTCAGGGAAGACTGTCGGACCATGTAGTCAGAGAATGCAGGACGTTACTAACTAAAGTACGTAACCATTATCTAACTATATTAAAGTTATCTATCAAATATTTTAAGTTTTTATAACCAAAATGGCAAAAAAGCTGAGTCTGAATCATGTTGTTCTTTTCAGAGTGTTAGCCTTTCCCTTAGCTGTCCCTGATGTGTGAAACATCTACCAGCTCCCTATCTTTACTCTTTTTCTTGTTGGGGTGGGAGGGGTGGGGGAGGGAGTGAAGGGAGGTGAGCAGGGAGGAGTATAAACCAAGGTCAGTCACAGATGATGGTAAAGTGACTCTTGACATTCCTGCACTTAATCAGGACAGGGAGTGTGCTAAGAAAAACACACACCGAGGTATGGAAACCATAAAATATCACTAAGAAAATGGTTAGAAATGTAAGCCACCTGCTGATACTATAACAAGTGATAGTAAAGAGACAAATATGAACAAAATTGCCCAAGTCTTAAACCAACAGTCAACTCCCTCTTGTTTCATTTTCCAAAACTGGTTTTTCTAAGTAATTAGGTAGTCTTTTCCCAACTCACCACTTCAGTCTTTTTCAGTCTTCCTCAGCTCTGTGTCTCAGAGCTGTCTATCTCTGCCTGTCTCTCCCTGGTCCAATACCCCCCTCCTGATTTCCTAAATTCATAGATGTAATGTCCATTCTTTGCAGGAATTTCCCTGCACTTAAGTCTCAAATATGGCAAAGCTCAGTGCCAAAGGGAAACGGCAATCTAAAATAACCAAGAAAGTAATCAAAAATACTTTAGCTGCATCTTAAACCTTTCTGAGTAGATTTCCTAACCCCCTTCCACTTTAATTATAGTCACCAGGCCTAACTGTCTTTCACATAGCCTATATATTTCCACTCTACAACTACTATACACACAAAGGGTAGTACTAACACACAATGCTTTCTTTAGTGCTCTGCAAATATGAATTGTTTCACAATCTCCCTTTATCTTCATCATAAGATTTCATGATAATATTTTGGGGCAAGGAAGAGGTGGAAATTGGAACATAGCTGAAGTGACAATTCCAATACAAGTGAGAGAATCTGTCACTGCTACAGCAGCAAAAAGATTTATTGAGGTTTTACTACTTAGAAGACATTTTTGAAGCATTTTACAGATAATATTTCTTTTGATTCTTACAACCCAATGTGGTATGTACTAAATTTTCCTGTATTTTATAGATGACAAAGCTGAAGAACAGAGAAGTAAAGCAACTTGACCAATGTCATTCACTGCCCTTTCGGATGCACTTGGAATTCAAATGAGTCATATAGCGCAGAAACCATGCTCCTCCTGGCCATAAAATATTGTCTCTCCATGATGCAAACTTTGGTTTTTTATGTCATCTACTGTTCCATTAACTCTGCTCCAATTATGTCACTTATAAACCTGAAAGATAGTGTCTACTACTTATTCTATTAAGAGAGGTTAGGTCAAAAGTATTCAAAATGACTCCAATGCAATTATTTCTGTGTTCAAATATTTTAATGTTTGCTATAATTTGGCATGATCACGCTCCTCTTGGATTTACAAGTTCTATATTTTTATATTTTTCTGGATACTCAAAAAATATAAAACTCCTGACAAAAACACATTCAGCATAAGAAAGTGGAAAAAAAATAAGAAAGCACATGTTGATGTCATAAGCTCTTATATCCTCACTAGGAGTTAAGGAAATGTGAATGTGAAATTTCTACCAGCCAGCATGGAAAAGACAATTCATCCCATGATGAAATTCATCCCAGTTTCTATACATCCAGAATTTTTTTTCTAGTTCTGCCATTAGAATCAAAGCAATTCAAGCCTCACATCTTTAATTGGCAAAATTTCCTATCATTATGCTCCAAAGTGAGGTCAATAAAAATTAGCAGTTGTAAGGTTAATGAAGGATTCTGCCCACAGACAGCTCCCCCACCAGGCTAAGCGTGCTTGCAGCATCTTTAAGAAAACTTCCTTGAGGTAATAGAAATGGCCAATAGGCACATGAAAAATTGCTCACCATCACTAGCAATTAGGGAAATGCAAATCAAAACCACAATGGAATACCACCTTACACCAGTAAGAATGGCCCTCTTCAAAAAAACAGTCAACAGCATGTGCTGGCATGGGTATGGAGAGAGAAAGGATCACTCTTACATTGCTGTTGGGAATATAAATTGTCTAGCCACTATGGAAATCAGTGTGGAGGACCCTCAAACTAACAAAAATGGAACTACCATTTGACCCAGCAACCACTCTCTGGGAATATACCCAAAGACCCTTAAATACTTATACAAAGGGACATCTGTACCCGGATGTTCACTGCAGCACTTTTGCAATTGCAAAAACAAGGGAACAACCCAGTAGTCCCAAGACAGATGAGTGGAAAAGATGTGGCATATATACAGAATGGAATATTATTCATAAATTTAAAATGACAAATTTGATGGATTTACGATAACATGAATGTACCTAGAAGAAATCATATTAGTAGAATCAAGTCAAAAAGAAAAAGATAGAAACCAAATGGCTTCACTAATATATGGGATATAGGAAAAACAAGCAAAAGGCCAGAAGGACAAGTCAAAACAAGCTAACAACCAAACTATAAAGTACGCAACTTGTGGGGGATAGAGGTGGGGGAGAAAAGGAGGGAGTGGTCAGGTAAGGAAGGTGGTGGGTGATCCCCAGGGAATACAAAGATATAAAATACATATATATAAATATTTTTAATTAAAAAAAAAGAAAACTTCTTTGAAGAAGAGTACCAGGAGAGAGTGTTGCCTTTGGGGGACTTCATCAAGCATGTGCAGGATATTTGCCAAGGCTAAGACTGCTAGGTTACCCCCCATCTCTATATTTTCATTGAAGAATTTATGCCATTAGTCACTGATCACTTCCAACTTCATCAACTTGGAGCCCAAGTTTTAGGTGGGCCACGCATGCCCATGAATTTCTCATTTGCCATCTACTCTCCTCACATGCTTAGAACAGTCATGTGCCAGCAGTTAGTATAAGCTCTCAGAATGAGAAACTTTCTCATGTTCAAAAAATCAGATAAAAGTTCTCTTCTGCAGTTCAATATTGAAAGGAAGACTCCAGAACAGTTGCCAGAGGCAAATACTAACAGTAATCCAAACGAACATTTCATGGGATGTGTGCAGAAAGAGGGTATTCCTTTTAATGAAGGTTAGCAATGAACAGATTTCCTGGAATCTATTTGATTTGCAGATTCCTCTAAGATATCAGTCACTTCAGCCACAGCCTTTAGCAAAATTAGTAGAAACAATTCCCACAATTCTAGCCTTACTTTTTACCATGGCAAATGGATTATAAGCTACGCTATAAATGTCAGAACAACAACCAAAGAAAACAACAACAGTATTTTGTCGTTTAGTAAAAACACAACTTGAAGAAAACTTGGATGATAATAATCTGAGGAGAAAAAAAAAGCAAGGAAAAAGATCAAAATATCTTTTGAAATGTTCTGTCTCCTTTTGTTCTGCTCAGACATCATTTGTCAGGTATGGAAGCCCTCTACTGGTCAAGACTGGACACAGGTGATTTGCTAGAACTCCAGAAAAGGCTCCTTGAAGTGAAAGATTTTCCTTCCTCAAATTGCACTTGAACTTATCTCTGAGATTTCTTTGAAAGATTAATTAATTATTGATCGAACCTAAGTAAGTTGCTTTCTGAAGAGAAGAGTCATTTATTCCTGCTTCCTCATTTTGGCGGACATTTTCTCAGGGCATATTTCTGCACTCATGAATGTTGGTGAGCCCTCTGCTCACCCAGGCAAGTTCCTCTCCACTCTGCATGCTTAGGAAATGTCTCCTCTCTGTTTAACTGGGCAGCTTTGCCAGGATTTCGTGATTTCTCCAAGGCAACAATGTTTTTCAGGATTTAGAGGTTTTGCTCTAAAAGTTATTCTGCTTCCTGAATTTGGTTCATTAAGCAAATAATAGTCATAATGGAGTGGAAAATAATCTCATTCTCAGAGGAGGATAAAGTAAGACCAAAGCAAGTCGAGAGGGAAAACCAGATCAAGAAGTCAGGTGCGTGACAAGGAGGGGAAGCCATTAGGCCCTAATGCTTTGGATACAACACAACTGACTGAACACCAAAATAGACGAGTCTCCCTCCTTTTGCCCCGGAAAGCCTCTTTAAATCATTTACATCAACATATTCCTTTGCTTGATGCACAAGGGAACTCACCTAAGGCCAGCCCCATGTCGCATAACCAAGGAAAGATCTACTCTCTGTAAAAAGACACAGTTTCCCTTTACTTAAAGAAATAGCAACATCAAAACAAATTTTAAGGTATCTAGAGATTCATGCATGGTTATTTCTTGCTCATTTATGTAGAACAAAAAATAATAATGGTTACAAATAGAGATTTGAATTAAAGTTACAGAAGGGAATAAGTCATTGTTGGATGAGATTATTGTCTGCAGTTATCCAGAATGAGTATCATTTCTTCATATATCAAAGGGGATAATAATAGTTTTGAATTTATAGCATATTCACAGAAATCAATGAACTAACACATAAAGGGTTTAAGTTAGTGCCTGACATACTATAGTTATTTATATTTTTATCATATCATCGAAGGGAGTGTTTTTTACCCAGAGGTGGTCATTTTCCCCAGAAGATATTCAGCAATGTCTATAGCTATTTTTGATGGTCATGTCTGAGGTTACTACCAGCATCTAGAGAGTAGAGGTCAGGATTATTGCTTACATTCCTACACTCCACAGGACTACTCCAATAATCATTGATATGGTCCAAAATGAAAAGCGCAAAGATCAGGAAAGACTGATATAAGGACATAGTTTAAGAAAACACTAAGCCTGTTATCTCTTTGTCTCTTTCTCCTCTATTTCTCTCTTTCTCTTTTAGAAAATCAGAATATCTTGTTTTCGTAGGCACTGTGTACTCAGTGTTCTTGAATGCAGATTAAAAGTACATAGCAGATATAACTCAAATTAATCCAATATAGTTAATAGGCTTTGCTTGTGGTTAGAGGGCCTCTTGGAGCCCAAGGATCCTCACTGCTCCACTCTCCTTTGTTTTGAATTTGTCTTTTGTTTGCAACGCTACAAGACACCTCCAGCACAGGCAGAACCCCGTGTCCCCTCTTCTTCCCACATCGCAGAGAGCTTCACTGAATTCATCTCTGCAAATGACCTCAAGAGTTTCAGATGATTCATCCCACAGAAATCATGAGTTATTACCTTTATTAGTAGAGCACTGTTTGATCTAAACAAATGAATTCAGCTTTCACAGTCTGTTACTGAAAATGGCCAATTGTAAAATGATTTATCAATTTCATCTTCAGTTAATATCCACAAAGCTGAGCGATGAAGCTGTTAGTCAGTTAGGAAGATTTCAGTGTGAGCATGAATATGTTTCTTTCCATTTATTCACTGCGCAATATTTGTTCTTGGTTTGGGGATGGATTAGAGCTGGCATATAAATACCCTAGCAGAGTGCCTAGGAGAGTAGATACTCAATAAATACGTATTAAAGAGCAGACTCTAGGATCCTACTTATTACTAACACGTATTATTCAACTAGATTTCAAAGATAGACTCATGCTTTGGAGATTTCAAAAATATTTTCAGAGGTGTCATTTAACAGTTTTAACAAGATAAATTGCATGAACTAAATTTGACAAATATATGTAAAGGTAAATCCTACTCCCCTTCGAGACTATGCTCTCAGGTCCTACCACTAGTTACTGTCAAGATTTCATAACCTGCTCTCCTTTCCCACAAGTACCTTTCATAGCTTCTGTTCATAGCCAAACATTTTGTTTATGCTAAGAGTTGTTGTTCACATAAAAATTATATACTTTATTCTAAGTTTTGTTTCCAAAAGGAAAATAACCAGATTGATAAGATTCCTATAATTATTGATCTCAAATAAGTAGAAATGAAAAGTGTTATATAACAAAGCAAAGTGGGGGGTGGGAATGAAAGAGCCTAATTGTCAAAAGTCATTTGCAATTTTCTATTCTTATACACTATAATTGTGGCTATATTATCAGAAATTAAATTATTTCATCATAGTGTCTTATTTTGGGTTAATTTTATTCAGAAGCAGTAGGTTCCATTTTCAAATTTAGCATCTCCATAAGGCTGTCAGAAATATGCCTTTCCAGATCATCTCCTGCCAAGACCCTTGACTCCCTCTGCCCTGAGTCCAAATAGCATATGAGAGGCATGCGGGACACACACAAACTGGCGGGATGCCTGGTCAATTGAAAGAAAATGCAGCTCATCCTAGGCTAGGAATAAACCTGTTCAGTGTGATTTTTTTTCTTCCACAAGTTAAACTAGGTCCCCTGGGAACATATCTCAAATTTATAAAAAGCCATGTGATAAATTACAATCTACTAAAATACATTATGTATCAATTTCACAAGTAGCACATACCAATTTTGAAGGCTACCATCTGAGATTCAAAGACACAGATACTAGAACTATCAATTTGAGTATTAATGAATTTTTTTCTCTCAAAATTGGAGATTATTATCCCATTTCAACTGTCAGAAGCTACTTTGGTTTAGGAGCAAATGAAAAGGGAAAATGGGGCAAATCAGCAGTAAGACCATAGGACCAAGGCATCATTTCTCCTGTGATTTACTGTTTGGTGCAGATACCATTTCTTCTGAGGATTAGCCACTTTCTTGGATTGGACAGACTTGGACCAAATCCTAAATCTCATTATTAATTGCTTGATTTTGAATAAGTCTCATAACTTCTCCTTTGAGCACCCATTTTCTCAACTGTAAAAATAAAGGTAATACTATTAAATATATAGGGTGGGCTCTTAGGGGGATATGGTAAACAAAATAAAGGTCTTGGAGATTGTTCCCTGCTTCATTCCTCTTATTCTTTGCTTCTAACCTCCCTTTCTTTTGGTGAGTAAAAAGAACAAATCTAGCTATTAAATTAACTTTTTTTTTAAAGACCCAGTCACCCACTAAACCCTCCTAGAAACGAAAAATCTCAAGTTCCTGTCCAAGGCCCTGGCTCTATGGTACTCGTGGACAAAAGAGAGAGCTTATCTCATTGTAGATCAAAAAATATCTCAGAAAGTCTTAATTCCACAAACACTAGGACTCTCTAAATTCCATTCCATGAAATACATGCTCAGTGGAAGCAGCAGTCTCCATGAAGTTTGCCCTCATTCTGTAAGGCAAACTAGTCTTGCCTATGGTCTTGCTAGAATAAATGACAAGGACACCTCCAAATAATGAAAAAGGAAGAAAGAAGAAAACCCAAAGAGACAGCATGCATTTTTAAAAACCAGGGTGTGAGAATTTTAATGACTATTTTTGTTTAATTAAATTGCCTTTATGGTTGCTTTGGCAGACGTCTGGGAACCAAATGACTAATTAAGAAAAAGAGCAGTTTTCTCTTTGCCTTTATTAGAGGGCATATAAAGAGAATGAGTTTTGAGTAAACTATTAATTCTCAAATTGACTGAATGCTTAATAATGACTAAGGAAACCTAACTGACTGGGGAAGATGCAGGCCATCCCCACATTCTGTGGTGATTTTAACAAGTCCATTGCTTGAATGCCTACCTGACACTCTTCATTAAGCACTGACATTTGAAAAAGACTTTCAATAGCTGTTGAGTCAGGTCTCCTGTGATTCCATAGCAGTATGCCGAGACTCATTGCCATGATTCCTGAGTTGGGTATTAAATATTCAGGGGTATTGATGACTCAGTTGTTAGGCCAATAAAATTATTTGTTTCTGATCTAATTATATTAAGACAAATGTAGCAGATAGTCAAAACTTACTTTTTTTTTTTTTTACATTTTACTGTTATGCTGTTTGCTTACATTTATTTTATATGTATGGTATAAATGTATATGAAAACATAAGGACTAACAAAATTATGTTGGAAACTGAAAGAATTTATTCCCAAAGTCATCAATTCTGCCCACATCATGAGCTACCTGTACATTTTATGCTGCTTCTAGACCTGGACCCTCCCACAGACAGCTGATTGGACGTCAGGTAGACACTTGACCATTGACTGAGCACAGACTAGAGTGTGCTAATAGCGCAATGGTTTCCAGAGCTACCCAGATTTCAGGCAAGGTCTCTTCATACACCAAGACCACCAGGAGCAGTGGTTTCAAGTTGGGGTCCTGTGTCACCCACACCTATAATACATAGATTTCATGTATTCTCTCCAGTTCTACAGACTGACAACTTGAAATGGACTATTTTCAAGCAAAGATTCCAGTTAGACTCTTTTGTTCAAACTTGGAGATTTGATTTAGCCTTCTAAAGGAAGGAAAAACACAATTTTTTGTTGGATTTTAAAAGTCCATAGTCCCTGAGAACAGCAAGTCAACATTCTTCTGACCTTGGATTTCTCAATGGGTTTGTCGTGCTCTGTCCAGATCCTGTTCCCAGGGGAGGCACTCATGGTCCCTGCTGCCAACAATATTGGCTGCTGTTGGCTCTTGGCAAAGGTTCCCTCTGATGATTTCCCTCAGAAGATTATACAACTTATTCAAGATCACTCCTACAGGGCAGCTGGGATCTAATGGCTGATTGGTGTGGAGTACAAAGAGTCAGTCCTTTTGTTTTAGTGATGAATAATTCAAGGTAACCATCTGATCTCCACAATTTGTAGGGAAGTATATTAGATGTTGTAACTCAATTGAAATCCTCTTTCTGTCTGATTCAGCTTGCCTCATTATCTCAGAGGTATAGATCCCAAGGGTTATTTGTCAGTACCCACCCTTTGTGCAACAATCTAGTTGAGAGCTTGTTTCCTAGGGAAGTAGATCCAGACCATCTCACAAAACTTTGTCAGACCTAAGATCACAATGAGCCACTACAATGTCAACAAAAATCTATCATATTAGCTTTTTGTTAGATTTGAGACCAAGTTACAGATATTTTCATAAATGTGGTAGTCATTATTTTGAGCAGAGTCATCTTCTATCTGTAACCTTACCCACAATACACTTGCAAACCACCAGTGATGGCTAGGACTAAGTCAAGAAGCAAACAGTTTCAGGTCAGGTTTCAGATTCTGGTCTCAGTTCAGGTAGAAAATGTGTTTGCACTTCAATTACCTTAAACATGTTTAAAACTAGTGTCAGCAAATCTAGACCATCTAGATATGAGCAGTAACTAGTCTTCTTGTTACCAGGACCTGAAGTGCACAATAGAGCAAGACTAGCATTTTAAGTTCTCCTGCCTTGGAAAAGGTGGCATTTCTCCCTCTTGTGTCACAGTTGCAGCATTTAGGTGTTTCTGCTCAGGGAAGATTGAAAGGAAGAAAGTGAAAAATCTGGGTAGGAAGGCTCAATGGTCAGCTAAGGGGACACTGAAAGGAAAAGATAAGAAGGTACAGGAATAAGCCCACTGCAAAGCATTCTCCCCAGACTCCTAGCAGATGGTCCAGACATGGAGATGTGGAAGAGCCCAGATTCCTGGCATTCTGTTCCCAGCAGGCCAAGGAAGAAGCAACCTTGGTGACTGACCTCTGAAAAGCCAAGTCCAAAAATGTTTTGCAGGTAACCTGGCAAAACCTTCAATCTTATTGCTATTATTTGAAGAGAAAGAAAGTGAAGGCTCTGGGTTTGTATCTCACTGTGTTGTTGGTGGTGTGGGTCAAAGTCTCATTAAGAGCTGTATCCAATATTCCACCATCTCTGCTGCTATTTCCATTGCTGTCTGTTCCAGCATCCAGTGCTTGTTCAACCCGACTTTCAGACCACATCTGTGAGCTACTGTGGTATTGTTCCATCAGCTCTGTGAGTACCTCCAACTGGGATGTCTCAGTGAGTTGGATCCTGGCCACTGCTTGCCTGTTGCCACATCCACCAGGCCCTCATTAGAGGATGATTTCACCTTGGAAGAGTGGCTTTTGTTTGGGACTCCTGAACACTGCGGACTCTATCTAGGGTGAAACAAGTCAGTCACTTGTGAACTTACTAACTTTTTGTTTCCCCCTGTTTGTTAACTAAACCTCATTATTGTTGTTCCCTGAACTTGAGTGGTCCTACAGTTGTGCACAGGGGTGAAGAGCTCAGATAATTACCTGTACTCTATTATACTGTCCTTGAAGACTGGTACTGTATGGTTCAGCTTCATCATTATGAGGGTGGTGATGAGAGACAAATTCAAAACCATAGAAGATGCAGTTTATTGAGTGCTTGCTATTATACCCTCTAAATCATCTTTCACTTTAGTAACAACAATAGGCTCATAATGAAAAATTTGTTGTGTACATTTGAGACATAAGAAAATTGAGATCCAAAGATGTTTGTAATTTCTATTTTCACTGTTTCCCTTAATTTTTAAAATAAACCTCAGTTTCTCTCCTTTATCTTCAAAGTATTGCCTTGACTGATTCCCATCAACCAATGGGCCAAAAATTTCCCCTGTTCTCTCATAGATCTTTCTGTAATGGGATAGATTGAAAAAGTCACAGGATTGCACATAATAGCTCCCAAATTCTAGGTCCCTGTTTATGAAACAGGTTTCTTGTTCTGAAAATTTGAGCAAATCACAAGCTCTTTGCTCTCCAATTATTTAACCTCCAAAATGAATTTGTTCTATGATTTCCTGATGGTGTTCCAGGGAGTGTTATCTTGATTTCTGAGTTCTTCATGATTTCCTCTGTCTCCTAGCACAATTCAGAACTCAGTTGCTGTTTAATGGTCCGTAAGAATGGGGGCCTGATTTTTCACACTGCAAAGGAAATAGGACTGGACTTGCCTTCTTACCCATTTATTCCACAAAGTGCTTCCTAAGATCTGGACCAGTGGGCACAAAGCAAATTTTAAGACGCACTTTTCAATTTCCTACCTCACTATCATTTTATAAAACATGTTTATATGCTGACATTGTCCATTGTCATTTTAAGAATAAAATGGACTCAATATGTTAGAAATTCTGGAAATAGTAAAACACAGGCACTCATAAAATGAGCAGATATAGAAAACAAGAATGTAGGAAAGGTGGAGGAACACACGTGAATGTGGGTAGGGGAGGGGGGTGGGTTTGGTAGAAAAATGACAAGAGGAAGGAAGAAACAAGTGGAAAGGAAGAAAAAGAGAAATAATTGTTCTGAATATTAAAAAAAGACAAATAAAAATAAGAATGGAAGCCTGTATTGTAAGGTGGAAAAACCTTACGGGTCAGTTGTCTATCCTTTTGCCCCATCGCTAACAGAATATTCAATCCTCTGAAGAAAATTAATCCTCTAGAAAAGAAATCAAGTAGGAATTGAATGGGCGTAACACATAAATGTAATAAGAAAAAGCTTTGGAAGAGTAAGGGAATGCATATAGAGTGGGAGTAAAGCAAAGAGTTCTATTTTTGATTTTGACAGAAGAATTGTTTTTTCTGAAAAAATCTGTAATTTCCTAGGCACAAAGGCCTTCTCTGACATATGAGATCATTTATCTACTATCTATTCAGTGTCTATCTATCATCTAGCTATCTATCATCCAGCTATCTCTATGGCAACGTTCACCATCATACGTAGGTGTTTTGACACTCCAGAACCCAGCTTCCAGTTCATGGGATCTGTCGCCTAAGGTGAACACAATGCAAAGTAAAGTGTTTTGGGGACCTATCCTAAATGCACTTGTGTTTCCAAGGTAGTATTTCCAAAAGATTGTTTTGCTTTGGGGTGTAAATTGAGACCCTGGCCCTTTAAAGTAATTGGAACCAATATATTCCATTAATTTTAGAAAATAAATCAGGGATAGGTTGCTTTTTCAGGTTTGTGCTTCCTAATTTTCTTTCTCATCCCCCTCCCCATCTCCTTTTGAATATGCATTTCTTCCTCCCACCATGCCTGCTGGCAAACTTCCAAGGATTTTTATCAAATGTTCTAGGGAGTGAATTACTCATTTTAGGTTATTTAAATGAAAGAGATGCATAATACCACTTCACATTCAAATTTCAGGAAACCCTGCCCATGAACTCTTTATCTACATGCCTCTATATGCCCACAAACTCCAGCTCTTGCTTTCTAAAAGCCTTTCCCTGGAAGAGGCTACAACTAAAGGGAGTTCACTTGACATTAAACAATCAAAAGATTTTATTTTTGCCACCATGGGTAGTTTCAATTGGATATACTGTATTTCTTCTATTATTAATGTACATTGTGAGTTATGTTATGTCTCTAAATTATACAGCTCCTATTGCAAAAAAAAATAGTTTTTCTGTGGAGCTTTGTTACCTTTTAACATCAGTTAGTTGCATAAACAATTGAGAGAAACTGAGGATGGGTTTAATGACTTTGTAATGAATTCATCAGGGAATGGGGAGAGAAAGAGAAAAAGAAGATCTAATCTGAAAGTGAACAGCTTCAGAAAGCAGGTTAACAGAGCAGTCTTCAGTTAACAATTAGTTGGTTTAATGTTTCTGAGTACCTATCATGCCAAGTGCTGCCAGCTAGAGGCTGGCAGCCTGAGGGTGAACCCAGTCCAATCAGTTTGGGTACTTATGGTACTTAAGAGGAAAGCCATTTGAGATCAACAACATGGCAATGGTATGATGTTGGCTAAAATGTATTGCAGAGAAAAAACTGAGAGAAAATTTTTCGGAGGGTCAAAGACAAGTTTATAAATCTCAGGAAATATGTGCTTTTAATTTCATAAAGTTGGGAGAAACCCCATTCAAAAAATACTGTCATGAAAAAATAATACAGCTCCCTATCATAGTTTAAATTGAAAATGCAATGGGTGCTTTAGTGATGGGGTGGTATGGTAACATACTGATGCCTGAAACCTACCCCCTGCCATTAACAGTTGATACATACATTTGAGAAAGAGCTATCTACTCTCCTGTTACTATAGACTTGTAAATTTTAAAGATAGATGGGTAGTACTTTGATTTGCATACTGCCTGACAGGACTTCACCCCCAGGAGTCCTTGTGGGAAGACTTAGGAAGAAAGCTATATAGGTATATAAAGAGGTTATATAAAGAGGCTCAAGGAACAAAGAAACTCAGCCACTTGAGGAGGAAAGATGGAGGCCAGGCCATGAGGCCATGGGGGGTCACAGGACCAGGGCTTTGGCCCAGGCTGGTAACTTACGGTTTTTAGTAAGCATAAGCTGAATGTGCCTGCTGAAAGCTAAAGAGGTTGGAGATTTGAACTCCATGTTGGAGTTTGTCTTACTGAGTTTGATTCAGGTGTTTCTGGAGAGGCCTTGTGAGCTAGGCCTGAATAAATGAACTTCACCGGTTCCTATATTTCAGAGCTACTTTCAAACTGTCGGAAGTGAGAAGGAGACTACATCAAGGTGAAGACAGCATTATGCTCTCGAATGTGTGCTTAGAAGAGCTGGAGCAGCCAAAGAAAGATGTCTACTATTCAAGCATGTGTAAATGAACGCTGAAGGATCGGACAAGTGGTGAGATTAACAGGACTAAAGAACTGAAGGTTTTTAGACAATCTTGGGGAAGGGCTTTGGACAATATTGAGGAAGGCTCTGGATACTGTTGGAGTAATTGGAATTTTTCTTATATGTTTTTTTCTGTAGTGAATAGGAATTCACTTTGTTTAGTAATAAACTGGTCTGCCCTCTAAGAGTCTTGTTCTGGCTTGGAATTTTAGTGAAAAGGCTGGGAGTGGTGGAAAGAACCCACAATACTGGATATATCTTTAGGCTGCAGGAGCTGCAAAAGGTAAACTGAGGCAAGCTAGTAAGGTTTAAACTGCAATTTCTGAGTTTTTTTTCCCTCCTGCAGTCTCTGGGGCAGGGAGCTGAGAAGCAGGCTACTAGAATCTGCATAACAAAGGTGACTAGTCTGTGAAGGCATTCACATTCAAGAGGTTTAGGATTTGAATCTGCCTGGTAGAAGTAGGCAGATGATTTGAGTTTATAAAGTTAAAAAGTCTCTCTTTTCTTATCCGACAACAATACAATCAGGGAAGTTTCATCCCATGAGATCACCACATGAGGTCATCGCATGAAATCAGGATGAGAGTTCATAGGTGACAAGGCAGTAGGAGAACCTATATATGTGTGTGTGTGTGTGTGTGTGTGTGTGTGTGTGTGTGTGTAAGCAATAAAAATAATAATAAAAAAGATTTTTAAAAAGGTAACATATATTTGAAGAGGTACAAAAAATACCTCTGTAGAGTAGATGACATTTTATGCCAATGTTACTTCAATAAGAAGTACTATTTAAAAAACAAGTAAACTTAAAAACACAGAGAGAAGCAAATGTTACTTTTTAAAAGGAAAGTTATAGACAAGGCTGGAATAGTTGTCTCTGTCTAGCTGAAAGACAGTAAAATAGTCTCTGAAGACCCCTTAAAGATAGTGTTAACTGCCAAGCAATGGATACACAAAAGAATAGTACTGTTTCCCAATTCCAAATTTGCAGACACCGCTTTTCTCTACAAGAAAGCACACATGACTCAAACATTTTTGGTTAATTGATCAATTGTTTATCCCAAAGATTTTTACAAATGTGAAAAAGACTAAACACCTTATAAAATTGTATAAAACAGAGTTTAATACTGATACAGTGACCCAAACTATTCAGAGGAAGTATGCATTTTGCCATTTTAAGACAGCATAGTCATCCACACATACAAAAAGCAAAGAAAGCAGACTTCTAGTATCCTCAGGGCTCTTTAGATGTTAAAAATTGTAGGTGGCTTGAGGCAGTGGGTTGGGGGAAAACAGATGGGGGGGGGGAGAGATTTCAAAAAAGGACTCCTAATAGCACTGTAAATATTACCCCCCACACACACACAGGCAAATTTTCCAGACAAACAAGTGGGGCTCAAAGTGGGCCAAAAGTTGAGAAGCCTGAAAGCTAGCCAGAGGGCTAAGGTTGGGAACCATAAGGGATAGGCCAGACCCAGAGAACTGGGAGAAGAGGGACCCCAAAATTCAGCAGTCATATAACCCACCACACAATCAAGAAGACAATGGCTATTGTCTCTGTGAAAACTTTAGAACCCACCAGGGTCAAGGGCTAGAAGCAATCTCCCCAAGCATTTCCCCTTCTCTGTTTCCTCTCTGGTATGTAGCTGCTTTGCTCCTTCAGCTGCCTCCTATTCAGGAAGTCCATTTCATGACATGCCTAGAGTTGTAAGCCAAGGTCTCAGAGGTCAGCAGCAAGGAAGTGGGGTGGGGAAAATGGCACCCATTCCTGCAAGGACATTCCTCCTCTACCAACAATCCATAGATTCACACTAATTTTCTACCAACAAAATGGTTTTCATTTTCTCCAATATCTGTACACACATACTTTTGGATTAGAGCAAAGTCAGATTTTCCAGAACATGTGCATCAGAGAAGGACCTCACTATAGGTTAAGTGAGCTAGTCAGGCTTTTTCCTGCATTAGCTTGTATATCCAGCACCTGGAGTATTGCATCTTCTCCATGATTATGTAGACCAGTGGGTGTGTGCATGTGTGACTGTGCTCATCAGGGTCTAGGAGAGGGGGGAGGATAAAGGGTACAGAGAGTGCAAGAGAGCATGCACACAAGCATGAGTATCAGAAACAGCACTAGAGAACACCAGAGAGAGAGGGTGAAGATTCCTGGGCATCGAGGGGCTCATCTGCTTCCATTACTCCCTGGCCCTGCGCTACCTGATGAATCTGTGTAACTGCTAACACAATAAAGACCCTGTACAGATTGGTGAGTCTGAAGCTTCCAAATGGCAATGAGGACTGCTTACACTACAACTGGCTACAGGGGTGGCATGGTTATTAAGACCCACAGACCCCCCCTAATTGGTTCCTAGTAGGGATTATAAGAAACTATGTATCCTGTTTTCTGTGAGGGACACAACTTTGTCACTGCAAACACTAATCTTTTGTTTTACTTGTTAAATTTTCACAAAATCAAAATAGCATCATTTTGTTGTGGGGTGGGGAGGAGGGTTACTAAAAATCATTTTTTTGACAGTTTTTCCCAAACCAGAGAAAAAAACCTTTACCTTTTAATCTGATGCAAACTGGACAAAAGCCTTTATTAACCCTTAAGCTTCTACACACAAATTACCTTTGTCATTTAGCTACCTAGAACTGCCCTTTTCAAGAGTTCTTTCTCCACCAGCAGCCTTGCTATGTAATTCCAAAGCCAGACTGAAACTCTTAAAATGATCAAGCTATTTATTACTAAGCAAGCAATTACCTAAATATGTACTATGAAATAAGCATGTAAAACCCCAGGTACCCCATTAGATGTATAAGCTTGAAAAAAATCCAGTTACCCCACCACATGCCCAAAACTGTCCCTATTCCCTGGTCACCTCACCACAAGTCCAGTTAGAGTTCACAATCATGTCTTCCAAAAAAATGGCATTTCTCTTTCCTTCTTTAGTCTCTATTTCAGCTTTCTCCAAACACGTGGTCCAAGACATGGTGTTCCTTTTCTCTTTTGGCTTCTGTCTCAACTTGAGGTAGCAGAACAATTCCAACATACAGGAACCAAACCAGGGCCATCTTCTTATGTTTTGTTCACAACCTCGCCAAAGACATCTGAATTAAACTATCTAAAACAAGCTCCAACACGAAGTTCAAATCTCCAAACTCTTCAGACTCTTTCAGCATACACCATAGACTTAAGCATGTAAGGCTCATAAGTTCAATTGCCCCAGACCATTGTCTGTTTACAACAAAACTTCATGGCCTCCCTGCTTTTCTGTCCAGCTACAGCCCATGCTTCTCCCAAAGTTTATCCCCATGGCCATCCCGAAATCACAAGCCTGAGCTCACGGACCATGGTCCAACTGTTTTTCTCTGCCTCGGCTGTGACCCCACAACCAGGCCTCCATCTCCCAAAATGGCTATATCCCACCTTTCTTCACACAGGTATATTTATCCCTTCTCCTTATTCCTCCCTCCCTTTTCCAAGGGAGTCCCTGTCAATCACCTCACACCACAAAAACTTTGTTTTTCTTTTCTCCTCTCCTTCTATCCTTCTGAAAGAGAACTATGAATTTTAATGAAGGCCAGCAATCACACCTTGGCATAGATAACCTAAGTTTTGTTCACTTGGGCCCTGAAACAATCAAGTAAGAGAGTCAAAGCTCCATAATATTGCATAAGTTCTTCTTGGAATTTACAACTCTAAAACAAAAGGGAAGCATTTCCTACCTCCTAGTTACACAATGTTACTACCAATGCATAAAATCAGCTGTGTTAATGGCAGATCATACTCTAAAAATTCTCTTCCTCAGAAGTACAATTACTTCTAAGCCTTGTACACATAGTCTTGTCACTGGTCACAAGTACCTCTGTGGTCTTTGATCTAGATGCTTGGACCCTCTCTCAGTCCCCTCCTTGCCCTAGAGGCTACCATTTTTCTTAAATGTCATCCAAAAGGCCCTACTTTCAAAGCATTTGCTCCAGAATGAATAATCACTCCCATTGATCTCTGCTAGTTTCTGTTCTCCATCTAAATGTCCTGAAGGTCTGGCTGTCCCCATCTTACAATTGGCTGAAGTGTCCCTTCTCTACCCAGGCCTAGTGTCTCAAATTCTTAGCACACAATAACGAAGCCATAGACCAGTCATTCTCAAACTGGAGCACAAGTTACAATCACCCAGAGGACTTGCTAAGACGGACCCCTGGGTCCCATCCCCATCACTATGATTTATTCTGAGAAGGTAGGGCTTGAGTGTCTGTATTTCTAACAAGTTTTCCCCAGTTGCAGGGCTCACATGCTCCTCATGTTGCTTTCTTTGTATTAATTGTCTATGATGCGCTTAAATTCTCATTCATATAAGACAATTCCTTTTTCTGTTCCTCTTGCAAGTCACCTTTTTTTAATATTTTTTTTTCTCTTTTCTCTACTTTCTTGTCCTGTGCCTGTGCCTTGGGCTTTCCAGAAACCCTACTGGGCTTTGTTTAGTTCTGCACACAGCAAACAGGACAATGGTTTCTATCTCTGGCTTCATTGTATTCACCTCTAAAATATCAGATGCAACTGCACATTCTGCCAGGCAAACTAATCTGTGATATTTCAGATGCATTTCACGGACCAGAATAAACTAGCATATTTGAGTAAAGCCGTGTTCTGGATATATTAAAGTGTAAAAACTGGCATGAAAATCAGGTCTCATGTAAACAGGAGATTATTATTACTTAGAATCCTATAATGTGCCCATCATATGGATCTCTAGGGCATTTGCAAACCCATTTTTACATAATTATGTGAAGAACATGTATTTTATATGAGATGGTGAAATTAAATACAAAATAGGGCATTTTGAAATGCCTGTAATGTTTTAAATGAAGAAATGAAACTGTTTTGGGACATATGTAGGGTAGAAAATTTATAGTGAGCTGTTTTTAAGAGGCTCTATTAATTCCAAAGAAAACACAGGCTGAAAATGAAATACCCAAAGAATGAAATAAGAAGTCTCCCATAAAAATCAGTCCATGCGATTCAAGTGGTGAGGTTTTCCTGCTAACAATGTGAGTTTTACAACATGATGCTCACACACATTAGCATTTCAATGGCACAATATTTTTGTTACACACTGTTGCAACTAAGGCAATCTGCCCCATGCTCTTCCTCCTGATTTTGAGCAGGTTCCAAAGGCATAAAAATATGGCTGGCTGGCACACCCTACATCATTTCCCCACACCTGTGCCAAGCTAGCCTTGTATTTTCCACCTAGTTGCTGGATATTGGTAGAAAGCAACATCTTCTTGAGTCCATTCAGAACACATTCAGTTGCTAAACCAGCATTTGGAATTGAAGTGTACTTTTTCTATCTTGGATTTACTAGTCTAGCATCCTACACAGAGACATAAAAGTTCCAAGTCATTTGTATTTTCACTTCAAAATTTAATTGTGATATTGGGGTACATGTGCCTCTATGAGGAGAATAAAAATATAAAATCATTGGGTGAATAATTTTATAAACTTTAAATGTTAAAAGTGTTATTTTCACAAATAACCTTTTATCCAGTCTGATCCACTTTGTATTACATTTCCTTTCCTAAGTAGGTGAACTGGGATCTACCTATTGGTCTAAGTGAAAAAAAAATTATGGTGTCTGCATATCCTGAAAAAGGTTCTTTGGGTGACCACAGCAGCCATCACTTGAAAAATGTGCAGCTTCATCACACTTCCCTTCAGAGGCATTATTATTGAAGGGTACCCCTTGGGTACCTCCATTAACATAGCTGATACATATATTGATAAAGCTAGGAAAATGGAGTTACTTCCCTGTTGCATTAGAATTGTAAATTTCAAGATTAGCATTCATAGAAGGGGGGGAGGAGGAAGGAAAAACAAAATTTTTATGATGTAAGCTGACTGACAGGACTCCTTCCTGAGTAAGGTTTAGGCAGGAAAAAGAAGTGGGAAGGATGATATAAAAAGAGTTTAGGACAAGGAAACAGGGTCAGCCATTTGGGATCAGCCATTTTGGTGGGGAAGGATGTGAGCGTAGCTGTATGACTGGCCTGAGGCTGGCCTTCAACTGGCCCAGCTAGTGAACTCAAGGCCTCAACATGCATAATCTGAGTGTGTGTGCTAAAGGGAGTCTAAAGAGTTTGGAAGTTTGAATTCCATGTTGGAGTTTGTTATACCTAGTTGACTCTGATGCTTTTGAAGCAGCCATAAGCTAGGACTTAGTAAATGGACTTTGCTGGTTCCTCTGTATCTTGGAGTCTTTCTACTGCCTGAAGTTAAGGAGAAGAACATCACGCCTTTGACTACAAGGTTGGAGAAAGCTAGAACACACCAAAGGAGGAAAGTAGAATGCCCTGAGTTTGGAACATGTGTTGCTGAACTCATATTAATTGGACATGTGGTGAAGTGACCAGAGACTAAAGGGCAGTTTGGACAATGGTGGGGTAATTGGGTTTTTCATGTTTACCTTGTAGTACACATTTAGGTAACCACTTTGTTTAGTAATAAATAGTCTGCTCACTTTAAGAGTCTAATGGGGCATTAGAATTGCATAGCTATGTGGCTGTGGGTGGCCGAAGAATTATATCCACAATTTAAATTGTACTTCAAGTTTTTCTTCTTCAGTCTGGGAGAGACCAGAAAAGGCAGGTAAGCTGCAGGTTTTAAAAGTTTTTTCTCTCTGACTTGGGAGAGGGAGCAAGTGAGAAGCAGGTATTTGAGTAACAAAGTAACTAGTCTGCAGAAGTTTAAGGGTAAAAAAAGACTTTTGCTGGGTCTGAATTAGCTCACAAGGTTAAGGTATGAATTGAACCACAAGGTTTACTCTGGCTTAGAAAAAGCTGACAAAGGGATATTTAGGTAAAAAGAGCCTGCCCCCACACTCTCCTGACATCATTATGTTCCTCTGATATTAGAAAACTACTGTTCTAAAATCTAAGGACAAGGCTGTGTCATGAGTTTTCCCAACATGGTGGTTGGTCATATAGCCAATTAGTAACCAAGGTGAAAAGGTCCCAATCTTTTAGTGTGATCAGAGAGCATTCTTGAACCTTGCTCTAGGTAACTAAGAGTATTTGCCTTATAGGAATAGGTAGGGGAGAAGAGATGGGTCATATGAATAGGATATTAAATCACACTGAGTTTAAGCATAAGAATATTTTTTCTGTCTTTAATTTTCTTTGAGTCTTCATTTAGCAAATAAAGCTTGACAGGTCTCCTTGCCTAAGATAAAAGAACCCAATGAAAAAGATGGGTATTAAAAAAGTTCTACTTCTGTTCATCCACACCTTGCATGGTTTGCTTTTCACATCTTACTGATGAATAAAGCAATGCCACCCAGTTAGAAATTGTGGAGCTAAGATTTGAACCGAGAGTTTTGGTCATATCTGTGTTTCTCCATCTCCCTCTAACTCTGCCATGTCTAGACATTCCATCTCTACAGGTAGAGCTGTCTGCTTCTATAACCAATGCCACTCTGGTGAAAACAATGAGACTAAGTGCAGGGAGCAGAAGAGTGTTGGCAGTGTTGCTCTCAAAGGTCCTTCCAACCATCTCCAGGGATCTGGCACATTGTAAGGCCAGCTGGCATGAGAGCTGAGCCTTGAGTCACAATTTTAAAGAGGCACAGGGTTTTATTTGGAGTATAGTAAAAGCATCCTCAAGTGGACATTTGCCATTCAGCTAGGAGCAGAGAGTAGTTCTTGGGAAACTAACCTGTGCATAGCTACTTTTGAAAAAGTAAGTCATCTTATTGCTATGGTTAAGGACAATGCTTTATTAAAGCAGTAAAGACAACCATGCTACTACTCTAACCCCACCCCTCTAAACCCCTCTAAATGGAGAATGTTTGCTACAAACCACTACCACTGAAGGTTATCTATAGCTATAAGCCTTTCTCATAAAAATACCATAAAGAATGTACATGTTTCTATGGAATACAGAAGACATCAGCTTATAGTGTCAAGCTCCCTCAACCTGAACTCATGATTTACGCATGTTCTATTTCTCAAAATGAAGCAACACTCCTCTTTAAGCATAAAATAGCTGAGATTCAGTCAAGTGAATTATCCTTCCAATAGCCTGATATATTCACAGTCAGTTTTGCTACAATATGTTCATCTGTTACACAAATTAGCACCATGGGATTGGTAAATAGAGGAATGATGTCATTTTAAGAAATCAGTTATATAGGTTGAATATGACTTTTCCCAGTATAGTAATATTTTTTAGTAACAGCGGTTAAACATAAGATATTATGGCATAGAAAGCTGTGGAAGAATGTAATATATACAGTTCACCTACATTCCTCTTCTTGCTCATTTTGGCCACATGCCTTGTCTTGAAAAGTTGATCTAATCATATGTTTCTCCCATTTAATCTGAGTAACTCAGAAATTTCAACCTTTATGTCAATCTGGCCATTCCAACCATATCATTTTTTAAACCAAAGTTCCACATATAAAGCACTAATTTTGTTTGTCTTTTCAATGGTACTAGTGACTTTTAATTATGTTTACTCATGCTGAGATCACAAAGTTGCGCCATATTTTTTGAATGGTCTTTTCTAACACTTTCTTCCCATGAGCCTTGCTGTTCCTAATGTGCCATTTTTCAGAACTCCAGATTTTTCAAAAATTGCATATTATGTATTATTGCAGAAACAGCTGTATTGTAGTTAGTTGGGAAGCCTTATTTGCAACAACATTCTGCAAAAATATCATAGTATTCTCTTTACTATGTGCTGACTGTCCCCAGATTCCCACTCCCTCAGATTATGAAATAGATTTGGTTGTATAATTATGACTGAACTGGTTGAATAAAAGGTATATTCAACAATGAAGAAAACATTGTCCAATAACTATATAACCACTTTAAATTATGACCATGTTTGAGTAATGCATTATGGGGTTCTCAGAAAGGCTTGAGACATTAGCATCTATGTTCCAAAGAGATCAGGGACAGAAAAACTTCAAGGATGAATTCATGTTGGTCTGAAGACAGAGTATTAAGCACTGCCAACTGGTTTCGCTATAAACCATTTCTCAGTCCAATCCATGCCTCACTGACTTCAGAGAGAACTAATGCCACTGGGAATTGCTAAGGTATCAAGGAGAGCAAGAAATTCTTCACCATCCAAGTTTGCAGTCTAGTGGGTGGGAGCCAATAGTGACCAAGTATGCGAGGGGAATTCTTTTCTAGTTCTTGGCAAAAGAGAGTTACCAAGAAAAAGATTCTGGAAATATACTAGTTTAAAGAAGTCATCTTACTTGGATACAATCAGAAGTGAATAAATGAAACATCTAAGTGAAAGCACTACATGGAAGGCAAGGTCTGCCTCAGGGATTGTTGCTTATGTCTACATAAGTGGTCCCCAGGAGATCTAGTCAACCCCACCCCAACATCCATGCCACACCTATTATCAGCAGTATTAGCAGGTGGCCCTGCATGCACACTCATGCACACACCCAATCCCTACCCTGATTCAGTTTCAGTTCCACCCCTGGGGATCATGATGCTCCAAGACTGATGTAAGCACTCTCAATGCAAAAGCACACACTTTAGATGCATTTGGAAGAAAAAAGAAAATCATGGCTTTCTCCCCAAACTTGACAGATTCGGTTATTACATAAATATGCAAAAACATGAAACTAAACTCCTTATGTCTAAAGTGCTCTACAGCCATAAAACCAAAAGAAGCTTGGTTGAAACTATGTCATTTTCCCCCATGTGAATCTGATTGGATGGGAATGGCAGAGTTTCTGTAGTGTTGTCATGTCACCACTGCTTGGTACTCTGGAAATCTTTTTTAACCCCCAATTCTAGTTCTTTATTTAAACCACTCAAAATTATTTATGCTACTAAACCTTCATTGATACAAATACACTATCATCTCCATAGTCATCCTTCTCTGTTCCTCACTGATTAGTGAACTATAGTTAAATTTGTATAGGTTGGTGCGATTATCACAGCAAACACCTTTATATATGGTCATTCTGATGATCAAAATACACTTGGATACAGTCTACTTAGATTATCAGGTCAACAAAAAACAAACATTACAAAACCAACCCAAGAAAACTCACTAACCATCCAAAATATATCTAGAAACCCACATCTGAGTTTGGTTACCTCAGCACAGGAGTATCTTAAGACAGAATCTAGACCCTACCAGGTGACATTCAGGGTCAGATATTCCTATCATCAAATTCCAGGTCTATAATTGCTATTCGTGTGTTATTAAGCCAGCTATTTCATTTCCCTCAGCCTTACTTTCTGTACCTGCAAAATGACATGACACCTTTGTGTTTAAGAATACAAAATTTTGGTTTAAATGAGATCACATTAATCAAATATGTAGTACAGAGTAAATCTTCAGTAAGTGTTAGTCACGATTTTAGCAACCTTCATTCAGCAAGTATTTGTGATGTGTCAAGCATTGCACTTTGTGCTGAGAACCCAGAACTTAAATTTGTATTTGCAAAGGAACCAAAATATTGAGTATATGCAATAAGACTGAAGAGAAGAATTTAAGAGCCACATTCAGAGAAGCCCTTTGGATGGGAATTGACTGTCGATCAGCTAGTTTTTAACCACTTTAACAATGATCAAATCCATTCTGAAGGAGTTTCTGTGAGAAACAAAAATTTAAGCTGGATCTACCATGAAGTCTGAAACAGGCAGTCATGTATACACTCAGGTAAAGGATGCAATAGTCTGGAGTTCCATTTTAATATCCATTTGGATTCCAGAGCTCTCATATCCACTTCAGTCAATACATACCATGGCACTATCAAATAATATACATAAAGAAAGACTTAGATATTTATAATACTGCAAGAAGTCGGCAGCCTACATGCCACAATGGGAGGCAAGGTCTGCCTCAGTTGCTTATGTCTACAGAGCAACTGATCACAATGAAGTTAAGCTTTCAAACTCACAGCAAGACTAACCTTTGCTATTCTGTCATTCCACTATGCTTATTCAGAAAATGGATCCATCTGTGGGTGCAAAATGCAATTTTCAGGAATATGACACCTTAAAATATTCTGACACAATGTTCCACTGACAGTCCTTATAGTTAGACAAATAAAGACAATGAAGAGCCATGCAGACCTGGTAACATCTGCTCAAAACCTGTGCCTGTATTTCCTTGCCTCTGCTAGCACTAACTCAAGCTAGAATTCATTTAGATAATTCCTTAAGCTCAGAATGCTTAGCATGTCACATTTCCACCAAGTCTCATTTATATAATTAGTGCTAACATATGTCCCACAATCAACATTGAAGATTTGGAATCATTTTTAGCATGTCGTTAGACCTAAAGGGGTATGGATTCAATATGGAGGGAAGAGAATTAGGCATGCAAATTCCATTTGCGATAACAAGAGCATAGCAATGGAAATTTACCCCCAAAAGGTTCGGCTGCTAATCACATAGCAAGCAGAAAGATTACATTCTTAATAACCTTCACCAAGTGCAATAAAAGGAAATAGAAGTTTGTTTTATGTGGTGCTTTTGGTTTCTCCCCCTAAACTCAGAAGTATTTTATAAACTAGTGCTGACAACTGAAATCACTCCAGCAGAGTTCTCCCTTGAATTGTCTGGTATCACCACCTAAGTCAAGAAATCTTCATACTGTTCACTAAGAGTCCATAGTCAACACTGAAGAATCTCCAGGGACCATTCTTTCCCTGCATTGCAGTAGACACATCCTACTCATCTTTTGTTGAATTCTTTTTTTTTTTGATTGCACATATATATCTGTCTCTCTCTATATACACACATATATACAAGTATATAGATACAAGTATATATACATATATATGTATACATATATATGTACTTTATATACATTACATAATTATCTGCCCTGAGGTTCTCCCATCACCTTATCACCCATGAACCAATCTCAGTCTTTTGTGCCCTCTCCCTCCCCTGTTTTCTCCCTCCTCCCCCTCTCTCACTCTATGTTTCAGTTCTATATTTTTGGCAGTTTTATATTTTTCTTTTCCATTTGTTTGCTTATTTTTCTTAACTCCCTCATGTAAGTGAGACCATCCCATATTTCCCTTTTTCTTTCTGACTTATTTCCACTAAGATGATTCCTTTTAGCTCCATCCACATTGCTGCAAATGACATAAGGCTGTCTTCTTTGATTGATGAATAATATTTCATTATGTAAATATACTACATGTTTTTCAGCCATCTGTCCATTTGTCCATTTTGGGAAATTTGGGATGTTTCCATATCTTGGCAATTGTAAATAGTACTGCAATAAACATGTGCTTACAGGTATCCTTATAGATTAGTGTTTTTGTATTCTGTGGGTAGATTCCCAGTAGTGGGATTGCTGATTCAAATGGTAGTTCTACTTTCAATTGTTTGGGAGTCTTTCACACAGCCTTCCATAGTCGCTGTACTAGATTGCACTGCTATCAGCAGTGCAAGAGTGTTCCTTTTCTCCACATCTGTGCCAACACTTATTGTTGCCCGTTTTTTTTTATATGGGTCATTCTTACTGGTGTAAGATGGTATCTCAGTGTGGTTTTGATTTGCATTTCCCTGATTATTAGTGATGTTGAGCATTTTTCATATGTCTATTGGCCATCTATATTTCCTTTTTGGAAGTGTCTTTTTAGGGCTTTTGTACAGCAAAAGAAAAAATAAACAAAACAAAAAGAAACCCAACCAACTGGGGGAAAATTTTTGTTGAATTCTTATGCAAGTGTTGGCTTTCACAACATTTTGCAGTCCAAATCTATCCTCATTCTCCTAAACTTTTTAAATACTACTAAAAACTGAGATGGAGTGTGCAAGTTAAAGGCTAATTGATGGAACCAGGTTTGGGAGGCTACAAATAAATTTAATTCATAAGTTCACAGAGAAAGAATTCCCTAAAACAACATACTTCATTTTTTTTCTCATACAAACCATAATGCTCTTGGTAATGCCAAAGCCCAGGGAGAAATTCCCCCACATTTTGGTTCTTCTGAAGATGAAAGATTTAGCATTTAGATTAGGAGAAAAGTCAAAATTTTGTTATATGCATATTATATAATCATATTATATATTATATATATTTTTACATAAAAAATCTCATAAGTAAATTCTGAAATAAATTGGCACAAACTAGGAGTTTATATCCTGTGCTTAGGGGGATGGATGCATCAAGAGGAAATGAGGAGGTAATAATTTCATCTTTACTCCAAAAGTAATATCACGCATTTCTCAAAGAGGACATGTTCACTGGTAATCCTGCATATGGATTTTACCTCCTCAAATTATATTCTCTAGATTATTCAAAGGAAGTGAGCACAGCATTGATTTGGAAAGATGCAAAAACTAGGGAAGTGAAATATCTTCTTTGATTAAGGAAGGGCTAAAAGGACAAGTTTTTCTTAGACTCCAGGGCCTTCATTACTCTCATCTCAAAATAATCTGCATTCTCTAAGTAATGGTACAAAATTCTCCTAAAGTCCACAGGGTTCCAACATACTGATTTTATTATACATACATTGAGAGTAGGAAAAAAGACAATTTGTCCCACTTTGGGTCAATTCCACTGTAATATTTATTCATTGTGTACTTACTGTGTGCCAGACAATGTAAAAAAAGACTTAACAAATACATCACTTGCTCCTCTCCAATCATATAAAATTATTTTAGCTTCGCAAAATAAATATATGAGATCTCATGATTGAGTTAACTAAGTTCCTTTAAAGGTAGATGGAGAACTTAAAGTCTGCTTTTAATTACTATGCAATTCTCCCAAGTCTCCTTAATTCTTTGTGTATCTTCGACTTTTCAATCGTATAGCCTTCACAGCTAATTAATCATCAAATCTAATTGACTCTTAACACCAAAATTACTCAAACCTGTCTGTTCATCCCAAACTACCTCATTATATTAGGGCCTCATTATCTCATAAGAGATGGAGTGAAACTCTTAGGTCCAAATTTAAGGTTTCAACATCTGTAATTATTGTTTTATGGAAGGTGTCATCCCAATATCAACAATTATGAAGATAGTGATAGAATTGTTTGATTTTCCTTCTTGACATCCATTACAATGGTGGTATTTAGGAGGAGTTAAAATGAATCAGTGAGAAATTGTGAAACTGGGATTCAATCTCAACCTATTTTCACCAAAAAATTGGTATGTAACCTTGAAAAAAAATCACTTAATTCTTCTAAATACAAATGTAAACATCTATAAAATGAGATGAGACAAAGTATCTAAGAAAACTATAGCTAAATTTCTGCACTGTGAAACATTCATCTTTCCTTTGGGAAATATTTAAATTCTTAAACTTGAGTCTTGTTTAGCCACACTTTGCTCTAATGGGAATGTTCAATGAAAGAGAATTGCAAATCCAAAACCTGTAGTTTACTACTAAGTTCTGTGCCTCCCATCTATGTAATTTGATTTAGTTGCTTCATATAATAATCTGTCTCCTTAGCTTTACTCTCTCTTTAGTTTAGCTCCTTTCCATATAAGAGGAAGAGGTTGGAATCTAGATTTAAGCTTCTCAAATGCTAATCTATATGAATTATCAAATTGTTCAAAAGAAAATGAAAGATAAGGAAACAATATAATGCAATTTTCACAATTATATTCATTTTCCACTGCATTTCCATTAAAATATACTTTTAGGAATTGTATATTTTTTAAAATACTCTTGGATATAAAATTCCAAAAATTACTATAACACCAATCCAGGAATGCTTACAAAGACTCTCTTTCTCCTAATAATCACTTATTTCAGCTTTGCTACTATTCTTTCCCCATTCACCATATACCTTTCACCCATGACTGTCCTCTTTGCCAATTCTATTCATTCAAAAGTTAAATTCCCTTTAACTCACCTCATTCTAACTCATTGGAAGTATAATACTTTATCTCTACAAGCTGTTAATAATGGAATGAGCCATCAAGTACAGCATAAGGTTATAAACAAATGAAAATTTAATGCTTCCTGTACTTGTTATTAAAAGTCCATTGTGCAACACCATTCTAGATAATTCCTTGTTGACCTTTACTCCCTCTAAGTTCTAAACCTTATTTTCTCTGTAGGTCCCATATTTCTCACAAAAAAAAAATATGAGGAAACTTAATGTTCCATAAGTTAATTGATTTGTTTAAGTTGATAAAAATCAATAAGGAACATTATCAGACCCCTTGTAACTTCAACATCCATGTGCTTTCTCCACATCACATCACTGTTGAGTGGCACATTAAAATTCTATGGTCTGTGCTTTTCCTCCAGAATGTGTTAAATTAGGTCAGATAGTTATGCTGGGAACATGCATGAACAGAAATCCAATTTGGTCAAACTACATAAGGTGCCCTGTGGTACTGCCCTGGAGAGGTATGACAAGGAAAAATCACTGGAAAGGAATTAGATGTAGAGGAAATCTGAGTTGCTTAGCCAGGCAGTTCACTTGAATGATTATTTTCAAAACCAAATGGGAATAAATCCTTCCATCCTCTTATTCTATTGTAAAAGTAAGAGGAAATAGAATTAATTTAGATTTTTTAACAAAAGATTTACTCCTCTTTTTTCACAATGAATCTCCTCTCCACATTGTCAACATCACAGACCTATGCCTTAATCCTGAGACTTTCTGAGCCAATAAAGAAGTTCCCACCCAATGAACTACTCCTATTATTTCCGTTTCCCTGACTGAATAGCAAGGACTACTTGGTATGAAATTGTCAAACGAATCTCTTCCTGTACAATGTGAAAGGTGAAACTATGCACAATACCTTCAATTATAGACACCACTACCACCATCATTTAAAGGAGACATGTCTAGATTATGGCCAATGATAACTTTTCTAGAGAAGTCAACAGTGAAGAAATTCAGTGCCAACTTTATGCAGGCATCCCCAGAAGTTATATATAATAAAATTAAAATGTTCTTAAATGAGAGAGCAAATTATTTTGTCAATAATCAAAACTATCTGAAATTAATGTCAGTGCTGATAAAGAAAAGCATGGGACGAACTTATTTGTGCATAGATTGTATTGTGCAGATTTTCATTCAATGTTTGTGTGCAGGTATGTTAGTATCACACTCAAACCATAAATATTCACATGTTGTAACACAAAGCCATTTGTGTATGTGTGTTATGCTTAAAAATTAACTTCCAATATTAGAAGAATAAGAGTCCATGGAAGTTAATTTTGCAAAATCAATTTCACAAACTGTGATAGTTTTCATATAGGGGTATGAATATTAATTAATATCAGAACAATCTAAAACAAAAACATGCTACATAATAACTTCAAAATATAGTCTTAATCAAAATCAGACCCTGATAAAACTTTTTGATTTGATTAAGAGTTTGCTTTTTCTCTGAGCCAAAAAATATTTTGAGTTACAAAAGGGCTTGATGCTATTCTAATACAAAAGGGATTAGGAACATAGGTTTAAAGGGACTATTTAATCCAGTTTGCATTTGTCACCTCTATAAAATTTTGTAAATAGTCAATCAGTCCCTTAGGAAGTTAAAAATAGATGAACTTATGATCCAGCAATTCCATTTCTAGGTATAAACCCACAGCAACTGAAATCAGGGGTCCAAAGTGATCTTTACACATCAGTGTTCACTATACCATTCATTACAAGAGTCAAAAAATAGAAAATATCCAAATGTCTACTTAACATTTTAAAGGATAGACACAGTGTACACTTGGTGAAATATTATACAGCCTTGAAAAAGAATGAAATTCTGATACATGATTCAACAAGGATCAGTTTTAAAAACATTATGCTATTATGTCTGTAGGTCTAACTTCATTCATCCAGTTGCCATAGCATAACCTCTGCTTTGTAAAGATGACCCAGTTGTGGTGAGCAATTTCCTGAATAAAAGTTTTGATGCCTCTCCTAGACAGTTCTAATTTCCAATTTACATAAAAAACACAGAGGAATGGTGACTTTTCTCATTCTGCACATTATTCCCCCTGTATGCCTCTCTTTACCTGTTCTCTTAGGTTGGTCCAGGTATTGGGGTTTATCTTAGGGTCTTGGAATGAAAATAAATCCCATACCATCTGATACATATGTGCATTTGTGTGAGGAAGCACTGCTCAGAGAGGGTGGCAAAGATGGAAAGTAGGATAAAGTAGGCCACACTCTCAATTTACCCTTGAAGCTAGGCAAGCCCTGGTACTTGGGTAGGTTCTTAGACAAGAGAGTTGCTGGTGTTGGCAGCCCCTCTCTGACTTACTGCACTGCTAATAGAAATGAATTCTTAGTCCCATATTGAATCAAACTGAGTGGCAACTAGTTGTTTCTGGTAGAGAAAGGAGAATTGTTATGGGAAAAGATTAAAGGCAAAAAAAAAAAAAAGAAGGAAGGAAGACAAGAGTTTAATTTTTTTGTTTCCATATGATGTATCTTTTACCAGTTATTAAAAACCAGGACATGCCTCAAATGAGACAATCACTTTTTCAAGAGATACCTTTAAATTATACATAAAGATAAATCGTACATTCTTTAATAGACAATAGTTAAGATAGAATCATTTTTATTTCTCCTGACAGCTTCAATAGTGCTGCAGCTTCAACAGCTCTGAAGACTTATCCAGGCTCTTCATAGATATTTAACCCAGGGATGGCCTTTTCCTTTGGAATTTTGGCAAAGCACACCCTACACACTCCAAAGCATTTAATTAACCGGAGACCATTCTCAAGTACACTTAATTATAGGTCAGTATTCTGAGTATATAAATCATGGAAAAGGAAAGGAAATGACACAAAAGCCCTAGACTAATATAATTTATAGCTATCTGAAATAACACAAGGAAAGAATGGTACTGTTCTATAATTAAAGATTAGGTTAGTGCCAAAAATCATAATTTTCTGCCTGGCTTTAAAAGCAAATGTCATGTTAATGACAGTTAACTTTTGATTATGCAGAGATGATTATATATAGTTTGTGGATTATCTATGTCCTCATTTTCTTTCCTTCTTTCTCATGTTGCTTTATTGCTAATTAATCCCTCTATCAGAATTCTGATTAAGGAAAGGAAGAGAAGTAGAAAATCAAATTAGTCATTTGGGCTGATTGTTAGCTGCCTTGGTTAAGACTCTTGGTTAAACTGATGTGAAAAATGTCTCTCTGGATTCCAGTACTCTGTATTATTCTGACTTTTAAGCTAAATTTATGTGAAATGGGGAGGCCTGAAAAGGTATATTATGATACAGATTTTAGTTTATGGATATTTTTATCGTGTGCCTGAGGTCCAAACACATAACGGACAGAAACTTTATTCAGTCTACTAATTTGCAAAACAAATGGAATCTCAAGAATTCTGTATTCCCATCACCATGACACTCTTCATAATTATGATGTTATCTCTGATGCATTTGCACCTATGCTGCAGTCCATATAAGTATGCATTTATAAGGCAATACATTTAAATTTTTAAAAATTAAAGGGTTTCCACAGCATAATTTTGAAGTCCCGAGGGAGTTTTTTTTCTTAAAAATACATTTTGACTCTTTAGAAACAATATTATTCAAATAGCCAAGTTCTAGCAGTCATCCATATTTCTCCAAATTAATTTCTCAATTTATATATTCTTCTAAGTATTATGAAACAAAATTCTTCTATTTTGTGCCAATTCATCAGTAGAGAAATGGAGAAAAGATTAAAAATGAATAGAAACAATGAATAATTAGAGAGAGCTCTCTGTCAAAGGGCCTGTAATACAAGGAAGTCAACAGACTGCCATGTTGTACAATTCAGCTCTGATTATGCCATATTAGAGTAATCATGGAAGAAAGTGAAAACAAACAATTCAATTTCTGAATCTAAATAAGATTCCCTCATCCTGCCAGGACTGCTTGCAAACACTCAATTTCCATCATACATCGTCTTACCCTAACATATGGCAGTGTAGTCTATGTCCTGAGAATTATGAAAACTCAGCACAAACTGAGTTTTCCAGATCAGCCTATAGAATTAAGAAGTGTGAATGCTTCACAATGCGAACAGATTTTTAAAATTAAATTTACTTCTGTGAAAGCTTCACAGACCACTGGATAAGCAAGTGCTACACATACTTTTATGAACCCAATAAAAAAAGGCAGCTGAGAGAGAAAATAACAGCTTGAATGGGATAGGCTACTGGGCTTTCGTATACTACCATGGATTTTGTTTCTTGTTTTTGTTTTTTTTTTTTTCCTTCTTCTTCTTCTCTTTTTTAAAGGCCTGATCATTTCTGTTTGCTTTGAAGGTCGCTTACCAGAGAGGAAAGAAGGAATTAAGTGCCATTTTCCTTTTTAACTATTAGAGCTCAGTGGGATGTATCCATATAGAATGACATAATGCCTTTGTTCTATACCTAAACGTAACAAAGCAATTTGACTTCTGTTTAAAACCTGCACCAGAGTATGAAAGTGCCTTATGGATTAAATTAGCCAGCTACAGTCCATTACTGAGCTTTATGAAGAAAATGGCAAAACATTAATAAACAGCCGCCTTTCAAAAATACCCACCTCCAGAAAACATGAGTTAATGCAATCATAGTCCAAGAGGAATGTAAACCAATATTATAACACCACATGATATGGTTCGTTAAACACTTCAAGTCTTTAGGGTGCTTTTCAGAATTGCAAAATATTTCTGTCATATTCCCACTGTAATTTGGTACTCCAAAATACCATTAACTTTTAAATGTACCAATTTGCTTTTTGCTGCTTGATAAATCTTATTTGTCATTCATAGACTTTAAATTCATTTTATGCTTTATGATAGCTCACTCACAAACTTTTCCAGAGTAGCAAATTCCTCCATAAAAAAAAATTGGAAAGGAAAGGTATTTGGGCTAATAATATCAGAATATAGCCAGGTATTTTCTTCTAGAATATTAAAATTGATAAATTTATGGAAGGAAATATTATCCATATTTTGTTTATCAAAGCATAACACTAAAATTAACTAAGTTGGGCTGTAGCATAAGAGGTGTGAAGATATTAGTTTCATGCATTAACTACAAGAGGTCAAAAGTTTGTATCAGAAAAGACTTTAAACTTATTCATACACAATTTATAGTCCAAAATGCCAACTTCAGAAAAAAGAAATTCATAGTTTATGGTAAGATTTTTCAGCACTTGTATAACTAAGACAGACAAAAGCAATTTAAATCTTCAAAGTCATCCCAACAATACATTTAAAAGTACTCTCCTTACCAGGAAGAGCTGCCAGATTATCTCTGGGTTACACTGATTCAGACTGAGATGTGCAACTTTTCTGCCCTTCAACCAGAGCGACAGGCAAGCACTTACCAGACTAACAACCATGAAAGCATGGCATTTGATTTTTCACTCTAGAGAGCCACAGTGGAATGCCTGTGCCTTTCCCCTACTCTGGCTAGCTAGGACCAAGGACACAGTTGAATTTCTCAAGTCATGATGCACACAAAAACTCATACAATACCTTTTGGTAAAATAACAATTGAAATAGCTCCATTATTTATCATTATGCTTTTCAAAGGGAACTTCATTGAGAAGCTGGGAAGTCTGCTTAACAAAACAAAACAAAACACTCATTCTCTAAAGGTTCCAAGGTTGTTGAAAAGAGTTTCTATATCCCCATTAGAATGTATATATGTATATTACCTTATTGAAAAATACAAAGAAATATTTGCATGTGCACTTGAGTTTATAATGTATTTTGTTGAATATTTTGTCTCACTCTTATCACATCATATCTACACACACACAAAATAAAAGAATTCTGAAAAAATGACTGAAAACCTTTTTGATAATTTACTGGAAAAATAAAACAAGCTACATCAAAACAGTATAAAGCACCTACCTGATAGATAATATGGTTTCTAATGATGGGGAGGTTGGGGTGGGGGATAAATCCCTGGGATTACAATGATGTGAAGTTTATATGTAAATATATTAGGGGAAAAAAAGATAATATGGTTTCTGACCTTCTAGAGCACTTGTTTCTGAGTGGTTCTAATCTCCTGCCCTTGACAAGCCTTGCCGTCTACTCTAACCATCAGTCCATACTGCCTTCTCTGATTGGAAAAGGTCATGACTTGAACAAAGAACCTAGCCAAACTAACAAGTTTGAAATTTCAATTTTAGCTGAACTAGCTTCCTGAAAAATTCCTAATATCAATATTTAAAACTACATATGGAGAATGCTTAATAGGCTTTGACAAACAATGTAAAAGATGTAAAAGCTTTCCTAATAGATTCAGGTCTTTAACATTTCATAGAGATCTATAAAGACAACTTATAGCAAAATGCTGTTATAGGCTTCATTTACTCAAATCAGAAGTGAATAACTTTTCTGTTGGATACTGAAATGATATACAGGTTTCTCTGACAAATGATTTGTAGGATTTATAAAACTTACCATTTTAAAATAAATTCAGATTCATATTCTGGGAAATAACTTTAAGTTGTTTTTCTGTTCAATTATTTCTCTGCCTTCTCTCTTGAATATTATTCTCTTTTTTATAATATTATAGCCACAAATTGAAATGACACAAGTATGAATCATTTTACTTAAGTTTTCTGAAAGATAGATTTCTTTTATGTCAATGAATCTGCTTGTTGCCTTATTTAGGGGTATTTTATTGGTAAGCAAATTACATAGGCTTCCTCTCCTCCATAACAGTTAATTACTTTCTCTGAAAAGGGAGAGAAATAAAAATGGAAGCGAGATTAGCACCTCCATGAATTCTGTCAGTCAGTGATAGTTTTCACCACTGAAGGAACATTTAATTATGGTTTAATTCTACTGGATGTTCTTGCTTAATTAATAATATTTTCCTAGCCATGTATCAAAATCTCTATTATCTTGTCTCTGGCTTGTTGAATACAATACTATGTTTTCCCATATTTTAAATTACTAAAAGATCAAATTAAATAAATCTTATCAAATTAACCCATTATAAATAAAAGTTGCTGAAAAATAGAGTAGAAATACTATATTGGTTTACATATATGTAAAATATACACTTTAAAGTTTTTAATGAATATGAACTTCATGTCAATATTATAAAAGATAGTATTAGCAACTTCAGTATTCTAGAGAGGCAAAATTTGCCACAGCAGGGAGAATTATTATACTTATCAATGCCAGATTTTTCCAAGGTCTTCATTCTGGTGCTGGGGCTTTCGAAGTAGGAGAGAGGCCCAGTGGAGTTTTAAAATTTTGACCTTGAGACACTTAGACTGACTGTCATCATTTCCTTTCTCTCTGCTTGTTACATTGACCAAAGGAATTGACTTCAATCATCCTGGATAAGAGGGATCAACACTGAAGGTCATAAATCCTTTATCTGGCGTGTGAAATAGATACCATAAACTCTCTTTCAGGCAAGTTCCAGAATTTGGAACCTTCCGTTCTCATGGAAATCAAAGATACAGCTTTGCATTTGGTGGGATCAGCTCACTTTTCTACCAAATACAATTCTGTGTAAGGATATTTCAGTTTAGAAACATAAATCTAGAAACTATATTGTCTGCAATTACAACTCCATTAAGTACAACATGCTAATATTCTTCAAATTGCTACACGATCCAGACTGGACACACTCTGCCCTTGTGAAAGCAGATAAGACCTAGCTTTCATTCTACAAACACGTGCAGAGTTTATGCTGCTTTCCAGTAGAGTTTCTACATGCCATTTTAGCAGCCTCCAAGTGACAGCATTCACACAGTAGACTATAGGTGACAGCAGTGTCAAGACCTGTGTGAAGATGTCTGCAAAGAAGTGTGTGAAGTCTACAGGATCAGCTCAGTGTTCACTTTTGTATTATATCTGTCAGTTCTTTACACCTGACATGATGCAAGACTCTGGGTCAATTATACAAATCTATCAAAACCCTGAAAAATTCCAAAGTTATATGATATTTAATCTAGTCTTACTGGACCTAGAGAACTCAACTAAGGTAAAAAAAATAGGTTGGGTATAAGGAAATCAAGATTATGGAGGTGTAACACAAAACAGCCTATTCAGGCCACTGGAATATTTTATTCTTGTTGTATCTTAGTCATAGAGGAAACACATTTCCTCTATGTGAATAAAGTGGAAAATGAAGAGGGCCAAATTAGGAAAAGCTCAAATGACATGCAAATAAATATACATAAGTTCTTCCAGATGTGTTTGGAGGATGGTGATATTTTTAAGCAGAAGAGAGAAATTATTTGGTATAAAATTAAAAGTAGGTGCATGGAGAATGGAGGAATTATATGAATCAATGGCTCTCCCCAAATTCAATTTAATTCAATGAGGCTTAATAGAATAGTTGAAAGCACTAGAAAGTGGAGTCAATCTACTTAGATTGAATTCCAGCTCCACTACTAGTAAGTTGTATGATTTTGAGCAAATTACTTAACTTTTTGGCATTTAAATGTTTCTTCACCTTTGTGGGGCATGTATTCCTCATACTATTGCTATAGGATTAAGAAGTCATTACCTGAAAAGCATTCAGAACAATGTCTAGCACAGAGTAGACACTGTTAACTGAAATCGCACCATGTGTCAGGCTTTGTAGGTATAAGAAGAAAGACAATAGACAAGGAACCACCTGCTCTGATGGAATTTACAACAAAACACCAGTCAAGGCCTAATCAAATGGCTTTCACTGGCTTTCTTGAACAATTATGAATTACAATTATTTGGCTTGGGGAATTTTATTGAGAATTTTAAGACTAAGTACAGCCATATCTTGCAATTCCAGCAGGACTCGTAGATGTGAAGTTAATGGTAGTAAAGCTTCTGCTCTAGCTGTACTCCACTACTACCAGCTCCCCTTTAATCAGAATCATAAAAGGTAAGACCCTAGCAGACAGCCCTCAAAGGAGAACTCTACACTCTGCCTAAGTTCAGACAGCTGTTATGCGATACTTTTACTTTCTACTTCCTCTTGTTATTAACTCTGCTTTCATAGTTCTGTTTGTTTTTAGTGTGAGAGAGTTTTTTTGACAATATGACTGGTAAAAAAAATAGATACTTTTCATTTTAAATGTCCCACTTTAAAATAATCCAGATTGACCTCAATATAACCTTTTCAAAAATATCTAGGCTGTAAATTATTGAGGATACTGCATCACATTACTGTAGTTCCATTAAGAAATTAAGATTTTTTTTAAAAGTTCCTTAACATAGAATGATATGAACATTGTTGTTCATAATTAAGAACTGGTCTTTGTAATCACTTATTCATAATTTTGTCCTGGAATTGAGAAAGTGCTTCTTAAGAAATCAGTACAAAGTCATCCTATTGGCCCATACAACAGCAATGCCCAGACATTATAAGGGGACCTCACTTATAATGCATACATTGGCATCAGGAAGAGTGTGAAAGCTGGGTTTCCTCTTGAAAAGCTAGGGTGATTTTAGAGGTGAGACAAAAAGGAGAAAGAAGTAAGATAGACTTTAGCACTCTGATTGCTAGCAATAAGACATAAATCACTGTGTGTATGTGTGTTTTAACCATACACAAACAGCATGATACTTATGACTACGTAATAGTTAAATAATTGTGCAATAAGTGAATAATACCATTTTTTTAAATTTTCATCTAAAATTATGTTTTCAAATAGCAGGGTGAAACTGTACTTCTTTTGTCTTTCCTAAGTGATTGCAAACCATCATACTATAAACTACAGGTCAGGACATTTTCTCCCTAAAATGCATTTTTATTGAAGATCATCGGTCACTTTTCTGCTTACTCTCAAAGCCTGGTGATTTCTTCCTATAATTTATCCATAAGAATAGCTACTGTAATGTGCAAATGCATAGATTGCACTATGCACTCTAACTTTCAAATCATTTATTAAAATATTATGTAAGGCTAGATCTGGGTTCATCTCTTAGAGGACTCCATTAGTAGTAACCTTCTGTCATCAGTGTTTTCTATTAATATATTTGAAAATATTCTATTTGTAATTGTGCTTGCTAATTAAATTAAATAGCTTACTTTTAAAGATACTTTTAATTTGATGAGACAAAAGTCAGGCGAATATCTCTTTCCTTTAAGTAGTGACAGTTCAAAACCATTTTTCTAAACAAACTATTAATTTCAATGTATGGAATAAATACTAGGATAAAATATGATCAATATACTGATAGTGATATCTTTGGGGCAATGAGATTCTTTTCTGTTTCAGTATTTGCTATATCTGAGTATGTAGATGGTTTCTTAAAAAATAACCTAATTTCTAGGAATTACTAATGATTTGTTATATCAAATTATTTGGAAATCACTGTATATGGTCTAAGATACAAGAAGAAAGACTCTCTAATAGGAAGAAAAATGTTCCTGTAATGGACAGGAATCTGAGGTTTTGGGAGCTGAGCATGGGAATTAACCACAGATATCTATCATTTCTGGAAGGATATATAGACCTTATTTGACTGCTTGAAAGACCTTGTAAAGTGTAAGCAGATATTGAGTTAACACATTCATCTAAGTGAGAAAGAAACAGAGCACTGAAAAACCAGAGCCGTAAAATTAAAAATTTTCAGAGGTTCAGTCTCACCTACAAATAAGACAACAGGAAGAAAGTGACCAATCACTTAACTGAAAAAAAAAAAATCCTTTCAAATTAAAAAATCTTTAAAGTAAAATAATAGTTGCAAGAGCTAACAACTAACTGATGTTCTCACATCTTTTTTATCTTTATTTGAAGGTAACATTGAAAACTTTAAGGAAGAGTTACATAATAGGTTAGTCACACTTATGTATAAGTGTGGATCACAGTTCTGGATGTAACAGAAGAAACATACAAAAACATTTTATATTTCACTGAAAATAGGGGCACTAATAAAGGATTTGCCTCTCTATTTATGAGAAGGTATAAATGACAGACATGCATACAACTGATGTTGACGCACCTTTATTTTTATCTATCTATCTATCTATCTATCTATCTATCTATCTATCTATCTATCTATCTATCTATCTATCTATCTATCTATCTATCTATCTATCTATCTATCTATCTATCTATCTATCTATCTATCTATCTATCTATCTATCTATGATTAGGTCTCGCTATTTTTTCCCATGGAACCACAGGACACAGGCTCACATTGCCTAGGGTACCATGGACTCAAGCAATCCCAAGCCTCAGTTTCCCAGGTAGCTAGGATTACAGGCATGTGCCACCACATCCAGCTATTTTTCTGGAATTAGGTCTTGTTAAGTTGCCCCAAGCAGGACTCGAATCACGATCCCTGGCCCCCACCGTGGCTTCCTAGGCTGCCGCTTACACGCATGCACCACCATCCCTGGCTTGATATTGACTCATCTTTATGCTCTAAATTTCAATTTCATAAACCCATGTAGACATCAAAAGTCCTTCCTGAGGTGGGTTTTGCTTTGGCAAATTGTTTTATTATCAATAATAATAAATTTTGACTTAAAATGCTCTGTTGAATATTTATAACCCCTTGAGGTCTTTTCTTATTAAGATTCAACAGCAAAACAATATTTTTGTACCAGTTTGGTGAGGATCTGGTTTGGGAATGCATCTACCATTACAGAAGAAAGGTTAATCTTTCAGATTTGTTTGCCACTCGATATAGAACAGTAAAAAAAAAAATTTTAAGCAGGAGGCAGAAACAAATTTACTTAATAAAAGATAGATTAGACAAGAGTCACTGAGGGGTACAAGGGAACCCTTTTGGTAATCTTACCACACTGTCCAGTCTCTAGTTCCAAGCGTACATGGTTTTAGCAGCCATGTGTGTCCACAAAATGGCGACTGCCCCACCTTAAATTGGATGAAGGAGTTAAGATGGAGTTGCCACTTCTTCAGAAGACACGCTACACTCCCTCCAAGCCAGAAGAAGTTAAGAGGGTGTCAACAATCCTTCTCCAAAAGCAGATGGAAATCCAACAAGGAGAACCAGGATGGCATCCTCAATTCTTCTCCAAAAGGCACTGCTCCAGCATTCTTTCAGCTCCAACTCCAAAGTCACCCAACATCAGCAAGACTCACTCCATACAGCAACACAGCAAGCACTTCAGACATCTCACATTGAAAACGGCAACACAGCAAACTCCTCAGTTCTCCAGAAGACTTCCAAGCTTAGAAGTTTCAAATTTAAACCGAGTTTTCAAGCACCAAGTTTCCAAGACAGCTCACACAGCTCACAAGTTTCTCCAACATGCTTCCCCAGGTTCCTCACCACCCCAGGCTGGGGATGGAAGCCCACAGCTTGGCTTCCTTCCCTGCCCTGCTGCCCTACATGGCGGTGGCAGCTCTGAGGCCTCCAGCCTTCCTGCTGCTCCTCTCTGCTCCTTACTGCTCCATTCTCCTCTCTGTCCAGAACAGTAAATGTTTATCTTATTCTCTTCTCGGTAGGCTGCCATTAGTATGTCTTGAAAATACGCAAAAATTTCTAGCACTACAGGGATGCGCTTTTTATAAATGCGCTTGTGTGTAATACATAAGATAGAATACTAAGGAAAGATAGGTTGGTAAATCTATATCATAACACACAGGTTAACTGTGGGTAACTAAGGTCGTAGTATGTGTTCTGGGTATAAATGGTTCTCGTCATAGAAACTTCGGAAGTCACAGTTCCTTTGCAAGTTTCTGGACACAGAACACTCATCTTCAGCTCAATCGGAACTATTGAATACACTTGGATGTTTACAATCTGCTAGATAAGGAGAAGTTACATATAGTGTTTTCAATCCAACACAGGCTGAACAAAGACAACATTAGTGGGAACTGCATCCCACTGCTGTACAGAACCATTAGATCTGCAGGAATGACTCAGGAAACAGGTCAATTATATGTAATTGTTTTTAAAAATTCTCTTTTTAGGGACAATGGAGCACATATAGTTTGGGGACTCAAAACTGACTGATTATTCCTGTATAAGTATAAATATTTTCAGTGTTAATTAAGCTCCCTCATGGATATTTATAGGTCTCAATTTTTTGTTCATGGAGATTCAAGACTAGTTAAATATAGACTTAGGATGAAATACTTTATTTAAATTTTTTTTCAAGAAATGTGTAATTTGAGGATGAAAGTGGTTAGGTAATGGTATTACCTAACCTAGGAAGGATGACAGAGGTTCATTTTAATCCATCATCAGGTCTTGTGTATAGTCTCTAATTTAATGAAATTAACTCCTTATGGGTCTCTTCCAGAAGCTTGGTTTAGTCATGGAAAAATAACTTTAAGATTGGCTTCTACACTTAGTTTCTTAAGTAAAGCATATTTGATTTGAAAAAAAGGTAGAATTCTCACATTAAGCCTCATTGGGGTCATTTATCTTGATCTATCAATACAAGTATTTGAACAGTACTGTTTATTCTTACAGCTACTTATAATACAGCACCCAGGAGCTATCATTTTCAAGAGCATACTATATATTTACTTATGTTAACCCAGTTGTCATCTTCATCTTGGTATGTTCCAAACCAAACTCTTCATTTTTAATACAAAAATAGCTCTTAATCTCTTTCTCTTTCCTAGACAAATCCATATTTATTGTAGCATTACTTAGAATAACAATGATTTGGAAACAAGCTAAATTAAACCAGAAGGAAAAACACAAATGTGATAGGATTTTACTCACTTGTGGAATATAAAGATAGGGAGTGATGATCAAACAGAACAAAATAATCTTTAGACTCTGGCAATAAAGAGGTTATCGCCACAAAAGAAGGAGGTGGAAGGGTGGAGGAACAGGTAGAGGTGGGCCACATAATGCTCATGGAAGGTTATTAAAATTTTGGAGATTGGATGTTTTGTGGATCATCCATTAAGGAGTTATGAAGCTATTCTCCTAAAACTATTCTAAGTGTTGTATACCAATATTACCTCAATAACAACAAAACATCAACCAAAAGTGACTAATTTAAAAATGATATATTCTTGTGCTTAGTAAATAAATATTTAGTTGCCACAAATTTACACATACAGTGTGAGTTTGTTGGGGTATAACTTTTTCATTAATTAATTCATGTCAGAGAACTGGGGAAAGAAAAGTGAGAATAACTAAATTATACCTCTGTTATCAGCTAGTTGTCTGTACCAAAAGACATTTCAAGTGGAGGGGGGACATTGGCAGTATTTAGCAGTTCAGGAATGCATAACAAAGGCTTGCATTGCATTTGTGGAGAATTTTAATATGATTTAAAAATACCAACTAAAAGTCAATATATCATCTCCATGCTTCAACAATTTCTCTCACAATTCCAGTGATGGGAAGTTCTGTCACTAGGTCTGAGTATCGCCACTGTTACTGCCCCTCATTACATCATTAGTCTGTACAATTCAATGTCACAATTCTTATTTTAAAGACTCAAAGCAATGTTTGAGTCACCAAAATTAAAAGGTGTGTTTTCCATCAGGTATTTTTACAAGCAGTGTTCTCTACATGCTCCAGGTATTATCCTAGGTAGTATCCATCACTAATTCCTTTTTACCGCATTCCTGTAGGATAAGGATATTATTTCTCTACAAGAAGTCAATCACTTAACTAGTTTACACCCAACTGCTAAAGCTAGGTTTTGAACCCAAGCCCTGTATACTATGTCCTATAAAACAGTGTTATGCTTCTTCCAAAATGCAGGATTGAGACTTAATTATTCAGAAACATTCTAAGGCAATAGTAGAAATCTTTGACAACACATGGTTGTTATGTGGCTTTATATACTGGCTGAACAAAATTAATTAGGGCTGTTAAACCCAGTATGGTATCTATCTGCATATACCAGTCTTTTAAAAGACCTTTTCACAAATTTTTTTAAAAATTAACTTGACTAAGCTAAAAACTCACTTCCATGGTTACACTGACAACATTTCTAATGTTCTATCTGGTCAGTAGTCATCACTGAATACAGAGGGTCATTTTTTTTTTTAATTATCACAGGGAGTTCTATTGGACTGTCTTGTACCATTACATTAGTTTAAGGTTTTCTCAATCGTGGTTCCTCAGTGGAGTCAAAAAAGCAGAAAATCATTTCAATGACTATTTCTACAATTTAGCAAAGATGGAACATGTTGCTCCCATTAGAACTCTGGCCAGTCCTCTGTCACAACTGATAAGAAGGGCTGATTCTAAACTCCTGTAGAAGCAATGGTTATAGGAGTAAGAAAGGTGAAGCTGAGACCTGACTGACCTGATTTTGTACTTGAACAAGTTGTACAATGTCCAAGTCCACATTCCTTGGGTGTTATTATGTAAAATTATACCATTTATTCTCAATTTTAAATATGTCATCCCATTGCAATATTTAAAAATCTACAACTACAGAAGCCACCCTCCTCACTTCTTCCCACTCCAAATTGACTCTCACTACTTTTTAAAAAGATTAAATATTCATCACAATGTAGGGACTGAAATTTCTAGTAATTCCCTCTTGCTCTATCATCCTTTAAACTTCATAAACTATTAAATTCTAGGTCTAGTCAGCCCATTTTCTCAAGCATTCCTAGAAATTCCTGTGATTTGACCAGCTGTCTTCAGGATTAAATAGTCTTCTTTAAGGCAATAATTTTACACCTTGCCCTAAGCAAAGGGCCTCGAAGGTTAATGCTAGGTCTATAGGGGTTTATTCTTGATACATTTGCCCAATATTTCAAAATGTAAATTTCAGGGTTGAGACTTTGTCTTTACATGCTAAGGATTCAAAATAGGAAAAAAAAAGAAAGGAAGAAAAAAGGAATGCCTATATAAGGTTTTAAAATAATGATTCTATAATTATTGGTAGATCTCGATGGATTTAGTACATCACTAATTATACTGCATTACTGTCAAATGAATTCTTTTAGCATGATTAATGTTATTATGCCAAATCCCAAATTAATTCACAATGAGTATCTTAAAGTCTCAGCATTGCTTTAAGAGGAAGAAAAAAAGATGACAAATTAAGCTGGGCCATTATAGTGAAATAGAGAGAGGCTTGCTATCTTAGCACTTCAAATATATTGCTGGAATTAACCTATACATTTATGAAGCACCCTTCTGATCTTAGTTCAGTTTTGCAGTAGATTTCCCAGCTTGGAATATAATGTGCTAAATGAAGAGCTCAAAGATCCAGTCTCTTGACCTTTTACCCTTGCCTGAACATTTCTATTGTTTGTGTGTCTTTTGTTGTAATCTGCCACAAGTCATCATTTTAGAAGTCAGCAGGATATAAGTAAAGGATCCAAGAACAAAGAAAAATATAGTCCCTGTCAGTTATGCTTTTAAATTTATAATTACTCAATTATTTTTGGATAAATTTAGTCTTCCTCCACTTGTCCCAAGATTTGATTATACCTGGCCAAGTTGATGGTGGGGAACTAAGATTTTATAGCCTGAAAAACCCTCCCCTGTCCCCTCAGAAAGGGATTCTCAGCACAACTGAATGCAACCAGATATCAGTGTCAGAAAAGGTAAGGCTAATGCAAAACTCAAATTACAACTCCCATCTGCTGAAAATTTTACATCTCAGGTAGTGGGATTTGTGGCAGTGGAACTTAGATCAGAGTGGTAAGATATGAGCATGAACTGGGGGAAGTAGTTGGCATAGTCACAGATATGGGACTCATACAGTTCTTTGAGGAGAGATGGTGGGTCAGTACTAGAACATATGAGAAGGGGATGAGGAGGAAGTGAAAGTTAGCAGGAATTTCAAAGAGAGATGCTCAGAATAGGTTAATGGGATAAGGGAGGAAGAGGAGGAAGAGGAACAGATGTTGAGTTGAAGAGCAAGGTAGGGAACTCATTGGTAAGCATGGGCAAGGATTGGCTGTATTTATGTTAGGTCACCTAAATGGATCATAGGAATGTTTCATATTTATCTAAACAAAGATAAAACATGACCCAGGATCTGTGATAGAACTGAATTTATTAGACATTGAAAGAAAAGAGAGACATCTTTAGTGAGCAGGAGGATCCAGAGTATCTCATTACACTAAAGACACCAGCATATTTTGAAATTGGTTTTTCATTGACTGCAGAATATATGTATCACAGTGCTGGACATACAACAAAATCTCAATATATACATTGCAATGAAATATTTCAGGAGCCTTTAGAAGTTAAAAATTAATAGGCTCATGAGCTATATTAACAAAGTGCTAGGACTACTCTGTTTTTAAAATATTTGGCACAATCATATAAAAATTACTAATTTTGAGGTTTCACCTAGAAACCTAAACATGCTATTTATTTGCAAAAGGAATAAAAATCAGGTGATCTGGCAACTCTTAACTAAACCCTAGTATTTGTATTTTTTTCTTCATAAAACAGGCAAATGCCATCTTCACAGTCTGCCTGGCTTATTTTTTTGCTTATAGGTACATACTAGGAAGTCTTGAACTAAAGGCATTGCTCTAATATGGGGAATGACTGTCCCAAGAAGAAATGTGAAGTCTTGGAAAGTCTTTTTTTCTTTATCTTTTCCTTTTCCTTTTTTTTTTTTTTTTTTTTTTTTTTTTTTTTTTTTTTTTTTTTTTTTTTGGAGATGAGGTCTCCTATATTGTCTGGGGTAGTCTCAATCTCACGGACTCAGGCGATCCCCAGCCTCAGCCTCCCAAGTAGCTGGGACTACAGGTGCTCACCACCACATCAGGCTGCCTTTTTCAAGACCAGTTCTTGCTATGTTGCACGGGGCAGTCTCAAGCCCATGAACTCAAGCAATCCCTGGTCTCTTGCCTCCCAGAGCTTGGATTACAGGCGCACCACCACACCTGGCTTGAAAGTCTTAAATGAGCTAACCAGAAGTAAAAGAGACTTTGATTTGCTACTTATATCTTATCATCTAAGCAGGAATGACCATCTTATTCTGCTTCTGTTGGCATGAACTTGGGCTGCCTTCAGCAAAAGATGGTCGACAGAAGTTGAGAGCAATGGTGACTAATAAAGATGGAGTCATGGGCAGAAGATTGATTCTCTGGAGTTTATGACCTGAGAATCTGAAGACAGAATGAAAACATGTCGCAGTATTAATAGGAATAGACATCAACAGAATGTATGGGAAAGAACATGGAGCTGGGAGTCAGGGAAGAATCTCTGTCCAGTGCAAGTGACTATTTTTGTGATCTTGGAGGTCACATCACCTACTTTGTTCTTTATGTAAAAATGAGGGAATTGGAATAGATTGCTTTAACCTCTACTTTTAACCTCGTTGTCATATCTTTATGAAATTAACAGTTGACCATGAAATGTTTTGAGACCTGGAAAATTGGAGTTGACAAGAGGTATGCCAAAGATTGGTTCTGATATACTGAGATAGTCCATTTAAAGTATTGCCATTTTAAGTCTGATTCTTATCTCAGTTGGCTTTAAACCTATCTTCCTACTGTGTAGTAAGAAAATATTTGCTCTATAAATAGGGTTAACAAGCTTTATTTTGGATGTTAACCTTAATTGAGGATAGGGATGGGCTATTTTTAAGGACTTCAGCATATTCTTTATTTGTATGTAAATGATGCTGCTAATTGCCAAATTAAAAGAAATCCCAGCAGGACTGCTTCGCAAAAACACTTGGTTAACAGCTAGTTCACATTGTTATTGTTCTTGAAGAGAAATAAAATTGCTTTTTATTTTCAAATAATCTTAAATTCGGTCTCTTCAGTTCCTATGACTGGCAGTCTCCCAATTTCTGTAAACAGAAATTTAACAGAAATAACTTGAAAAAATATTTTTTCTTAACTGAGGATTTGCTCTCAACTGACATCAACTAAAAATGATAGGACAAAAACTGAGCCTACAGGTGTCTATGGAAGTCAACACTAAACAAGCCTACCAAAACCCAGTCGATTTCATTTTGTAGGCTAAGACCTCAAATCCTCATTTAGTCATTTGGGACTAAACACACAGTTGAATGAGGCTGATCAGAGCTAAACAGCACCCCAGGAAGCTGCAAATGAGCAGCAGTAGAAAGCTGCAAGAGCACTTTGAGAAGATGAAATTAAGGCACCATAGCAGAGAGGAAAAATATGAAGTCAGATTAAGCAACTGGAAAATCATACCATTTCAGGCTCTGTCAGGAAAGAGATATATAAAGCCTAACACCAAATACTTGAGAGTCAATATATTTCTTCAAGGTTAAAATCTTTGCGCCACAAAGAAACACTTAAAATTATGGCCAATTTGCCAACATCCTCATTATCATAATAATGAGCTGACATTGAGCTTTCAGTGTGCTAAATATTGTGCTAAAGTACTGTATATCTTATTTAATATTTTGTAAAATTTGTATACAGTAGATATTATTCTTGTTTACTAGAGAAGCAAATCATAGTGAGGTTAACTTCTAGAAGTCATACAGTGAAAATAAAGGATAGCGAATATCAGATTCCATTCTTACAGTTATACAATCACTATATGTCTTTAGAGAGAATGCATTTTTGAGTTCTATCAGTTTTCTTTTAAATAATTTTGAGATATTACTAATATATAATAATAGTCACTAGTTTTAGGTATACTATTCAATGATTCTTAGTGAATTTACAGACTTATACAACCACCACCACAATCCAGTCTGAGACCCTCTCCATCACCTAAAAGACTGCTCTTGCTCATTTATAATGAATCTCTGTTACAGGAGTGCATACCACCTAATGTCATGGGTGCAAAGTTTTTGTAAGTTGTGGAAGAGGCAGCGCTAATTCATAGCATAAACTAAAAATCAGAACAATGTTGGAATTGGAGGTAACTGGGAAAGGACATTAGAAAAAATTAGGGGTGGTTATCTTTTGCATAGAGTAGAATTTAACTTAAGAAAGTATGAAATTTTTAGAAGTCATTAAGTGAATTTATATTAGTGACTTTTAGTGAATGTAAGCTTGCCTTAAAATAGAGAAATCAAAATAATTTTCATCACTGATAAACATTTTAATTTGCTTTGAAATGCATTAAAAAGAACTAACTGGTTGTGTAGAGAGTTATGTAAAATAGTAAATATAGCAAATGTTAACAATTGTAGCATGAGAACTATGGGTCTATGGGTATCACATTTTCTTTATTTTGAAATTTTCATAAATAAGTGGAGAGAGAATGATTTGTAAACTCTACTTTAGCATGAACAAAATATATTAGATGGTTACTCCATACCTTACATAAAACTAGATTTCAAATACACAACCCTAAATGGAAGAGCCAAAACTATAAAAGGAGAAATTCTTGATGAACTTGACTTACAAATATTTTAGGATATCGGAAACATATCAAAAAGTTGATAAACTGAATAAATGAAATCAGAACTTAATGCTTTAAACAAACAGTAAGGAAGGAAATGAAAAGAAAAATCAAAGTAGGAGAAAACACTTTCAAAATGTATTTTTAAAAAATATTTCGTGCTCAGAATGCATAGAACATCAATTGGTGTATAGTTATTAATATCCATAGCATGAAATATTACTCAGCATGGAATATTACTCAGCATGGAAAAGAACTACTAATACATGTTATATCTTGATTGAATATCAAAAACATTTTTCTAAATAAAGGAGATTAGTTATCAAAATAATAGTCACTAGTTTTAGGTATACTATTCAATGATTCTTAGTGAATTTACAGACTTATACAACCACCACCACAATCCAGTCTGAGACCCTCTCCATCACCTAAAAGACTGCTCTTGCTCATTTATAATAAATCTCTGTTACTTTCTTGGCAGTAATTTACCTGCTTTGATCCTATTTCTGTTTTCTAGAATTTCATAGAAATGAAAAGTTCTGATATGAAGTCTTTTGATAACTACTTTCACTCAACAAGACCCTCATTCCCTTTAACACTTTATCTCCTCCCTGAATGTGAACAGACTCAAGGTCAACAGATTACATTTTCAGAAGAATACTGTTCTGTGTGATCATCAGGGCTGAGAAAGTCACCTTATTTCATGTATCAATTGGAACAAATCCAGCCTCACATATTACATAGATAATGCTGTATGACAAACCCATACATAAAGCCTGAGAAGCAAAAGAACATTTTTTCAAAAAATAATTTATATATATAGTTCACATCTTTGTATTTCCCAGGGTTCACCCATCAACTCCCCTTCCTGACCACTCCCACCCCCCCTCCCCCCCAGTTATGTGCTTTTTGGGTTGTTAGCTTGTTCTGACTTTTCCTCCTGGCCTTTTATTTGTTTTTTCCTAGATTTCACACAATAGTGAAACCATTTGGTTTCTGTCTTTTTCTTTCTGACTTGTCTCTGCTAATATGATTTCTTCTAGGTTCATCCATGCTATCTCAAATTCATCAAATTCATCAAATTCATCAAATTTGTCATTTTTAATTAATGAGTAATATTCCATTGTGTATATATACCACATCTTTTTCATCCATTCATCTGTTTTGGCACATTTGGGTTGTTTCCATGTCCCTGCAAATATAAATAGTGCTGCCATAAACATCTGAGCACAGGTGTCCCTTTGTATAAGTATTTTGGTTTCCTTTGTGCAGATTCATAGACGAGCAATTGCTGGGTCAAATGGTACTTCCTTTTTCATTAGTTTGAGGGTTCTCCACACAGCTTTCCATAGTGGCTGGGCCAGTTTACATTCCCAACAGCAGTGTAAGAGTGATTTTTCTCATGGAGAGAAAAGAACTTCTTTTATGGGATAAAACTTGGGGGACTTTGTTTTGATGGATCAGGCTTCATTTCCTAGTCATTTAGCAGGAGAGACTTTAGTCTATCATTTCTCTGTCCCCAATGTGACAGTCACTTTGCTATCAAGCAGTGGAAATGTAGCTCCTCAGAAATAAGATAAACTGTATGTTTAAAGTACTGTATTTTCAGTACAGCACAAAAAGTGTGGACTATACTTATTAGTGATTTCGTGATGAATTATTTTGACCTATACAAAGTAAAGTACATTTCTTAAAATTCACTTCACCTGAATCTTTTCACTAAATTCCTAATAGAAATGTTTTTGTTACACATTTATTTTGCTTCACATTTCTATAGAACAACATGAATTTAGAGCATTTTCAGAGAAAGATTTTTTTTAAAAATTGTCCTGATATCCTCAATTTTTATCTAAAGTCAACAAAGTGCTTCTAAAACGAATGGTGTAGAAAGTTGTTATTTTTCCTTCACTAAGTACATAGTTTTAAAGTGCTAATTTTGTCTTCCAAGTAAGTTTTTTATACATCAGCAACTTGGATCTCTAGCCCTATACAGAGAAGCTGTGCAAATCCAGGCATTTAAGCCACTCCAATGATAAGCACAGCCTTAATTGTCATAGAAATGGATCACCGCTTAGTGTATTTCTAACATGCATGAGATTAAGACAAGCTACCTAGTACTAAGTTTTGCTAGTATTAAGATTACCAGCTCATTCTAGTCTTGAAATTTTAAACACAATTGCCATAGGTGTTAAGTACCAACTTCAAATTGCCAGTGCCAACTTACTTGCTTCTTCTCTTAAGTGGTATGTGCAGTCCACTTGAGAAGACCCAACAGCTGTCCTGCCCTTCCTTCCACAATCCTATGGCATCCCCCCCCCACATTCTAACTCCTTGAGTCTTTAGAAATTCCCAATATTCCAGGAATGTAAGAGTCTTCACATCATGAAAATGCCATGAAAAACCTCTGAACAATATTAGTCAAATGACCTGATCATGTATGTTTTTTTTTTTTTTCCTGTACAGCCAAGGATGAATACGAGGTAAATTGTGCCTGGGATCTCTGAGCATGTTGGGGCACCCAGAGGATGGAGGGGTACAGGTGTCTCTCACCCTCTTACCCCTTTTATTTGTGATATGTGCAACCAGTGTGATCAGCACTGCTGTGACCATGTGTATCTGTTGCCCTGTGGCTCTTCCTTTTTCACGCTCCCATTACCTAGAAACAGATCAGTACACTTTACAAAGAACTTGACACAATGGAGAAGTCATTTTTTTAAAAATGGTAATTCTATTGCTAAGATATAATAAATAAACCCAGAATGGTAATGGGGAGTGCTAGGGATTATTCAGATTGTACATCCACTAATGTGATGATTAAAATTAAGATCCACCTTCATACTTCTTCTTCCAAAAAAACTGAAGATATTGGACCGTGAAGACAAATGTTCATGACAAGTTTAACTTTATGTTGACCATTGAAAGACTCAGATCATGCAATCACTTAACTTTCAAACATGCAATTTCATTTTGATAGTAACTTCTGGCATATTATTGTGATGGACACAAGTAGGAAAACATAAATGCCTAAAATCCTTTAAGTATTTTTCACTCTACACTTGATTTAAGACATGTATTGACCATACTTTTGGATTTGCTGATATAACCGATTTAGCTAGAAAAAATTTTACAATAACTATGTCCCTCCAGAGTTGTCTGTAAATTGAAGTAAGTACAAGTGGGAAAACGGTCTGTAAAGCAGAAAGTAACTACCTCATGTCCATTATTACTTCTTCAGTTATTCAAGGGTAAAATTTCGTTTAAAAAGGCTGAACCCATATGAAAGAATTTTTCTTATCTTTTCACCTCTTGCTGGAATCAATACTTAATGAAGATTTTTTGTTTGTTTTTGTTTTTTGGGGGGGGTTTTAGGAGAAGGTGGGAGTAGGAAAGTAGAAAAGGGAGGAGAGAAATCAACAAAACTTCATGTTCATGTTCTTTTCAGCTATTTTATGTATAGTGTTAACAAAAAAATTCACTAACTGTAGATGGACTATCAAATACAACTTAGTTTAATTATATGGAAAGATGTTCTTTTTCCTTAGTAGTAACTTCATCTATTCAAATAGTCCTGGTAATAAAACTGTCTGTCCTAGGTCTTGACTCTATTTTTCCCAGTTCTGTAATTATTACAAGAATTTATGTTAACAGAGTCTCCATGTTCCCCACAGGGTCACCCATAATAACCTTAATCCATCTTCTACCTGACAGATAATGTTTAGTAACACCAACTATAATAACCACTTATTGAGATTTTATTGTGTATCCGATACCATATTAAGTATATTACATGTATTACTGATTTACTCTTAACAATGCATAGAAACCTGAAGAAAAAACAGAGATAAGGAGTTTACATACCCCATTCTGGGCAAGATAGATAACAGACAGAAGAATGTGTTTTCCACTCATGTGCCTGATGCTAACACTTGAGGCTCTTGGACATTGTTATAGAACCATATTTTCTCCCTCATTCTCAAATTTCTAGCAAATCTTCCTGCTACACTAAGATGTATTTAAGCATAGTGTGGAGGCATGGGAAAGACATTCAAGTAGTATTTGTTTGACAAAAATGTATGCAGAAGTCACTAAAAATGTCAGAATGACATTAGAATTCTAAACTGTCATCTTATAGGTTTGGATACTTAAACTTCCTAAAAGCAAATATACAGTCTAAAGATTCAAATCTTCTTATATCAGCAGGTCCCAAGGTTTTTGGACAAACATCACAAGACCATCCAAATGAAAGCTAAGAATGCTTCCAAAAAGACTATATCCCTAACATATGTAAATTTCAATTTGCTAATAGTCATGGATGCTCTCAGTCATCACAGAGGAGGCATAGATTGCAAGTTTATTAGCATTTTTAGTATTAGGATAATAGGACTACTGTGTAGCAAAATCAAAAGGTAAAACTGGGTAATTCTGGTATCAGGTAATATTTATGCCTGCTCTTAATTCATCTTCCTCCAAACATGCATCAGATAGCGATATTTTTATAGAGTTTTCTTGAGACATGGCAGCTTATTCAAGGTGTTACCATTCCTGAAGTTATTCTTAGAAGTTGATGCCACTCTTATTTTTAAGATAATGTGGTAAAAATATGGGGTTTTTTTTTGCCACAATCAAACAAAACCATCCAATGTCAGTTAATGAGATATTTGTTCATTTAAAAATTCTACTTCTCTTATACTGAATACTGCAGCTGTGAACAAAGCCAAATCTATTTTCTCCAGGAGAAAATATGATTTTATCCTAGAGATACTTTTAATTATTAAGCAGTCCAACTTAATTCATCATTAGCGTCCATAATGAAATGAATTAGGCAATTTAGAAGGAGAGGAACAGAGGTGATATAAAATAAAATATGAAGTCATAACATTTATCACAGCTTGCTGCAGAGAAATTTATTCTGCTGGAAGCAATAGTTTTAGAAGTAAAACTTGAGCTATTAAAGAACTTATGTCGACCCTGTGGCAGAAACTGGCTTACTGTTCACACAATACACTTCCTTTACCTTTGGGGCACACACATGACATTGGTCCAGGTTCGAAGCAGCCACAAGACTGAGGGTAATGGAGCGGCAGTGATGTATGCCATCTTGTGAACCCCACATAAAACCCTCCCTCGTAACTCTCATGATCTTTCCTGCTGCTGGTTGGCTGTAATGGGGATGAACCGCAGGGCTGTCTGAGGCTGTCTGTTGAAAATTGTGGCTTTACAAGATGGAAGGAAATGGAGGCTTTGAATTTAAACTTAAAAAGGAGCTGCCAGACGAGGAGCACCCAAGTGGGAGTGTTAGGTGAGTGACAAATAAATCTGCTTTTCACCTAGTCTCTGAGATTTGATGAGGTGAGAGGAGTGTTTGTTACAGCAGCGAGTTTTATTTTAACATGGCTTCCCTTTACAAACCCGGGTCCTAAGGACTTGTGATATTTACTCTATGCTTTATGCTTATCATTACATGTCAACTGGTTATCTTGTGTTTACCTTTTAATAACTTTCTGCTATTAGATTTCACTGGAGGGTTTGGGATAAAAAGAGACATTAGTGAGAGAAGGACTGGGAAGATAGAGAAATATGAAACTTACTGCAGAAAACTGAACATGTGGTACAAAGGGAAGCAGTTCACTTTTTTGCTGGCTTCCCCCTCCCTAGTTTCTGGGCTTGAGAAGAATAATTTTTAAAATAGAAAAATTTAATATTTAAAACAAAGAGTTATAGACTCAGACTGTCCCAAGTTCAATTCTTTTGTCAAAAACAGGACTGGAAAGACCCAGATTTATATTTACTGGGAGAATTAAATAAAATGATAAAATGTCTTGTACATAATAGCATTTCCATAATCCTTAGCTACAACAATTAAAAGCAACATTCTTTTTATACTTCTGTGACAAATTATTTCAGGGAGAATTTTATCAGATATTTGACTATGGAGAAATTCATACAAATACATTCATTAGATATTCAGCAAATATAGGTATTTATACTAACATGTAATGTTGACATTATTAAAATCCATATGTTCTGCAAAATTACACATTAAATATCAGAGAGAATAAAATAGTTCAGAACAGACTATTCAAACTCTATGTACTTTGTAACCATAAGAACAAATGTAGCATTTCTAATAAAAATATTAGCAGCTCTCAGACATGAGTTTTTAGTAAATAAAATTACATTATGTAAAAAGACTATAAACACATGGAAAAGGTGAGAGCTTGATGGAAGTAGGCTCACAGAAGTTAACTGCCTTAGAAACAAGATAAAAATAAAAATAATTAAGACAAACATAATAGATGCTTCCAAAACAGAAAATAAAGCCACCCAAAGTCAGGAAGAGGAAAGCAATAAATGAACACCACACATACAATCTCATGTCTATATAGCTTATTACACTCAGCTGTATTACTGAACTTTTAATAAGTTATACATTAATGTGCTTGGATAAATCAAAATGGAAGCCATGTTTTACTGAACTCACTAACCTATTCACCAATGTATATACATGGATTCATATTAGGAAAACATGAATCATTAACAGAACACAGTAGGAGTTCAGTTAATATTGTTGAATGACTAGATAACTAAGTGTCTTGATATTTCACTGAGGAAGAAGACAAGCAAGCAGTAAAGAGCAGAACATAAAATTTATTGTATAGATCTTGCCTTGGGTCAAAGTCTACAACTTCTTGGTAGAAATGGCTATCTGGAAACTTGGTTTCTTCCTCTATCAATAGACCATTATGTTAATAACTTGCTTTCTAGGGTTATCATGCAGAGTAAAGAGGGTGTTTTTTTGTAAAAATGCTCTTACATATCTAATGCAAATGATAGTATAAATATTACTAATAGCTTCTTTTTTCTGTTGAAGTCACCAGCAAATAATTCTGGAAAAATTAGGATTCAGCTATATTGTGATGGATAATGTACATGAAGAGTTAGAAGATCTGGGAAGACAGAAAATATGGTCAAGGAACAGAAAAAGTTGTGGGGAAATTTATGTTTTAAATTGAAAGAGTGAGGCTTTAGATACATTAGTACAGACAATTTATGATACTAGAAAAGTAAGATTGATTTAGGGTAAGTGCAATTCAATTTATTTATTTTTTTAATTTCCCCCTGATGCCTTTTCTCTTATGAGAATTAGCTAAAAAGAAAAAAACAACAGGACTAGTTACTTCTCAAAAATATAGAATTTTAGAACTAAAAAAGGCTTTATGTTTTAGTCATTTTGTTCTGTCCCACAAGGTCCTTGATTTGACCTCATTTCTACTTTCTAAGAAAGTATTTCCAAACCAAAGCAGCTGAATCTTGTTCATTATGTTGAGCTAAGCTGCATATAAGTATTAGTCTTATCAACAAGACCATCCAATTATTAAGGTTCTTACTCCATTGATTTTCCTTGATTGAAATGGTGTTGTGTATTGGCTTTCAATATACAGGACATATTGTTGACCGCAATTTCTGGTATAGCTTCTACTGGTACATGTTTTAAAGAAAATGAGTGGTTACAAAAAGAAAAAGAAACAGATAAAACTAAAATATATAACCTACTGTATATTACAAGAAGTTAATACGAAAATTTTTGAATTTTGAAATTCTCTTTAAAAATAGAATGACCAAACATCTCAAATAATTTTAATAGTATAAACCCAACAATACCACCATGAGCCAAATAAATGATTCTGAAAATTTTTCTCTAAGTTGTCCATAATCCACAAACTTGGAGTATACTATAATACTGCATAGGTAAAAGGCTTGGAACCTATGACTTATTTATAATTCAGAAAAGAAATCCCACTCAAACCCAAGCTTTTCTGGAAGGTGGATAAAGGTATAAGACCTTCCTCCCCAGTGGTCCCCCCAAATTATGGTCTAGGTTATAACTGTGGAAAGATAATTTCCAGGGTCCTTGGGTTACTCCTTCCTAAAATAGTAATACAAAAGTCATTTTATTGTCAAATAATTTGGAGCAACATTGCTTACTGGATCCCTCTATCGGCAATGCACATGGTTCATTTGCATGTTAGAGGATTGGCAAGGTGTTGCTTTACTGTTTGACTTTACTTTAGACAGTGTTTATATTAGATATTTACCCAGAGAAACTTTTATTTCAAAGGCAGTTCATCTATCTCACAAAAACACATTGGGAAACAGTGCTCAACTTTATTTAGACAAGTAGCAATTTTGATTAAGTTGGCTATCTATCCTGCATATCTTTACTAAAGAAAAAAATCAGCGGAGAGTTGCCTGCTTGGTATCAACAGAGAAACCAACCAAACTTCAAGTACTTTAGTAGTTGAAACATGACTGTAATGTAACACTCACAACAATATGTGTAACAGAAAACCGACTCTGCAATATAAATAGATGTTAATCAGATTCATCAAGGAGTCTGACAAGAGGTATCCATGGCTGGAGGGATGATTCAATGCTGATCTCAACAGTCTGGCCAGAACAACGTGACTATGACCAACCACCCTGATGGCATCATTCCTCATCCTTGCCATCCCAAAGATTGATGCCGCTTCCCTTTGTTGCGGATCAGAACAAAAGTAGGAATGTTTGAAAATTCTTGCCAGCTCAAACTGTATACATTTTTTTAATAAGAAAAGATAAAATGCCTCCAAAAATCCCACCTCAGTCATCTCCCCCAGAGTAACCCTGGGTCAATTGGCCACCCCCAGAGAGCAAGAGACTTTGGTCACTTTTTGTTTATTTGTTTGTTTGTTTTTTAAATGAAGCAAGGAGAGTTACAGCTTAAGAGAATCAGGTCAATTAAAACCACAGTAGAAGAAGTTGCTACTGCAAAACTGCAGAAAGTGCAGAGGTCCTAGGACCAACCATGTGTCAGAACACAAACATACCTCACAGCAACAGGTACATGTTCACATCTTGGAAGCCTTTCTTAGACTTTAAGGAAGTCTGTATGTTTTCTGGGTCTTCCTGTTTTTGTCCTTTCCTCAGACTCAGACTTGTAGCTGTCTCTGAACCTCCCATCTCCTCTGGCTTCAGCCTCATGTTCTTTCACAGGTATGCCCTCTAATGATTCCACCCTTCCACAGTTAGACCCATTTTGACATATGCTCCTCAATGGACTCAGACTAACACATGTCACATGAATCCTCCAAACACTTTAATGAAGCCAGTGCCATCTTTGCTACTTTAGAGCTGAGAAAGTTCAAGAAGTTGCTTACCCATACCCATAAATCAGCCTGTTTGTTTATTAATGACCAGTTGTAAGAGATCAACTTTTTTTTGATTTAACATTTTATTGTACACTTGCTTTAAGGAAAAAGACTGATTCCACTAGACATACAGGAGACTGAGGCAAAATTTATAATCAGACTGCAAATATGATCAAGGGAAACATATTTCCCAAGTATGCCTTCAGAAATAGGTTTCTTATTTTGATGATCTGTACCAAGACAAACTATAAAACAGAACTTTTCATTAAAACTATTTCATATTGTAGTAGCAAAATGCTTTTTCAATTAAGTTCAAAGCTTCTTTTACGACATATGGTGAATATATTTATGTTCTTCTATGTTACTGGACATAAAACATAGGTAGTTTTCAAAATATGTTCCTTTTACTGGGTTTGACCTTAAAATTTACCAGAAAATATATTCTATTTTTATAATAATATCTTGATGATAGAGACTAAAGTGTTCTCTTAAGAGTCAGTTTTTTTTTTCTCTTTATTCTTATTTTTAAAGCAAATATCAAGGGAGAGGTGCAGAAGTTTGAGCCTTATGTCTTAGCTCTGGGCTGAGTCACAGTCATGCTGTGGTCACACAGATCCAAGTGGCCACTTAGTAGGACATGTGGTAACTTCACCTGCCCAGTGTCAGATGGATTGAAGCAAAAACAAAGCACTGATGTCAAATCACTCCAATGTTTCTAGATAAAAACAACATTTCACCAATCACTGAGAATTTTAGATAAGCTGTCAGAGGACCACGGTTACTGAACTCCTGCTTGACACTGAATTTTGTCTTTATGGAATATTTCTATGCTTACACTCTTCATCCCACTTCTCTGCCAGAATGGCACATTTTCATATTATTTCCTATGGTCAAAAAGAATGCTCTAGGTGAAAATTTTAAAACAGTTGCATTGACTTATCACAGTACTATTCTAATTTTTAAATTAGTAAAATGTTTACAGCTACTAAACATGAGAATAGGTGCTAGAGATATATACAGCACTTTTTATGTTTTCCAGTAAACTTTGGAAGCATCTCAAATGATTTCTTTAGGACTTGTCCAATGACTTTATAATGACTCTTACTCTTTTGCTTAGAGGCAATCATATCTCAGTATACTTTGAGAGATTTGGTAAGTTAAATACTAATTTAAAAACACCTAAAACCTTTAAATTATATTTTGCATGTGTAATGTATGTAAATTATCCACCACATCACCAGATTAACAAGTCAAACCTCATCATCTAACCAATGCACAAATTAGACTTATCAGAAAAGGTACAACATCATTTTTTATTTCAAATCAGTGTGCCAACAAACATCCTATGAGCACATCATTCTCTCTTTTATTTTTGAGAGAGAGACAGGACAGGAGAAAAAGAGGAATAGCAGGAAAAGAAAAATTGAGTGGTTTTGACATGTTAGGAGGTGAAGCATATGTTGTTGAGCAGTTTCTACATCTTCTGCTGACTCTACAATATAACTAAATATAGAAATTCTCAACAAAATCAAAGTCACCCATTTCTGTCATTTCAAATTGTCCTCAACAGAATGAGTCTAAATTTTAAGTCTTAATAATGTTCTAATAAGGTCCTAATAATGAGTCCCATGAAAAAATGGGAGGGTGAAAGTTTTCTTTTCCTTTTTAAAGTAGAAAAAAAGTGGAAGAAAACTGGTTTGTTAAGGGTGGATGTGAGTCTCTGAAAATGATTCATGGAAATTCATATTCATGCTCCTTCTATTCCAGTGATTGACCTTTTCTGAAGGATTTACAGATATGTTTTAAGGTTATAAAGCATATGACCTGCCTCTACATAACAGCAATAAATATGTGTCTCAGAAGCAGTGCTCACTGTCTCTGGGGACAGGTTAGTCTGGTGAAATTCTAGATGTGCTACTTTCTTTCTCTAGGGAATGGGGCAAGTGACTTAAATTCTTGAATCTTGGTAAAATTGAGCTAATAATAGCATCAGTTACTTGTGATAGAGGATTGGATGTAGATGAAGTATGAACACTTAGCACCTGAGTTAGTAAGCACATGTTTGATAAAATATCAGCTATGCTTAAGGCCCAATAATTTCATAGCCTGGAAGAGCTTCCAAAGAAGAGAGGACAGAGACACATTGCTCCTTTGCTATGTGTCAGAAAATGGCTCCTAAATGAAGCTGAACTGAACATTATGAGGAGAAGAATGTCTAGTTGAAGAGATAAAGGAGCTAATAGATATATTGGACCAGTATATGCACTTATTTCTATCACAAAAGATGGGTATATTTTATAAATGCTATTAAGAGCTGGATATAACAATGTTTGATTGATATTGTACTTAAAATTTTATTTTTCTATTCCCAAAGGTTTGGGTTTTATTCTCACTCTGCTTTCAGGTAAGGGGCTCACTATAATACCCACTAGTTCCCAATCCTTTTAATTTTTTCTTGAAGAAATTCTTAATTTCATTGGTTCATGTCCACCTGTAATACTTCCGTGCTCACTTTAAATACCCCTCAGACACTGGCAATTGAAATCCTGATTTCCCATGGATGGATGTAAATCTTTGAAATTGTTCTGGGGCTGACAGGTGCAGTCATGGCTAGATCCTGTTCTTTCTCCTGCCATTTGTCATTAATTCACACTGACATTGTTACCCAATTTACACTAAGTTCTACACCTCACCAACACTGAACACAGCATAGCTCAATTTCCTACTAGTGGAGGGAAGATGTCAAAGGATAAAATAATTTAAGCCTTGGATTACGTGAAACCTTCCAATGATTTGTGAGCAGACATTCCAAATTATGTGACTTATTCCAAAACTCAATAGTCATTTCACTTCATTATTTCATATACATTTCTATTCAAGTCTCTAACTTGCTTTCCTAATTTTACTCTACCATCAGTTTCGTGGGATCGCTGCTCACATGAGAAGTGCTATTATGCTGGAATTAGGCATGCCAGAGTGAATAAAAACTCAAGTTGTGTTTAAACACATTTCCATCAGCCCTCTCACTCCATCTTTAGAGAAACAAGAAAATGACTCTATTCCACCAGTTTTCCAAAAACATTGTTTTTAAAGCCAGCTTTGGCAAATTAGATAATTACTAAGCAAAACAACACAGCACCCCCAACATGATGCATTAACAGTTTCTAGTGTTATTGAACCGAACGACAAGAGAGGCACTTTGTTCTTACTTACTTGGCAGACAATTATTCTTTGCTCCAGCAATACTTCATGTGCATACTTCCAAGGAAGACTCATGAATGCAAAGGTTCATTAAGGGAATGAGAGAATCGATTGTAAAATGGAAAAGGCCGGGTGAGGTCATATTTCAAAGAGATGAATATGGTACACTCCATTATGTTGTAATCAGCCTCTCTCTTTCATTCCACAGACTGTAATAGTTTATCCTAATTTTTAAGAAAGGACAAACAATTCTTGCAGCTTTCTGACCACCTCATGCTAAAGCCAGGATGGAGTCACAAGCTGCAGGCATTTTCCATTTACCACAGTCCTTGGAGTCCAAACCAATGTTACTGACCATTTTTCTCCTTAATAAGAAAAACATTCAAATGCTACTATTATTGCTGCCCTGGCAAACCACACTTAATAGATGGGACTCGCCCTGTACATGACACTTACAACATCAATCAAGACTGAATTTTATTTCAATTTATTATGGTTGCTGTCCAAATGAAAAAATGCTTATATCGTAAAAGTGTCTCGCAATATAAATGTGCCAATGATGTAATCACAGATTTCAGGCAAAAAAAAAAAAAAATCCTGATTTGGGTTTAACATTTGCCCACCCTTCCTCCTAAATTTTTCATTGAAGTTAAACATAACAAAATAATGGGACCATTAAGAGGTGACGTTGGCACAAAGCAGAAGTCACATGTTAAATATTTTATAACTTTATGAGCAAGCTTTATTATATTTTCCTTCTTTAAGAAGGGAGTTGATATTTCCAAATGATCTGGGATAAATGACTTTAATTTCACTCTCATTGAAGGCTCATCTGCAGTTTTTTTAACCTTTGAAACAATAATTCATCAAGGGAGCAATGCTACCCAGCTTATTCGTCTGGAACTTATCTTGGCCACAGCTGTTGGGCGGCTGGAGGTCCTAAGGATCCTACTCATTCCCCTCTGGGACTTTGTCCCCAGTGAGCAGGGAGAAGTGGATACCCAGCGGTGATTCTTACCAGAGACACATAAATTCATATAACATTCTGCTTCTCATATGACTGATGGGTAACTGGATCTTTCTGCTACAGTCAGGCAGGTATCTCAAGAAGACAGAGGGTGTGGGGAAATAGGTAGGTATGTGTTGTAGGCTATCAAGTCCTCTCCTTCAGGGGTCCTCCAATTTAAGCATACCCCAGAATCACCTGCAGGTTTCTTACTCTTTCTGTGACAAGAAAGTAAGACCAACTTCATGAGTCTGTGCCTTTGCTGTCACACGAGGTCTTAATCTTGGCTTAATGATCAGCTGTTGTGGTCTTGAAAGTTTTAGTGATTTTTTGGTTAGGAGCTCCACATTTTCATGTGCCCTGGGTCTCACCAGTTAAGAGGGTGCTTCTGCTTGACAGGGTGGGGTGAGGGACCCCATATTTCTAACAGGATCCCAGATGCTGCTGCTCTTGCCCATCTGAACAACCATGTTTGGAGACCCATGTTCTACATCCAAGTCAGAAGACTCGCTGATTGATTTTCCAAGTCACCCTCAGAGCAAGGGAAGGGAGGTCAGAAACAATACTGGTCAATTAGTCATAAATAAAATTTTACAGAGAAGGGCCTCCTCCCCCTGTTCTGGAATCCAGAGCACTCTCCCTAAAAGTCAGTTCCCCAACTTCCCTCCATCTACCTGCCTAGAATGTGACTGCGGAGGCTGGCAGCACACCAACCATCTTGGAACCATGAGGACAAAGGCAAAATGCTAAAGATGTTTGGGCAGAAAGCTAAAAACAGCCATCACAATAGGGGTTTATGGGACTAATACATCAGCAGTAAGGGAAAGAGGAGTTACAAGGAAATAGAATTCATCAGAAAAATCCATATACTGTAATTGTTAGGTAAGATTGAAAAGGAAAGAAATGCTCACCTCAAACAATATCCTGTTAACATTTGGGCATTGTATCTCCTAAATATTTATTCTACACATAGGGTTATTTACTGTACTTATTCATCTCGTGGTACTAATGCTCTGTAATTTTTCCTTCTTTGCAGTTCACAAGGCTATTTCATAAATACCAGCTTGTTTTTAGTATCCATCTCATGAGTCAGGTCTGGGTGAAAGCAAGACCGTACTTCAGTTAGAGAAATATTTGAGTGTTTCCAGCTAGAGAGCCAACTAAAAGAGGGGTGATTCAAATTGTAGTCTTGACTAACCCCACACCTTTCCACATCAAAGCGGGAAATAATTTAAAGTCAGAGAATGCCAAATAGACCATAAGGTCTAAAGCTTTTACTTCCTCCATTTGCCCAGGGAAGGAAGTTGGTTTGACTTGCTCCAAGTCCATTTTATTTTCCCCTGCTTCTAAGACAAGCCTATGAGAAAAGAAAGGTCCACAATGAGTGGACCTTTTTGAAAGACTGATTTCTACAAGTTTCTTACTGGCAATTCACAACATAAATTAGAAAGCAAAGGTTCCTGAAAGTCCTAAAGGCTTTTTTTTGAATGTTTTGTCTAGATCTCAAATTGCCAAAGGTATTTGATCCAACACTTTCTTCAAGGAGCAAGTTTGCTAACACCTCTCAAAACAGTGTGTTCTATGGATCATATTGCAAGATTCTATGGACAAAAGTCCCTTCAGGCTTTAAGATTATATTGAAGAAAAGCAATAGAAGACCTGGAAAAAGAGTAACAATCACAAAAAGCTATTATCAAGCATTAATCTTTTAGTAAGTAATATCTGATCTAATAATCTTAGTTATTTACATATAGTCTTATATTCTTTTATAATGTAGAATTATGAGATTTGCAAGGAGGACAAATCTTGGTTATTTAATGTGATAAAACTCTTATGAGAGGTGGGGGTATCACATCCAGGAGTAATCTTACCCTTCACAAAAGGCTAAGCAGACAGAAGACATTTCTCTGGAAAAATGTCATGAACTACACATGCTGCCCCAAAATTAACAGCCCTCACTTGAGCTGCAGAAATCACCCTTGAGCGTTTTACTCCATGTATTTATTTTACTGTTAGGTTTTCCAACAAAGTTCACTTTGGTCACATTTAATTGAGTTAAACAGCTATGCCCAAGGTTAGAAATTATGAAATGATGGAGATGGACAACTACCCAAATGGCACTGCCCTGCTTTATGAAGGAGGAGAGACAGGGCATGATGCTGGCTTTACACGTTGATTTAATTAGCAGCAGTCTAATTTAAACATAAGTGTCAGAGACAGACATCAGGGGATTCCAAATCAGACAGCCTCTGACTCCCAGCCATTTTCTAGGAGCTGAACTTAGGACAATGGCTTCCCATTCACACAAATTGAGATGTGTTATTTTTCCTGGAAGCTGGGTCCATGGGTACATATGAAGGGTTAATTTCTGGGCTAGATCAAAGTGTACATTATTTTCCTAGATTGGTTTCTCTAGTAGCTCAAGTTTTGTTTTGAGATACCTTTAAGACAGAGGCCTATTTTTCCATTTTATGAGTATATACAACCTCATTCCAAGTTCATCAGTGATTCAAACCACTCTGTAGACCATTCTAAAAATGTTGAAACAATACCAGAACAACAAAGTGGATGTAAGCAAAGAATGTTCACTATTACTTACTATGGGGAAATGTGTATAATAAATGTGACCATTTTAATTATATTTCAGTAGACAGTCCTCTGACCCCACACACAGGCACAATATATCAGGAAATTTATCATCCTGAACTATATCTAGGAGTTAAAAATACCCATTTTCTCTGCCCCAGGTCCTGGTTACCACCTGGTTACCACCTGGTTACCACCACTCTAGCCTCTGTCTCTGTGAAAGTGACTGTCTTAGGAGACTAATGTACATGGCATCATGCAATACTGGTCCTGCGGTATCCTTTCACTTAACATCATGTCTTCAAGTTTCAGTTTTGTTGTAGCATGTATGAGAATTTTCTTCATATTTAATACAGTTATATACCACTTTATGTTCAACGTTTTATTTATTCCTTCTTCCATGGACACTTGAATTGTTTTTACTTCTTAAGTTGTGTTAATAATGCACCTATGAATATGTGCATATAGATATATCTTTGAGTTCCTGTTTTTAGTTCTTTGGAGCATATATGTAGGAGTTCAATTGTTGGATTATATGATATATATATAATATATAATATATTATACATAATATATATGATATATATGTAATATATTCACATTTATTATATGATAAATATATAATATATGATAATTCTATTTTTAATTTTTTTGATGAACTATCATACTACCTCTATAAACACACCATTTTACAAGTCCACCACAAGGAGTCTGATGTTTTGACATCTTCACCAACACTTCTGTGACTTTTACAATAGTCATCCTAAACAATAGCTGCTGTACTATTGTGCCTTTACTTTGAAAGGCATACTATAGGGAGTAAATAGGCTAGAGGTAATCAATAATAGAAAGGAAAATGATATTAACCTATATTATGAAAAGATTCACAAACCTATTTTTAGTCTACATTTTTGTTAGTAACGTGGTATCATTTGACAAAACTCTAGGCTTCAGTTTTGTTAAGAAATTTAATAAATCAAATAAAACTTATGAAAGCACTTAGCATATCACCTGGTAATCAATAGCCATAAATGTCATAAGGGGATTAAATTTCCATAAGACTCATTTTTATAACATAATGATTCAAGTGGGCATTTAAGAAAATCTTTGCTAAAAAAGGATGTAAAACAAGCATCTTACTATGCATTCAACTCAATTTAAAAGACAGTCCCTTGAGAAGCCTCAGACATCTTTTATCCCATATACTACCTCAAACCTCTCCTTTCATCCCACATACTAACTCAGTCAACATCTGCATGTGCTTTTACTGTCTGGTTCTATTTTCACTGGATAGTGGCCTCCTCAGTGATCTACATCTGCCTCATCTTTATTTCTCTGGCAACTATCACACACTTTGATGTGTTATAGTTATTCTACAAATATACTAAAATAATTGAATTTCATTGACGTAATTTTATCATCACATGCCAAAAACTGTCTTAATCATAGAACTTTCCCAATAATTATCCTAGAACATAGGTTTACATGTAGTGAACTAACGCTACAATTGTTGCATCAGTGGCTTGTTTGAAAAGCGAAAGAGTGTTAAACATTTTTTTCTAGAAAATACACATGATCATAAGAAAAAAGGCAGTTTTATCCATGCAAGTATTTTTTTTTTTAGCTTAAGATAAAATCTCTGGTTTCAAAAGCTTTATCATATTCATGTCTCTTGCACAGAGTAGGTAGTAAAAAATTAAGGTTATGAATAATGTCATAAAAACTAAAATGAGTGTAGATAATAAATTCTAAATGCTCCTTTTATTTCCTTTGTTTTGGGATTGTGTATAAAAAAAAAGTTCTGGACAATCATCTATAGTGTTAAAACATTCAGTGCTTCACCTAAAATCAAATTTTCTAAATTAATTGGCCACAGCTTTGAAAATAGATTCAAATGCGTGGAGCGTTTCCTATGCTCTTTCACCTTGTCACTACCTTATTCATCAGTATTTTTCTACATTTATTGATACTAATAGGTGTCCCTCTAGTTACTGCCATTACAGATGTCCATTTTACAGATGAGGTAGGGTCAAGTCATTTGCCCAAAGTCACACAGCTGGTAAGTGAATCAAATGCCAACATCTGTCTGACTTCAGAGTCCCCATAAGAAGACTTGCAAAACTGTGAATTATTTATAAATCACCTATAAAAACAACTCTTTACCCAGGAATAAAGATCAAGCAAGAGACCTCTACATTCCAGAATTGGTGAAAGACCATATATTCCTTACATTTTTCCATTTTTCTAAGATTACATCCTATGAGGGCTGCAAGGTTACAGCCAATTAGAAACATGATAAAGCTAGAGATTGCATAGTACTGCCCAAGAAATGAAGTTCAAATTCTTAGAAAAACTGGCATATACTTAATGAAAGTGAGTCTTGAGTTTGTTGGAATGCCCCATCAGTATGTGTGGGACCAGTCTAAGGGACTTCAACACTAGCTGTGTCAGGGACTCGACAAGGTAGAAACTTGGAGGTTGAGGCTTAGCAGCAACTGGGTCTTCACTGAACCAACCAGGCAACTGCCAAAGGTTTAGGTGATTTAATAAAAAAAGATTAAGCACCTCTAACAATGGAAAGAAAAACATCACATTAAGACAAATAGCATTAAAATCCAGTCACACTGAGGTTGCCCCAGCTCTATTTTCATCTGATAGTTGTTAGACATATAATTATGCCTTGGGAACCACTGACTGCACTGTAATAAGCACACTACACAATCACTAATGTTTTCTTTAAGAAAACTCTGGCTGAGGTATTTTTTTAATATCCTTACACTTAATTTGAAGGAAACTTCTCTACACCATCTACCAAGATTTAATTCTTAATAGTAAAAGGCTTTAGTTTTCAAAACTTTCCTATCTTAGATGACATTTTTTTAAAATTAGCAAAACTTAATTGTTTCCTTGTTGTATGTAGTATGTACACTCGTGTGTGTGCACGTGCACATGCACACACACACACAAACACACACTTTGAAAAGGTAACTACAGATTATTTAAAAAGGTGAGGGAGGAGGGGAAAAAGAAGGCTACCCAAACTACACAAACAATATTGTTGAAATTGAAAATATTTAAATGTTCTAAATGTTTTCTCTAATGATTTCAGAAGCTCTAAAATTGACATTAATTTACACCACATAATTTCCTGAACATAAAGTTTCTTTGTAAATAGTACAAAAGCATGACTTGTTCTTGCTATTAAGGTAGTAAGGAATGTAAATACTCCAGTAACTGGAGGTAGCAAAAACTTGCATTTTTAAAATTCAAGATTCTTTCTTACTTTGGTTCACCACCACCACCACCACCATCAACAAAAACAAAAACAAAAAAATCTATATTATACACATGGAGTTGCTTCTTACTAGAAAATTCAACTGTTCCAGGATGAATTAGTCAAGGAAAACAAAACTGCTAAAAGAGGCAATAATGATGGTTTGTGATGATAGCACTTTCATCCGCAGTCAAAGGAAAGGAAGTTAAAGAAAAAGATTGTAATTGGGTAGATTTTGATGAATCCACACAATTTGTGGGTTGGATTGTGAGCAACGAGCCCTCATTGCACCCAGCACACTGCTGTCACTTCCTGCCCTTAGCAGATCGTCCCATTTTCTGTTTGCAAAACCTTCAATAATTCTATTATCCAATTAGAGAAGGAAATTCACAACATTATCAAGAGGAAATTAGCCTGACAGTTGCTGTTTTTCAGCTAAATAAGGTCCAGGACTGTCAGCTGTAAAGTGAGGTGAACTTGTAAAAAATGAAGGAAGTGGAATCATAGGCCTGAGGCAAAGTTTCTCTCTGCACTCCTGCTCTAAAAAAGAGAAAGAAAGAAAAAAAAAAAAACCTGTGGAGTGGATTAAATTATATATTCCCCAACAAGAATGTGGGCATCTCTTGCCTTTCTCAAGCTGCAGTTTCTCTCTCATATTGCCTATATATAGATGAAACACAAACCAGACCATTTATACCCATCAAGTGACAGACTTCTCTCTTCATTATAAACACAAAGCTAACATTTATTGAGCACAGGCTATTGCCAGAGATATCTCAAATTCTAAAACATCTGAACTACTACCTATCATTATTTTAATTTTGTATATAACAAAAAAGACTTTGGTGTTAATTATCATATTATTAGCACTGAAACCCAACTTTAACTTGGTTAAATAGGACCTTGGTTGTTCATCATTCTGCATGGTTAAGAATAAAAATGGAAGGGGGAGGAAGGAAGGCGAGGTCAGGGAGGAGAAGCGCACAGGAGGATCAAGAGGGGAGTTTGTGAGAGGTAGGGTAGGGGATAGCCCTGAAGAATGAAAGGATGCAATACACACACATGTATATCTATATGTATATTTGTGCGTATGTATGCATACATATGCATATATGTGTATATATACATGTATCTATATACATAAATATGTAAACAATGAAATGATTAATAAAAAAGAGAAAAACATTTTAAATTCAAAAATAAATAAATAAATAGTGCAATTACCTGTATTTAAATCCAAACTTAACCACTAGTGCATATAAGTTACTTAATTTACTTTTTCCGTCTCAGTTCTTTTAGGGTTGTAGTGAGTAGCAAATCAATACATTAGAAACATTTGCTTGGCATGCACCAAAATTACCTGCATGTCATTCTTATCCTTGGTATTATTAGTACACCAGCTTAAAAACATGTATTTGATATCCCATGTGGAAGTCAATCTAGCAGGTTTCAACACATGTGAAAAGGATCATAAATGACTATTCTCATATTCCCATGCAACAAGAGTGGGTATTTTATGCCCCCAAATGAAGACACATGGCAGTTTATACCCCAATGACACACAGTTAGTGACTCATCATAATCAGGATCCAACAGATGCTTGCATGCCATGGATACTTGGGCAATGAGGACAGATCAGCTAGTCACACAGCACATCTGCCCCAAGATCCACAGAGACCCCAAGGGGAAGTGCACTACCTCTCTCACTGCACTGTTCTCACCCAGGACTTGCAGTTCACTCCTTGCATGCCAAGACCCCTAGCCCCATATTTAACCACCACTAGCAAAACATAAACCTGTTCAAGTTGCTCTAAGTCCTCCTCCCAAGGGGCCAGTTCTAGAGGTGTCACAAGCTAAAGACTGAAAAAAAATGAAAGCCTGGACAGGTCACAAAGTATAATCAACCATAACACTGAGCATGATTTCTTGAAGCAGAAACTTTATATGCTGTTAGATAATTCCAGAAACTGGTCTGCATATGTTTTTACCTTTACTATAAGAAAAAATAATCGATTGCTCATTTGCTGATATCTTTTAGTGAAGTGCTTACCATTCATGTCATAAATACACACAAAGGCATAACTATGATATTAACTCATGAAGTAGTGCTAGCACCCAACAGAAATCGCAATTACTAATCGAACCTGAATGAACAATGGATATTTAAGAAGCTTCAAGATGCACATTCATGAAGCTTAATGTACTATAAAGATGTACTGTAATAAATTGGCCTCAGCCAAAATTTATCTTCAATGAGTCTTACCTTGAGATGACAGCTTGTAAATTTTTTCCCACTTTGTTAGAAGTATCCTTGTCTCTTCCTTATTTCTCCCTTTCCCATCTCCCACACAAGTTTTTGACTGTACATCATTTTTTTTTCTTATACATAGTTAACGCAAGAAACATGACTGCAAATTCTACTGCAATCCCATTATGAGTAAACTAGTAATTGATATTCCATACTCATAAAACTTGCTGGTGTAAAGAATATACTACTTTTGATGCCTCCATGGCATTAATTTAAAAAATAAGAGTAAGAATTCGCTAAGACCATGAATCTTATATTTAGAACTGTTAATGCTTTATTTCATATAAAATAAGAACCCCAAGCATAAGTCTATAACTCTGAAATTAGCTATTGTGTCTATATAAATTTCAAAGGGAGAGAAGCTAAGAAATAGACAATGGGTACCATGGGGAGGGTGTGGTATAACATACCTCTGAAGAGATGTGAATCTCTCAATCATATACAGCATTGTTAAGATGTTTAGAATCCCTCATCTGAAGCCAGGTGTGGTGGCATGTGCCTGTTGCCCAAGCACTGGGAGGCAAGACGCTTGGGATTGCTTGAGTTCTTGGGTTCGAGACTATCCCAGACTCAAAAAGAGGAGTCAAGTGCTGTGGCAGTCACCTGTAATCTCAGCTACCTGGGAGTCTGAGGCTGGGGATGCTTGAGTTCATGGCATCGGGACTGCCCTGGACAACATAGCAGGACCTAGTCTTGAAAAAAAAGAAACACCTTCATCTGAGCACTAAGGACACTAAAGAAAAACATGGCGCCATAAAACTAATGTAACAAACAAAATGTCTCCTTTACATGTCTGCCTTTTACAGACATTGTTAGTCTTTCTCTATAACCCAGCTACCCCACGAATATCAAGTTTTACCCACAGACACTTTCACCACTTTCACCTGAAAGGACAGGGCATCCTTTCCTGAAAGTCCCTCTCCATAAGGAAACAAGCAAGCTGCCAGCCAGGAGGAACACTGTAGCTGGGTGGGGATGGATGAGTGAGTCTCTCCACCAAAGAATAAAGGTATGTACAGTCTAATTAGAGATACCAGAAGTATGCAACTGGAGAACAGAAAGCCAGAAATATTTCACTACCATATTTGGAGTTGTTGATGAGAGAACAGTCAGAAGCACCCTACCATAAGGGTTGGAATCACATCAGCAAATACAGCTAAAATCCCCAAATCAAGATTACCCTTGAAATTTCCCTAAATCACTCTACAGTAAACAGTACAGCTTATAAAGTAACAATTGCTATATAATACATAAAAACTCAGCAGAATATAGTTCTAAAGCACGATCTGTATATTTTGAATTATTTAGATTAAATGTGTATATGATAAAATGTATATGATAGAATATCACTATCAAATTTAAGATGTGCTTTTCTTTTTTGAAACATCATTCTGGTTTCTCAAAATCCAGTAGACTTTTAGGAGCATCTAGGGATTGTAGACCCTACTTCAAAGGGATTTTTTCCTCATGTTCCAAAGTTGCCAATGTGCACTTTAATTTTATGTCTAATCCAATTCTAGTTTAGCAAAAACCTAAGTTGCCTTTACTCCAGTTAAAATTTTCCAGATTCTCTACATATTCTTTACTTGACATAATTTAAGTTCTATAACCTTTCTGTTCTTTCCTCTGGGTACACAATGTTGGCCTCTGTATAGAATTGAGTAAAATATACCAAATTTTACAAGTAATAACCTCTGTCTCAACAGTGATTATTTAGATCTCATCTACTCTTCAAAATAAGCTTGCTAGTACTTGAACACTACACAAGTCATACATGACAAACGCACAGCCAATATCATTCCTGACATTGGAAAACTGAAAGCTTTCCTCCAAGGTTAGGAACAAGCCAAGGATGTCTACTCTCATAAGTTTTATTCAAAATTGTGCTAACATTCTTTGCTGGATCAATTTAAGCAAAATAGAAAATAAAAGCCATCTAAATCAGAAAACAAAACTGTCATTATTAGCAGGTGACAAGCTCTACTTACAAGTTAAAGATACCTCTAAAAAGTTTTTAGATCTAATAGATGAATTCAGCGAAGTTGTATGATGAAAAAACAATATGCAAAAATTTATTGTGTTTATACACAAATAATTCAGAAAGCAAAATTAATATAACCCCGTTTAAATCAAAACCAACAAATATGATGCATTTGTGATAACATGGACAGACCTAGAGGAAATCATATTAGCAGAAATAAGTCAGAAAAAAAAAGACAGAAACCATATGGTCTCACATACAGATAGGATATGGGAATAACAAATAAAAGGCCAACAGAAAGTCAAAATAAGTTAACAACAGAACTGGGGAAAGCAACTAGTGAGGGAGTGAGGGAAGGGAGAAATCAGCAAAGGGAGGAACACAAGAAGACCAAGATGAAGGTTCTCATAGGATGAGAAGAAAGGTCCAGGGAATGCAATGATGTAATATATATATGTAACTTACATAAGAAACATATATGTAAAAAATATATATACAAATACATAAATATGTAAACAGAAAATTGGTAGTTTTTAAAAAGGGGTAAAAAAAGACAAACTTCATTTATGGCAACATGGATGGAGCTAGAAGGAATCATGTTAGGAGATACAAGCCAGAAAGAAAAAGTGATGATCTCACTTATATGTGTGATAAGGGAAACAAACAAACAAACCAAACAATGAACAAGAAAAATTGAAAACTGTTAGCAGAATTGAAGCAAAAAGAAAGAGAGGAGGAAGGGGAGAATCAGGGAGGAATGGCGACAAGAGATTAAGATGATGGCAAGAGTTTAAGATGTTCACAGGTGACAAAGCAGTGGGAGAACCTCAGGGTAAACAAAGGTGTAAAATAAAATAAATAAAAACATATATAACCTTGCTTATAATTGTATCAACAAGAAAAATAAAACACCTACAGATAAATTTCAGAAATGAAGTGAAAGACATCTTCACTGAAACCATATGACATTGATAAAAGAAATTGAAAACATAAGTATTTGAAAAGAGATTTCATAATCATGGAGTATAATGGAATTAGTTTTATTAAAGTGTCTATTTACTGAAAGCAAGCTACAAATTCATAGCAGATCACATTTTCACTGATATTTTCCACAGAAACAGAAAAACCCTAAAATTTGTATGGAGCCAAAAAAAAAGACACTATACAGATAAAACAATCTTGAGAAAGAACAAAGCTGCTTCCTGATTCTGAACTACTACATATTATAAATCTATAGAAATCAAACTATTATGGCACTGGCATTAAAACAAATACATAGATCAATGCAGCAAAGTATACAGTCCAGAAATAAGCTATCTATAGCCAATTAGCTTAGAACAAAGCATTCAGAAATACACCCTTGAGGAAAGGCTAAACTCTTCAATAAATGATGTTGAAAAACTGGATAGTCACTTACAAAATAAAACTGAATTCCTATCATACTCAAAAATGAGCTCAAAGTGGAATAAAGACTGAAACTTAAGACCCAAGACTATGAAACTCCTTGGGAAAAAAAAAAAAAAAAAAAAAACCCGGGTAGCAATCTTCATGCTATTAATCTTGGTGATGATTTATTTTCATTTCATGGTTTTAAATTTGTTTTTCAAAAGCAAAAACACAAAAGTAGAATATTAGACTAAAAAGTTTCTGCACAACAGTGAAAATTATAAACGAGAGGAAAAATGTCTACAAACCATAAATCTGACAGATTAATATCCAGGATATAATATGCAACATAAAGAGCTAGGAACAATTCAACTGAAAAATGGGCAGAGGATCGAAATACAAATTTTCTAACAAAGACATAAAGTTGCCCAGCACATATATGAAAATGTGCTCAAACTCACTAATCATCAAGGAAATGCTAAACCACAATAAAATATCACCTCATACCTTTAAAGGTGTCTATCAAAAAGAGAAGATGGAACAGGTGGTTGGAAAAGATGTTGAGAAAATTGCCATACACACTGTTAATGGCAATTAAATTAGTGCAATCATTGTGGAAAACAGTATGGAGCTTCTTAAAAAATAATACAACTACCATCTGGTACAGCAATTTTACTTCTGAGATTTATAGAAAAAAACAACAACAATAGCAACCAAAAAAGCACTTTAACTCAAAAATATCTGCACTCTCATGTTTACTGGAGCATTATTTAAAATAGCCAAGACACGCAAACAACTTTCCATGAATGAATAAAGAAAATGTAATATATAAGCACCACAAAATATTCAGTCATAAAAAGGAAATTCTGTCATTTGTAACTTCATGGATATACCTTGAGGGCACTATGCTAAGTGAAGTAAGTGAGAAAGGCAAATACCATATGATCTCATCTTTATATGAAACCAAAAGGAAAAAATGCAAAATCCCTGAACTCAGAGACAGAAAACAGATTAGTAGTTGTCAGAAAAAGAAGTTAAAAGTTGCCAGAAATAGGGGTGGAGAGTGGGAAGAATGGGTGAATGTAATCAAAAGATACACATTTCCAGTTGTAAAATAATAGAATGAAAAGCATGGTGACCTAAGCAATAAAACTGATCTATATATTTGGAAGTTGCTTAGAGTAAATCTTAAAAAGTTCTCATCACATAAAAACAATTTTAACTGTGGGGTGATAGACTTTAACTAGACTTATCTTGGTGTGCATTACATAATACACATAAATATTGAAACATGATCCAACGAAATTGAATCCCATGTTATCATTTCCCAATTTTAGAAGTATTTTCAAGAGTACAACTATGAATATTTTGAATGAGAAAGACAACATAACCACAGCAATAAAAGATATTAACACATAACAATTGGTACTTCAATTAAATGGCAAAATTATTATTTTTAAATGACTGTCTCCGTAACTAATAATAAACTCCAAAACTATGAAAGCAATCCTAAAAGAAAATCTAAGAAATTAGCATTTATGTTCAGAGTATGAGAGAAATTAGGAAATTAGAAATTAGGAATCTCAAAAGCTATTTTAAAAAAATGCATGCCTACTTGAAATTTTAAAAATTTGTTTGGCCAAAGATAATAATTGATATTGGGTTTGGGGAAAATTTGCATCATAAATGACAGTTATAGGGCTAAGTGTTCTAACAAATTGACCAGAAAAAGATAATTTAGTTTTTAAAATGGCAAAATACACAATTCACAGATAAGCAAATACAAATGGTCCCTAAACAGAGAAAATGCTCAAATCCATTAGTAGTTAAGAAAATGCAAATTAAGTAACAATAAAACACCATTTTACATCTATCAGATTTTTAAAATTGCAAAAGAACAATAATAACACCCATTCTGGGATGGAGAAGGGAATCTCCTATATTGCTGTTCGAAATATGTCTAATTATAGTTCTTTCGGAAAGCAATTTGGCAACCTCTATTAAAATGTCATTCATATTCCTTGATTCAGTAATCCCACATCTGAGATTGTATCTCATAGAAATGAAGGTGCTAATAATTAAATATGTGTTTGAAGCAATGCTCATAATGATAAAAGCCTGGAAACAGACTTCCCATCAGTTAATGTTAGAGCTACCCAATGGAATTATATATTGCATTTAATTAGGGCTATAGAAGTTGACTTGGAAGAATTTCCATGAGGTATTACTGAGGAAAGTAAACTAGAGAAATGTGTAATCCCACTTAATGATTCAATAACCCTAAAGTTCCCATATGTAAATATATATTTATGATTTTATCATCATGGAGAATAAAAAGACATGCCAGGTTGTTAATAAGGATTACTCTGTTAATAAGCAAGAGAAGGAGAGAGTGAATATAGGTCAGGAAAAGGAGGAGAGTCAAAAGGAAGAAAGTTTGTTCTAAAATATTCTAGTATTTATGAGCTACTCTTACTATTCATGTTAAAAATGTATTAATAAATTAGAAAAAGAAATTTCTTCAAGTCAGAGGATATTGATTTTATTTTATTAAATAAAAAGTTTCAGTTAAATTCTAGAGTATTATGTGTGAGTATATCCATGCTTGCATTTGTGCCGGTATGTACATGTGTATGTACATTCCCCCTTTTAAAAGTCATTTATAAGTATATATGTGCACATTTGTGTATGTGGTACATTTGTGTAACTAGTTATTCAACTAGTTAATATCAGTTACTGTAGAGAGATAGAAGTAAAAAGAGGCTGCAGGGAAATGATAACTGTTTCTCTTGACGTTTATTTGCACTGCTTCACTTTATGCAACAATCATGTATTATTTTTGTAATATGAAAGAACTACAATAAAGAAAGTACAAAAATAAATTTAAAGAGCTTCCCACACCACAAAGAGGTCATCAACCTGTTGTCAAGATCAAAGACACTAGATTTCCCTCAATGGCATTTAATCATTTGATAACAGTTTAAACATCTGCATTCTTTCAGAGAATTTTCATAAAAAAATCTAGAAATAAAAAGGAAGTGACACTGCCAAGGGGGGAGGGGTTCCAAGGGAGTTGGGGGGAGGGGTGTCACAGTCCTCCCCAACCCTCACTCACCTGTGTACTATAAGAACACAACTCAAAAGCCAACCTGTGCTGAGGTTGGTTACCTCTGAAGGGCTCCTCTCCTGCCCACAGGCTGTGTGCTAGTGTGAGGGACCCCAGTGGGCTGCTGGTCTCTCCCAGCGGCTCACACTGAGAAGGGGCAGCTGCGGGTGCCCCAGGGCTTTCTCTGACAAAAGTGCTATAGATTAAGAGAAGCATAAAATCCATTCTAAGACCTGAGCGAACAACACTAAAATAAAAAGCTCAAATCTACCATCACTATGTCAACGATATTTTAATTTTAGAGATCATTCTAGGAAAAAAAAAATAACTGGGCTGTGTAACTGAGATGTTTCAGGCTGCCTTTTAACAGTAGTGTCCTTTGTATTTCCACCCCTGTCCTGTGTAGGGCTTCAAATATTTCTGGATACACTTCTCAAAAAAACCCTTCATAAAATGCAATCAGTAGTCACTACTGCATTCCTATTTCAGTCCAGTGCATTAATACGGCACAGTCCTTCCATCTCCATCTCCTTTGCTGCAGAGCCAAGATGGCCTCACAGGTATGTTTCTGTCAGCCAGGCCCCCTGTTTGGTGTTCACAAGACACTGGCATTAACATTTAATAGAGTTTGTGAGCATAAAGCACTTTTATAGACACCTGCTAGAGAGCTTTATCTTCCTTAAAAGTTTTATTAGAGTTCTTACATTTTTCTGCAGTGTTTTGTGTGACTTACTGTCAACGGTTATTGTATTACACATTAAATACAACAAAATCTTTGGTGTCCACTAACTAAAAAGCTTTGTGACTTGAAGCTTGTTATTTATCTATTAAGAGAAGAGAAAAACCGATGTAGTACTCCACAAAATTACTGGTTTTGTCGGGTGAAGATAAAGAAAATAAAATAATCACAAAAGGCCCAAAATGAGAAGTTTGCTATGATTATACATAGATACAAATGAAATGTTAAAATACTAACAACTTACACAAAAACCATTGATTTTTTTTCACTCTGATTACTATTTCAGTGATCAAAGTGTATTAGGTACTTGTTTGCTTGCAATGTGTTTTATTAATGCTTGGAATCTGACACCCAATTTGGAAATCAATGCTTATTTCATCATTTTTCTCTGAGGGGTTCTATTATTTACAATTGATTTAACAGCAATGAAAGGCTTACCATTAACAAGACCCTGCTGCTGACACTTCTCAGATGAATTATTGAACTTCAAAAAGTGAATTAACTTAACCATCGCCAAGACTGATGGTTTGATGATTTTTTGCACCAAGTCTAATGTATTTATAATTAGAATGTCAAAACAATAGTGTTCCTGCTTTGACCTCTTTCCCGATTTTTTTCACTTTACAATATTTAAAGTTTGTTTGCTTTTATAGATCATCATTTCTTTAGTGTTCCTATAGTGGCCTAAATAAAAATTCCACATTATGTGGTAAATCTGGCTTACCACCGTGCAAAGTCTGGTTTCAAATATGTCTGAGGAAATGTGGTAACTTTCACCTGACTATCAAGGGTTGGTGTACTTACACACATGTAAGTATGAGATGTCACCATGGTTATAACATCCAACTTCATTTTGGAAAAATATTAAAGGTAATTTAGTTGAAATGAACTACTTTAAAAAACTTAGATTCAATTAACTGGTTTCATTAAGGAACTTATTTATATTTAAAGTGATTTCTGAATCTAAGGGTTTTCCTCCATGATTAACTAATCTAGTGATTCCACAGTGTCCTGAGGATCTAGGCTTTCACTGTTTCTATCTTGTTGCCTCAACCTCAGCTCCCCTTAGTGCTGTATGTGGTTCCAGGGATCACATCCAACACTAACACCAAATGAGAAATCAATCCTTGTATGTTTTTATAATAAAGAAACCTTTCCCCAAATATTCTACCACCACCTTCATTGAAGAATCTTCTCTCGGTCTAATTGGTCAAAATTCTATCAGTATCATTTGTGAAAGAATCATTGATTAAGGCATTGAATTGCCGTTATGGTTAAACAAATGTACATGAGGAGAAAGGCAGAGGTTCTGAACATAATGGGCATTCTGCCAAAGAGAGGATACAGAGGATACCTGTTTATTGGGTAGCCAACTAAACTGTCTATACTGACTTGAATGTGCCAGGGTAGTGCAATGCTACAAAATGTAATCAACTATTTTTCTCTAGTAAAGAATCCATCAAATATTAAATACTAAAATTTGACTTAAAGTTGTGCCAAGAAGATATTTAAATTTAATGGAGGTGATTACATTCCTATAGATTACTCTATAGGAGTATTTGGCTATGGGAATGAGTACATTCCTTCAAATTGAGAAGGGAATTTGAGACCAAAGAACAAAATAGGCATATGCGTTAATCACACTTAAAGTTTATTAAGGGTAGTTTAAATACAGAGATCTTCCCCACCAGAGTTGTTTAACTACATGTACAGACAAGAGCCATGGCTGAGTCTTATATACCAAAGAAAATTAGTATTTAAAAAGTAAGAGTTTATATAAAACTACCACCATTAGTGATCCAGAGGATGAAATATATAATATATACACCTTTGTGCTATTAATAGGCTTGTGCATGGTGTGATGTACCGGTATGGTTTATATTAGATATAGAAAACAAAAAGGAATTTAACTATCTTCCTGGAGTTGTCAACTAAAGTTCACAGGTCTTAATTTGATGGCACCAAATTAAGACAGAATCAGTGTGGTTTTCCCATAATAACAATAAAATTAAATATCCAGTTATGAAAACATTTTTGCACTTATAATTATTATTGGGTTCTTTCCTTTCAAAATTTTAAATATTTATTGTTTTCAATTTTGACTTTCCATTTATTAAGATTCTAACTCCTGCATCAGCCTTTACTTATCATCCCTTCATATACACTTTACCCAACATTGGCCAAATACAATTATTTGAAAATTTTAGATTTAATAATGATTTATTATGATCATATAAATATTATTTATGTCTGAGCCCTGAAGCACATGACAGCACTTTTTTTCTGTAAAACTTTCCCCTGGAGTCGAAAAGCAAGCCAGTACTTTTGACTTTCTTTTGTCTCTTTTACTAATTTACCTAAAAACAGCTGAAATGCAACTCAATTTGAACAACTTAGGGAACTAATCCATTTCATCTTTTCTAGCTGCCATCACTCTTGGAACCTTCTTTTCCTCCACTCTGCACAGAAGTGTTCTTGGGCTTGATGCCAGGCATCATTATGCTCTCCCTCTGACTCTCCTGGAGTCTTTCTTTTCTCTCGGAATCATACAGTATTGCTCTGTTTTCTTCTAATTTTGAGTTTTGGTTTTGAAAAGCTCAATGCCATAATGATTTTCAAATTTTTACTATTTTCTTTTATGAATTTTCTTTTACTGAATTTCTTAGCTCCTAAGTTTTGATAATGTGATAACATATTTTACAACTAAATTAAATTATTTTGCTCAGCACTCCATGAGTTCATTCCATCTGGCAATGTGTCCACTATTCTCGAGAAGTTCTGAGTTACTTGGTAAATTTCTCCTCATTAATTTCATCTTTTCAAAAGTCCAATTTGTCAGAGGTAAAACTCCCTGAGCTAATTGTTCAATTCAGCAACTACCAACACTCTGGAATTCACAATTTTAAGAATAAAACGTTTCTGTTTATGGGAATCATATCTATAAATTGGCAAATTATCATCAAAATAGAAGATCACTGAAAAATAATTATTTCCTGAAAGAGTAAAATTATTAAGAATAGTGTTTTGCGTTTTTGCAAGTCTCTTTAGTGTCTGCTTTAATACAGAAGACAATTGTATTTTCTTATCTACTTGTGCATTCAATTCATTGGGATGTTTCCATTGGAGTATGAAAAAAACTCAGCTTTGTGTATTTTCTATGTGGGGGAAAAAGGGGTCCCATGAAATCCTTTAATGGATACTTATACTTTGAGGACCAAATTTAATTCTTTAATGTTTCTACTGTTTCCACTCTTCACCTATTTGTTTTACCTAGTGATATTTTAACTCTCTCTCCATAACTTCTCTTTGATTTTGATTTTTCTTACTCAATTACATATTTAAAATCAGAACGTTCCATACTTTCAGTATATTTAATAGTCCAAATTATAAGGAGACATTATATATTCTACATAGCCAAGAATATTCATTATATGTTTGGATTATGTTCCTCAACTCACCCCACCCAGTCTTCCTATGCTTCTTGTTTACATGACCTTCATTTTTCAAAGATCACTTTTCTTTTTTTATGTTTCTTTTGTCTCTTTCTCTCAAATGTCTGATAACCATAAATGTCTGTTCATTTGTTAGAGAAAAAAGTTGATGGAGTTACCACTTGTGGCAGCATAGCTGAACAGAAGTCATGGCTGACTGTCCCACTGAAAACAACTAAAATTTCTGAAATGTTTCATAAAATGATTTATAAACAGACAAGAAAGCAGAGAATAGAATAGCAAAAACAAACAAACAAACAAAAAAGCCCAAAACAAATAAACATACAAAAGCAAACAAACTAAAAAAAAAAAACAAACAAACAAACAAAAAAACTAACAGCAGGGAATTTAGGGGTAAGTAATGCATCTTATCTGTTGTATGTCTTAAATGGTGTATGTCTTAAGAGTATTACTGAAATGGTTGCCTTTGAGCAGCACTCATCACAACATTGGAGGTTATAGAAGACAGGGGACAAAATAAGTTTTTCAAGATGGGCTTAAAACAAGTAAAAATTCTCTGTACAAGTAAGGCTACCCCAAAATCTACACTCTAAGTGCAACTTAACTGAAAACAAGGTCTACTGGGAAAGCATTTGTCCTGAGCCTTAGTGACATGTTGAACAGAAACATTTCTCCACTGAGAACTGGTAGATCCAAGCAGGACTTCCCACAGATTTATAGCATGAATTGGCTTGCTACCAAGGTGATCCTTAACACCTTATGTCAACAATTTTAAATGATTTAAAATTTTTATGATTGGTGGTCCATTTAGGTAAAAAGCAGCAGCAGATCCTCCCTGACAACCCAATTTTAACTGTGGTCATAAACATTTCCTAACATAATATTCAAAAAAACCTATGGTCACTATGGAAAAAATTATAAAACAAAAGGCTCCAGATACAAAAATCTGGATATATATATAATGCAGCCTGGTGATAACCTCAATTATTGAAATCATTATATGTAGATTTTTTATTTTTTAAGAGACAGAAACTAGTAAGAGGAAAAAAGCACAAAATAAATGGGTTTGAAAAATAACTAACTGAAACAGAATTTTCAACCAGGTTTTACTTACAGGCAGAAGATATTGAGATTTTTTTTTCCTGAAAAATCTTATCAGTCTAAAGGGAACCACAAAAATTCCTGACACTAGGGACTCCCCCAAAACAATACAGGTCTTACAACAGTGGTTCTTATACAGCATGAATTTACATTCTGCAATTCTCCCATCCCCCAAATCCAGGACATATTTGGCAATGATTGGAAATATTTTGCATTATTAAAATTGCAGGATACTGATGACACCCAATGTGTCCAAAGTTAAAAATCCTACATACATAAGACATTCCCTGACAGAGAACTAACTGACCCTCCAGAACCAACTGCTAATAGCACTGGCATTGAAAATGCCTGCCTTAAAGGAATTCCCACGTGATATGGCCAGTCACCTTAATTCCCACTCTACATCTTAAGCAGTCAACCAAAGTTTTTACCAGATATTTGGAAAAAGCATTTAAATGAGCCAGAAGACAAAGGGAGAACAAAATTGTGTATATGCTAAGATGAAAATTTCAAGAACAAAATTCAATCATATGCCAGTTATGAGACAAACCTAAGGCACAGAAAGGTTAAATTTTGAAAATGAAAAATTAGAAAATATGATTTTACCCTTATGTGGACATTGAACCAAATAAACAAAACAAAAGAAAAAGATTCCTTTACAGATTGATGGTTACTTGAGGGGAAGGGGGTTGGAGTTTGAATGAAATGCATAAAGGGGGTCATTTATATGGTAATGGATGGAAATTAGACTTTTGGTGGCTAGCATGATGTAGCTCTATACAGTTATCAAATTATATATATATAATACTATATTATATATTATATATATATTCTCTACCTGAAATTCATCACTATAAATAAATGTTACCGCAGTAAAAATGTTTTTTAAAAATGGAAAAAGATACCAAAAAACCTTCTACAAATATAAAATTTGGTCTTGGTCTAACTATGTTAATACAGATGAAAGAATTTAGAAGTTTGACTAGAAGACAGCTGGTTTGTAATGATTAAAGACTTCATTCACCAGGACAAAAGTAACAATTCTAAACATGTATGCAGCTAACAATATAGCCTCAAAATGCTCATTTCATGCATTTTTTTTTCTGCTGTTCTCATTTTGGAAACTTGCACAATATACTACTTTTATTTTCCTGTTATGTCAGTAGGGGACTATCTGAGTGTTGAAATGGGCCATTTCTCTCTTGTTTGGAATGCATTTGTGTTGTAAAAATACCTACTACATGATGTATCTTGAAAAATAAAAAGGAAAATGTGCTATTTTTAACAGCTGATTAGAGAGTACGCATGCCATAAGAAAGCCTATAGAAAGGTTGATTTCTCATTTCATTAACAGGCCTTCAATTATTGTTACCTTTTGGTCTCTCAATCACCTTTACTGAAGGGTGTAAGTCAGCCTGCCACTGTTCTCAGCTCAGAGATCAGGCCTGGAAGTCTCTGTCCTCTATAAATGGATTTTCACTGAAACTCTCTGTCTTTAAAATTGCATTTCAACCCTCAACCACAGTTGGCATATTAGCTGTGTCCTATTGTATTAGCATATTCAAAAGTGAATTTTGCTAAAGAGGTTGCAGTCATTATGGATTTTTTATTTACAGATTTTTCACAAATTCCACTTTTAGCCCATTCTCTACTTTTAAAAACATCAGGGACTTTCTACTCCTTTTTCTAGAGTCTTGGAAAAATTATGTGAATTTATATTTTAAAAGTATTTTCTTTAAATACTATTATCAAGAAATTTATTATAATCAATTTCAAATGTGCAAGGAACTATATGAAAGTTGTTAATGCAGTGTGTTTATTCTTTTCTAGAACTACATTTGAATGATTATAAGAATCACCATACAACTAAGGATGCTTCCTTTGAAATTTAAACTTTCCAAAAAATTATGTAGTAATTACTTTTATACAGCACATTTAACCATTAAATATCCTCCCTTCTTTGGACATTGCTAATAAAAATTAGAGGAAATGAATTCATTTGCATTTAGTAGGGACATATTGTCATTTCAATTTGTACTATGACCTCTCAGTTCTAAATATTCTTATTAATATTCCAAGATAGCCCCAGGGTTAATAAAATGGTATTTCTCTTACTACTTACAATTTCATGATAAATTTATGCAAATTTTGCATCTGAATATGCTTATGCCTGGGAATGAGAATATATATTGTAATTCTTTCATCAGCCCTTAGTAATAAATGATAAATAAAACGCCACTGTCTCAATTCCATTTTTCTAATTGGGACTATGATTCTCTGCATGAGAAAATGCTTTTTACATGTACAGTATGTTTTGGAATAATTTAACATGGCAAGTCTTTCTTTCCCAAAGCTAAAACTTTCAGCAGTGAATATATTATAAATCCTTAAAGATGTGTTTATAAATTTTAGTAGACTTGAGACTTGGGCTAATACTACATGAAATTTTTGAAAGACAACATAATATCTCAACTTATTTCCAGGGTACTATGGGTTAAATGATTAAGTATTAAATGCTGCCTAAGTCATATGTCCACATACTCAATATTACAGATTTGATGACCATTGAATATATTTTATAATTCAGAAATACTGGTCTGCTGTTCTCTCCTCCACATCATTGATGCCATAATTTATTTTTATTGTATAACTCATAATAATTCAATTAAATAAATGAGAAAGAAGGCATAATTACCAAAGATATAAAAATGAGTAAACCAGGAAGTCACCCTTAGAAAAAAAGCTTTCTAGTAAGGATTGTTTCAGGAAAAATCTACTGATGAATGCTAAAATTAATAATTTACTGTCTGAGGAGGAGCAAGATATTTAGCCACAAAATACCTCTGCCATGAATAAAGCCACAAAAGGAAAAATATAGGTTTATCATGGAGGAACCCTACAGATACGCAATATCTAAGAGACAGGTGCCACTTAAAAAAGTGATCAGTGTTTTCTGTAATAAGATATATTGGCATCCTGTACTCTTGACATGGTTCAAAGAAGTGAGCATCTCACTTTTGTGGTATTCGGTCAATTAGAAAATCCAAATAAATGAGGGTTAATACCATATGACATGACGGACACATTATAATGAGATTGTGGTTGGAGTACTTTTGCTTTATAAGAAACAATCAGCATCTCTACAGAATTTTTCACAAAATTTGATAAGCTAATTTTGAAAATTAGGAAAAGCAAATTAGAAAATATAAAGTCTCAGAAGAATACAAGGTAAAAGACTTAACCAAAGTCCATACAAAAAAACAAAAAACTAAACACAGAAATATTAATGACTGATCACTTATAAACAATGAGAGAACTAAGAGTGCAGAAAAATACATACACAAGCAGAAATTTTATGACATATCCATCATTGACATAAAGATGCACTATAAATGAAGTGTTAGAGTGACTGGTTTCCTTATTTGAAAAAAAGACCTCTACCCACACACCAGTTCCAGAAGTTGATTCCAAGGAAATGATCTGAAAGGTGAAACTAAGATGCTTATAGAAAAATCAAATATTACACTTTTCTGGTGATAAATCATAAGTTGGAATGCATTAAAATTAATATATTGTGGTGCTCTCTCGCCATCCCCCTGCATCGAGACAGGCAACTCTCTTAAACCTGTCTCTTTGAGGAAAGATATCATCAAGATAGCGTCAAGCTGAGAGTATATGTTTGCAAAACAAAATGGGAGAAGATATGTGCAAAACTTATTAAGAATTAGTCTCTAGAAAATATAAAACATTTCTAAATAACACAAACTCATAGGTGTTCCATAAAAGACAAGACAAGACATATTTATTTGTTGAATATGAAAATATGCGTGACCTCACTAGCAAGTTAGGTAGACATGAACTAAAATCATTAAAATGAAACATTTGCACCTGCTTAAAAAGAGGTATTCGAAAAGCTTGAGATGAGATTTTGTTACACCAAGTAACTGGAAAAATAAATTTCGTAATGGAAAGTGTAGTGACTATATACAATGCCTGAATATGCCTATATGCATGATATTATTTCAACATATACACACAATGACACTCATAAGCAAGGGAACAATTAATATCAAACTCAGGAGTGAGTTTGGAAAAAGGTTGGCAGGAAAAGACAGATCATGAAAGAAGTGCACAGAAAACTTCAAATGTAATAATAACTTTCTGATTCTTTGGTGTGTAATGTGAGAGTTGTGTTATTCTACTACTTTTGTTACAATTGATTATTCTATCTACCTTTGGTGATGATTTTACTATACTATTAGCTTTCTGCTGATTAACACATTTTATCAACAGGATTCTATTTTTATAATACTATGTTTATGTTTTATGTTTACTTGTATTAATTTCAATATTTTATTAATTTTTATATTTTTATTATTTTACCATCTATCATCTACACATATTTTTCCATTTCATATGCCCTATAAAAATCATATATTGTTTTAATGACTATAAAATTATGCTGAAAATAATGAATTTTTTATTTACAAAACAGGATGCTAATCTTAGAAGTGACTTTTCATCATTCTAAGGCCACAAAAGAACAAATGACCATTCTGGAAAAACAATACGAAGAAGATGAGATGCAAGTATTTGAAGAAACAAGACATCAGACAATGAAAATTTAGCTAACCTGGTTTTTAAAAAAGGAAGTGAAAACAAAATTATTACATAAATGAAATCACATTAGATCAAACAGAGAAGCATGTTAAAAAAAACTAGTCAGAAACCTGAAAAAACATACAAAAGAGAGCAAAATGAAGTTAAAATATTGAAGTGGAGAAGAGTTACAGATATCTAAAGTCAGACCAAGGATTTACAAGAAATACAATATTTCCTTTGCAAAATGAGCAACAACAACAACAAAAAGGTCTCAACCAACAAATCAAAAGAGTATTTACTGTTCTCATGGATGGGGAAGAATGATATAGAATAAGCACACTCTGTAATTTAGTAGTGACATCACCAAGTTTCAAAGACAAAGAGAAATTTATGGGCAAACAGAGATAACTAGAAAGACAAATCTACTCTGGTTTAGAAACTTAATTCTGCGGTGACAATTCTCCAAGAACTATAATTATAATTCAAGTTTCTGCTTCATTCCTCAACAAATCAGGAAAGACTCAGGATGACCTGAACACTAAAAAGCAGAGAGGGGAACAAGCACCTCCTAAAATGACCCTAAAGTCTTATTCTGAGTCGTGGGACCATCTAGCCAGCTTCCACTTCTGCCAAGAAATGGACAGCTCCCAAAGCTGTCTTCTAATGGGTCAGTGACCTAACTTCATGACATTCCTTCTCCTACTACACCACACCCCACAGTGATGAGAAGCAACTTCCACTTGGCTTGCAGATCTCCAGGTGTTGGGCAGCTGACTTTCCAAGACAACCCTGAAGAGCTTCTGGGCCAAAATCCAGCCTGCCTGACAGTTTGTCTCATTATTCCTGAGAAGGAAGTGCACCACAATCTTTGTGGAGTAGATAACAAAAGAAGAAAGTTCTGTTTTTGGAGCATGAACAGACATTGGGAAGCTAGCAGACAGCTGTTATCTAGTAGCATATCTTGGTGGGTGAGAGGAGGTTGGAAGATCAGTGGCCCATCTTTTGCTGATCCCTGCTGACAAGTTTTCCCTTTTCCCCCAAAGTCTATTTCTGAACCCATGTTGTGTGACATTGTAAAATTCATCTTAAACTATGGTGCATGACAGGAAACAGCACTCCTGGGCCTTGCCTGGCATTATAGTGAGCCATTAGCTTGTTTCCTTACACACATCAATTCCATGGTTTATGAAGACCTGTACTAAACAAGGATCTGAAAGGACAAATAAGAATTGAGATTAGAGTGAATTTGAGTGGTAGACTTGAGGATTGGATGAGGAATCATTTGGAGGAAAAGTTGGTTCAAAAGCCTAAAGGAACACAGTTTATTGGCAAGTTCCTTAGAATAGGATGTGTGGCCAATTACCTAAAAATGCAAAATTCCTACTGGAATAAGGCCAGGTTTTTCTGTGGATTGTGGGAATAGCTATGCAGTCTAGAAATGGTTTGATGAGGGGATAATATCACTTGAGTATTCGTATTCATACAGGAACATGTCCGAACTAGGAGAGAACATCTGCTGTTCCCACAGACTGGTAAACAAGAGGTAAAAACCTGCTAACTCTAGGCCTGGAAACCTGCTGTCATGAATTCACTGCGATCATTGTTTTTATCCCTAGTCTCTTCCTCTCCTGCGCTATCTTTCCTCAGTTTACCAAGTTCTCTGCTACAGAGAAAGAGAAGTTGCAGACCCAGGGAAAAAAGCTTCACAGTTCATGAGACCACTCCAGTTTTAGGTGTGCCCCATTAGAAATTCACCTTGGATAGCCTTGCACAGCTGCAAGGCAACAGCTTGCTGGTGCTCAAAACTAGCAACAACAAACAGGCTTTAATCAAGTCCATGCTCCCTATGGTCTCAGCCAACAGTTTGATTCTTTTGTTCTCAAACTCCAGTCCTGGGACCTATAGAGACCCTCTCCCTAGCACCTGGGGAGCCACTTTCCTGCCCTCCCCAGGCATGAGTTCTGTCTTGTTCTTTCACTACTCAATAGACAGTGACTCTTTGCCTGCTTCACTGGTGTCTATGGAGTCCTCTTTCCAAACATTACCAGAGGGTTTCAAGGAGTGGGACTTCCCCAGGCCATTCTTCAGACTCCTGGTAGGTGGAACAATGGATAGCGGCTAGTATGTTCCCAGTTTATCCATCTGTGTTGTGGGAAGATTGGGATTGGTCTGAAGGCTACATACCTGTTCTGTCTGGTGACAGTATGGGAATTCTGCCTGGACATCATTATGTCATCAAAAAATGATTTCATAGGCATTTGGAAAAAAAGTGTCTATAGCACATCAAACATGCCTCAAGTCATATGAACAGGTCAGATACACAAAAACTTCATTGTGGCAACATATCAATTTATTTTACAAAAACATATCAGTCCAGTCTCTGCAGAATTGAGATCAGTCAGTAGCAGCTGTCACATCTGCAGTCAGGACGTCACAGTGACTATGTGTGTAAACCTAGCTCTGTGTGGAGGTGAAACAACGTGTTCCAACTAAGTGCAGGAGATGGGAAGAGGGGAACAGAAGCTGAAACTTTTAACAAAGATCAAAGAATTCCATGACCAAAAACATAGTCATAAGAACTGGAGAAAACAGGGCAACTGCAAAGGCTAAGATTCCTGGGAATTTAAGAAAAGATAACACCAAGAGCATAGGAGGGGTTTGTCTCATATGTGAGGACCACCCACCCACCCATATACAGGAATTAGAGTGAAGACACTCTAATTCAGAGTAATTCAGAGGGATTCAGAGTAAGTCAGAAGCTCAGTTTGGTTTTGCTTTCTGCCAACTTCAATTTTAACTAAGTGGGAAGTAAGCTGATCAGATAAGATTAGAAACTAGGAGGTTGGGGACATAAGTGGACAAGACCATAGAGCAGCATTAAAAAAAAAAATTTAATCCAACTTATAACCAATTCAGGGTATATTTCCCCAAATAGAGGGAATTAGTGATGTTCTCTCATTATACTGAATTTATGAACAGGTTAGGTATATAAGAGACTTTATTCCCTCTTCTCTATTTTGGCATTCACTATCTGATGCACTCCTTCACCCAGCCCAAGTTATGCTGACATGATCTTTGACTTCCCATGGAGAAGTGTTCATTTTAACTGGCAGGCAAATGATATTACACTCTGAAGGCCTATCATGCTAAGTGACCATTAAACCATTACACTTAAGAACTGCCTCTCAAGACAGAAATTCCAAGTGCTTCACACAGCATCACTGTTTAACTATCAGCATTTTATAGACAGGGAAATGTCATCACCAAGCTCACATGAAATCTTCCGGTTATAAACAAAACATCTGTGGCTGGTTAGCTCGGGTGGTTCATCCATAAAGTTAAATGACCTAAACTATGGGTGGAAACATCGAAAAGCCCTGATAGTATGATTCTGTTTACAAGGCCTTTATCTGCATTTCTATTAGGTGAGGTACCTCACTTATGGAGATTTCCCAGTCAGAGAGCATTTGACTACCTTCACCCCATCCATCTGCCTCCTCTCTATCCTTCCGTGTTCACAAAACTCTTCTCCCTTTTAACCACCCAGTCTTTTCAAGCCCTCCCTTCTACTTTGACTACTCCTGTCTCCATCCAATCCCTTCATCCACCTCAAAGTTCGCCTCAAGACCCACTGAAGTCCCAATATTTCCTCAGCTGATTCTGACCTTCATGAGCAAATATAGCTGAGTAACCACCGTTGGAATCTCTCCCACACCATCTGGTTCACAATGACATTCAGCTTGAGACTATAAGCTGCCTGAAGGGAGGAAACAAAGGGATAACCCAGTTAGGTGTAATAAGGAGACTATTTCTCTTCGAAGAGTAGTTTTTCCTAGCTGGGTAATTTTGAGTAATGCAGCTAATCTCTTTGGATATTTGTTCTCATTTAAAAGATTTTTTTAAAAAGGCCTTACAACTAATTCTCTGCTTTATATTTTTTTAATCACTTTGATCTTTAATAGCTCCCCAGAAACATTTGAATAATGCAGTTGGATCCCATGAATAAATACAAATCTATAACCAGAGTGCAAATAGCTATTTTTCCTTTTATCCAAAAGTGTAATAGGCTCATTATTTTAAATAAAATATGTGAATCTTTAGTTTTAATTTCTAGTATGGTAAATAATAGATCCATACAAAATATATCTTTGATATATACAAGACACAGCTCTAAAATCCTCAGTGATTTCAGAGAATAAAAAAGTCTTCAGACAAATATTTGGGAAGTATTACTCTAAATCAATAAAGGTATAATTACCTGCATTTATAAAATGTAGAAATGTAAGTTTAACTATGAGTTCTTGCATGAAAAATATACTTAACAGACTAGGATTATCTTTTATTGGTAACTATTACATTCAACATTTCCTGCTAAGGATAGCAAGTAAGGTCCACGCAACCCACTCATCTGTTTTCATCTCAGCTCCAGCCAACACTTTGGAACATGAGTGGGTTGGAGCAAGCAGTTCAGAGTCTGGCTCCCACTATAACCTCCGCTCCATAGCGCCCCCTACGCGCACCCTTTAAAATACCGTGTCTTTTAGTTTACTTCAAGTTGCCATAGGAAGGGCCACTGTTTCAGTGACTTAGAGATTTCATTCTCATAGTCTGCAGGCTGGAATAGCAAGGTGTTGACAGTTTCACTTTCTCCCGAGGCCGCTCTCCTTGACTTGCTGATGACCTTCGTATCTTCACATGAGCTCTGTTTCCTACGGTCTTTGGCTTTCCTCTCATAATGTCACCAATCCTAGTAGATAAGGCCCTTATTCAATTTAGACGTTTTTTTAAAGGACCTGTCTCCAAATGCAGTCACTTAGGATAGGCCACCCATCCTTAAATGATTTTAGTTAACATTAATCAGCTCTTTAAGGGTTCTATGGCAAATATGGTCACATTTGCGGTTTGGTACTTGAAGGTATGGATTTTGGAGGAAAATAGTTCAGTCCATAACACCATGGCAAGAAAAACTAAGCCCTTCCATGGCAATTTCTAAAGGCTCATTGACCTCAGTATTTATATTATATATATATGTACACACACATATATATATATATATATATACTTACATATGTTACACTGTATTTTACTACCTAAGTCAAGATCACACAAAAAGCCCTTTCAGTTCACATAGTTCAAGCCTCCTTGTTTTACTAAATTTAGGTAAAGAAAGATTGAGTTGTTTATCTAAAGTCACACAGCATATTAGCAATCCAAAAGAAGCTATGTGTTTGATTTTTTTTTTAATTTTTTTTTAATACAGCTTTTCCCAGCATTTTGGAAACCTTGCAATGATTAAGGGAACATTAAGGACTGTTTTCAGTGATTTCCTTCTAAGTATTGTTTCAATTATCCTGGCCACTTTATCTGTATCTCTATTTAGGTATGTGTGCAAAAGCAGGGGAGAAGTGCATGGGTTTGTTGGTTTCTTACTACTTGGGTTTACCTACACTGAGATACACCTACGTTCAAACAACCCTTGCTTTGTGTTTAAATGGAGACGCATTAATCACAGAAAAGCAGCAAAAACAATATAAAGAAACTTGATGTATGATCTTCTGGAAAGCAACCGATCCAACCCATCTCTCATGCCCTGCCGAAGAGTTACACACAGGTTACAAAGACTGAAAGAGCAGAAGGGAGCAAAAGGCCACTCATTGGTAAAGCAGAAAGGCTAGATGCCATAGAGTGGTTCACACAAGTAACACCCAAAAGGCCTCAGGTGTCTTCAATATTTGACTTGCCCTCACTCTCTCACCACACACAGCTGAGATCCATTTCCAGTGTTAGCAGGGGAGAAAGTACCTCACTTGTGCACCCCCCACACCCCTTCCACCCTTACTCCTCACCCCCACCCCTGCTGCTCTTTAGGAGACTGAAGGTAACTCTGAAGGTACCATAAGGCCTCTGAATGTTAATGAGTACAAAGTCAGTAGAGATTCACAGTCCTTGCCTCATTATATTAGCCAAATTCTGCATCTTTTTCCCCTTCATTTCCAGCCTTTGATGGGTGGGAAGAACCATTTCATGACACATGAAAATAGAGACTTCAGATTTCAGTGTCCGTAAATAGTTTCATTGAGACTTAACGCTCACTCATGTGCACCCTGTCTGGGGCTGCCTGCCTCCCACGGAGGCAGAATGAAGTTCCTGTGACAAACTGCACAACCCACAAAACTTAAAATCTTTATTATCTGTTCCTTTAAAAAAGCATTGGTAAACATCTGACCCGAATATCATGAAGCCTATGAAACTTACAGTTCAGATTTTACTATCTTTGCATACTTTAGCAAAGGAAACCTTAGAGATATAGCAAAGCATATGGCTATTGGCTGAGTTTAGAGTTCGGTACAACATACTAAACCAGACAATTTTTATAATTCCAAATCCTGTTGATAAACACCAAAATATAGTGATTCCAAGCCAAGATCCTCCAAATTGAGAGTATCAACTGAGGGGAACGAGTTGGCCCCGCCAGGCTTTATAGGATCAGGGAAGTGCACAGGTGAGTTCCTATCACACAGGTGAAAATAATTGATCATAAGGGTGGCACTGACTCCAGCGAAGCCTTTGACCTGACAGCCAGGTGAAAGTCATTTGGGTAGAAGTTTGGCTCTAATCCAGATTCATGATGATTTAAATATAAAAAGGAGATGTGGTCAATATTGTTTCTTCATTATCCACATGATAAAATGAGATAGTTGCAGTAATTTCCTTGGTCATTTTAGAGAAATATGACAACAGCTTCAAATTCAGTTTTCCCTCAAATTATAAACTCTTAGGGAGCTAAATTGTTTTTATTCAGAGAATAAATTCAGAGAATATACTTTATTTCCTTCTGGTAGGCAAAATAAATAATGTCCCCAAGATTTTCTTTGTCCAAAGAGGAACAACTAGGGTTGCCAGGCTTATTGAATATATAGGACACCCAGCTAAATTTGAATTTTAAAAAAGCAGCAAATTATTTTAGTATAATTATTTCCCATATATAAGTATATCCCAAATAGTGATTTGAATATCTGTATACTAACAAAGTATTTGAAATTCAAATATAAATCTGTCTCCTGCACTTTTTTTTTTATAATTCTAGGAACAACTATAATTCAAAGTAATCGATTGCTAAGTAATAGGACAAGAGTTTGGAGACTTTTCTGCCTAATCTTGAAAGTTAAAAGAGAAAAAAATAACTATACTTCTCAGTTTGCAGTCTATGAAATATGAGTGTGATATTTAAATGTTTGATGAACTGATGATGAGAAGTTATTAAAAGTAACAGTAATTCAGTTATCAGATAAGATTGAACTACAACATTCTTGGTTTTATAACATCCTTTAATTGCTTGTGTGTATGTCTTACTGATTAGTGACATTAATTTATAATATGTAAAATGTGTAAGTAAATTAAATGAACAAAACTTGGAAGTTTTTAGTTCCACTCTTGGAGGTGATCATGATCTAGAAGTTATAACTCAGCAACTCAATAATGAGAAGGCATTGTCTCTCCAGTTTTGGTGCATTTTCTCTACCAGACAAATCAATTGAAAATTCATTGACACTCTCCCACCCCATCATCTCAATGTGGGAAAAGGAAAGGGATTCAAACCAACTAACCAATTTTCTCAGGATACAGACTCCATAAGTTTTGCCTCAGACTGTGTCTGACCTCTTGAACTCACAGAGGGGACATTAAGGCAGCAAAATCTAGTCATTTAAATCATTGTAGCTTCAAGATTTGGTAAGATTTACTATCTAAGATTCCTAAGGCAAATAAGTTTGAGAAAAAACAAACAAACAGAATAACATGTTGAAGAATGGTTTATTTTTAAGGACTGAAAATGACCCCAAATATCAACCACTTAAGAGGAAAGAAGTTATAGAAGTTCAAGGTTGTCAAGGTTCTTAGCAGAACATAGTGACAGAGGCAAGTCAACTCATCAAGGAGAGGTGAGATGAGTACAAAGAATCAACAACACTTAACTGGGTAGAAGGAATCTTTTACTTTAGAAAATGTAAAGCATGGATATCACAGTGGACATAATCCTTACCACCTCGAAGCTTTTTTTTTTTTTTTTTTTTTGAGACTAGGTCTCGCTATTTTTGCCTGTGGAACCCCAGGCTCTCGTTGACCGGGGTACCACAGACTCAAGCAATCCCCAGCCTCAGCTTCCCAGGTAGCTGGGATTACAGGCGTGCGCCACCACGCCCAGCTATTTTTTTGGAACTAGGTCTCACTACAGGCCCCAGGCAGGACTCAAACCATGATCCCTAGCCCCGGCCGCTTCCTAGGCTGAAGCTTACAGGCATGAGCCACCGTGCCCGGCCCTCAAAGCTATTTTTATCAGCACTGCATCAGTCAGTGTTTCTGTTTCTTAATATGACTGATTAGCTTGAGCAAACCAAATAGGAATTCTTTCCCTCCAAGGAGTTCCCTAAATGTTCAAGCCAGGAAACCTCACTCACCATAAGTAAAAATTAAAAGCCCTCAGTCTAATCCCATGAAATGTCCACAGTAGATCTAAAACCTGAATTCTCCTTGGGAAAGCCTCAGGAGCCTGTGTGTTAATTTTCACATCTGTGAAACTCCACTGCTAGGTCATTTCAAGTAACTATTGGAGACCAGCATATAAATATATGAGATGAGTGAACATTCTAAAATATTGTACCTCTTCAAGAACCACCTGAGGTGACTTGTTACAAGGGCAGGCTACCACTCTCCATTCCAGAGATTCTACTCTAACACATACATACTTTCTTGCTTTAGTTTTGTTCTGATGCATAGAATATTAATTACGTACTATGAACAATGTCATGTATTAAGCGTTAAAAATTCACAAATATAAGTTTCCTGACTTTTCTCAAAAGTTTAGCATTCATTGAGCATTTATTTCTCTAGCTTATAGAAGTATTACCATTAAAGAGAAATTGGGGATCCAGAAAGATCAGATCAAGTAATCCACTCAAAGACTAGATTGCCAATATGTGCAGAAGTGCAATCCACTGACAGAAAAATCCATTATTTCTCTAATCTCATCTCCAACTACTCTCCTCTTTGCTCTCTCCATTATGTCACTTTGACTCTCCACTGACCTTACTAGCTCTTGTCTGTCCCAGGACCTTGTTTCGTCTCTATGCCTGAAGCATTCTTCTCCATTTTCTTTTGACTTACTCCTTTGCTGTCTTCAGTCTTTGACAAGTATCACATTCTCAGAAAGATCTTTCATAACCAGATTATTTAGCATTACAACTCTCCCCTCACTCAGAAAACCATCCTCCCCCTGCCCTGTCCATCCAAAGCATAGCTTTAAATGGATCCAGAGAATTCACTCCATCTTACGAGACCTACGTGTAGCACACTCATCACTCTAAGTGATTTATGTCTGTGTATACATTTAATCATTTCTTGTCAACGTCTCCTGCTAGAAGGGTGGTTCTCAAATCTTAGTACTGTTACAATCACTGGAAGGAATCTGTGAAACAGATTTCTCATACCCTAGGATTTGATTGAAGTGGTGTTAATGGTGCAGGTCCAGTAGGTCATTTCAAACAGTCTTACCAAAGGCACTGGTTCTCATCTGGGCTTATTTTGCCTTCATCCCCCCAACCCCCTCCCAAACCCTACCCCCTTACTCCAAACTTCACACAATCTGGAGACAGTTTTTATTGTCAGAACTGGGGTAAAATAGCTATTTGTGAGAGGTCAGGGAAACTGCTGAAAATCCTACAGTGCACAGGATAACCCCCTCCCCCACCAAAGTATTATCCAACACAAAACGTCAGTTGTTGAGAAACCCAGTCCTAGGAACATTCTTTCCAATCTCTTTCATGCATCAATAGGTAGAAGGATTGGTAACATTTATATGGTGGGACTGTAGTTAGGTAAATCCTGTGTATGGCCTGAAATTTTACATTTCTAGTAAGTTACCCCCCAAGTAAGAGAAGTCTCCTGGCCCAGAGTCTGTGGTTGGGAAACAAGTTAGTAAAACAAATGCTCCATAAAGTACAGGTCTTAGTCTTATACTCACTTCCAGTTGCCCAGCAACAGAGTGTAGCAGGGTAGAGTCCCGCAAATTCCTAACTTTCTAATAACAAAGTGTCTCTGACATCTGAGAGCCTTGCCTGGGACCCAGAAACAGGTGTCGGTGTTTCAGTTTGTTGTTGTTTGGCAATAACTCCAAGGCCCCCTTCTATTTTTCCTGACTTTTAATCTAATTTGCTACCAACCAAAGAAATCTGCAATTCCTGCATTAGTAACTCAGAGATCCCTCACTGACTGGACCTAGTGATGCTCAGGCTTCGCAGTGAGGAGAAAAAAAACCAAGTGTCAAATGCAAATTCCTGCATTTTCTACTTGTTTGTGATGGAACTACCTGGTCTTGTGAACCTCCCCCACCTTGAAGAAATTCCCATTTTCAAAAGTGTAAGATCAGAGAATTCACACACACACACACACACACACACACACACACTTTGGTCTTAAATCTGATGCCCAGGTGAGGTCCCCAGCAATGTTAACACAGTGGGGTTGGATGTGTCCTCAATGACCAGCACTTCCACCAGCACATCCACAGAAGTTCTTCAAACGCTTTAAGATGGTATCTTCCAGGTGCTGCCAATTACCTCTCCTTACATCATTTTCTGGGGGAATATTAAATTCAGTTCCTTTTATCCCGTGCCCAAGGCCATCAATGAAGCAGTTGATCTCCATAATTCAAACATGTCTGATATCTTAGATTCAATTGCCCTGTTTAAGACAGGCGTTTAATGAAGAACGGGTGAATGAGAAGTTTAATGGCTAAAGTGAAGACACTCCATCTTACAAATCTCTTTTTACTCATGTGGAATCATCAGCCAGTGTTATTGATTTGCATTTACTGACTGGACTTTCTATTGTTTTCAGATGTTAGTATCCTCAGCTTGTGCCTGCAGGCTATTAGTTTCAGGGTTAGCTTGCTGTCTTAAAATACCAAAGCCTTCCCTCCCGAATTAAGAAGAGGAACCCTCCACCATAGCTCAAAGAATTCAACACATTTTAGTAAATGAAAGTGTTTCACTGATTGTCTTCATGTTATAGTGAGAATCTACATCGAAGTAGTCACAATCTTAAAAGATAGAGTTTACGCTTTCTAAAAATTACTATTTGGGGGCTATAAGTTACAAGTTATGGAATTCACCTGCTCAAGGATACCATGCAATGGTTTTTGATAAATGTACAGAGTTTTACAGCTATTAGCATGACCTGATTTTAGAACAATTCCATGATTTCATAGGGAACCTCAAGAACCTCAAGTTCATGCACAGGTCCCACAACCAGCCCAAGTGAACTACAATTCTACTTGCTGTCTTTATAGATGTGCCTTTCCTGGTAATTCCATGTAATTGGAATCGTACAATATGTGGTCTTTAGTGCCTGGCATCTTACTTTTGGAGACCATCCATGCTGTGGCATCAGTACTCCATTCCTTTGTATCGCCAAATCATATTGATTGTAGATGTAATTTGTTTATCCATTCAGCAGTTGAAGGACATTTGTTTTGGTTATTATGCATAAAGCTAATATGAACATCTGTATATGTCTTTTTGCCAATATTTTCTTTTCTCTTGTGTAGATTTCCAGAAGTAGAATTTCTGTGTCACATGGCATATCTATGTTTGAATTTAGGAAAATGCCAAATTGTTTTTCCAAAGAGCTGTTTTGAATTATAATTCCATCAGTAAGCTCTGTGGGGTCCATTGTTTGTTATTCTCTCCAATACTTGCTGTGTCTACCTTTACTATAGCCACCCATGATTCATTGTAAATGTTGAAATGAGGTTGGTTTCAAATGAATGCCACAAATATAAAATTCTGTGTAATGTTTATTGAGGGAGTACTTTGTGTGATGGTCTTTAAATATCACTCTTAACTCCATATTAATGAGATATCTCCATAACAGATAATGTTCAGAAATATTAAATATTTGCCCCTGGCATTCAATTAAGTAGGTGACAGGACCTGAACTCAATGCAATATGTGCCTGACACAGAATTTAAATACAAAAATCAATCATGTAGCAATCAACACATATTTTAAATTTAAGTATGAGCTTTATCTTTCTAACAATGGCCAAGAAACTTCTGTTAATTTCATTATAAACAATATATTCAACTGCTTTTAATAATGACAGATTATTCTCAGAAGAAACCATACAAAAGTTCTGGTGAACAATCTCACTTTAAAATTTCTCTACAAATTCAAAGTCCACAGTTGTAGTTTTGATGTAGGATTTAACCAGCAAGATATTTATGACAATCAAAACACAAATACAACATAACTCATAACAATGAAATTGCTGAATGAGTTTTGTCAGTCATAGTGAATCATTTGCTACATAGAAAGATACGAATTCTGACAACAACTGTTCATGTTTCAGTGCTCAAAAACATGTATTGCCAGTTTCCGAGACCTGTCTATGATGGAAGAATATTGGTGTTTCTTCTGGCTCATTACAAATAGGCTGCTGGCAGAATGGAGGTGTCCAGGTGGGGGGTGTGCAGGGGGAATTAAAAAAAAGAAAAAGAAAAGAATGGTGGTGCCCAAAGTTACTGCAAGGAACTGCTCCAGTCCCACATCTTTCACTGACCCTCCCCTAGCCACACCTATTGACCACCACCCCCACACACTCTTCTAGCACCGATGATGGTTCCATGTGAACAATCCTTCATCTTTCAAAAAACCACAGTCTCTTCTTGCCTTTCTCTGCCTTGGAGATGCTCTGAGCACTGTCTAGAAATACTTAACATTCATAACATTTCAAACTTTATTTGTCATAGACTCATTCTTAATGTGTTTGACCCAGGTTGTTTGCTGATGAGGATGGCTGATGAGGACCTCTTTCCCTGTTATATTGTAGAATATCTAGTTCTATAGATTGTTGCTACTCGAAGTGTGCTCCACAGACTGGCAGCTTAGAAACATGGAATTTCAAGTTTTACCTCCAACTGCTTCATCAGAAACTTCACTTTAACAACCTTTCCAGGTCATTTCTATATGCTAGAGAGTTGACATTAGCCATCAGAGACTCCCAAGTTTAATGCCCTCACATTGCTCAATTGAAAAATCTACCTCTTTCAAGAGTGAATATATGGGTAACATTTCTAATTCAGAAAGCATTTCCTTTTCTCTGCAGTGGTGTCTTCCTATCTAAATTCACTCTCTTTTAAGTAACTAAAATCTCTTTACTGTTGTTCCCTTGAGGAAGAGTATACCACTCTTCATCTATTTTTGCCTCTTTTCCTTTTAAGAGTTTTAAACAGCCCCAACATGTTGAATTTAGGTTCATAAGACAGAGTTTGACAAACTGATCTACGTAAAGTCTTTAAACACTAGTTCACATACTTCTATGTCATTTAATAAATGTTTTTTGAGCTCCTACTACAGGTTTGGCACTGGGATACCTTGGTAAAAAGTTAAATATAGAACTTGTAGTCTAATGGGAAACTAAAACTAGCCAAGCATTGGTAGTTTGAAGTCTCTAACACCTATTGCCTGTACAGTCCATTAGGTATTTAATGCTTACTATGCTGTATTTTGAATCTCCTTTTTCATAGAGATTGCAAGCTCCTAGAAATACAGAGACCAAGGCACTGGCCTTACTGCCTTTATATCTATATCATATACAATAAAAGCATGCTGCTATGTTTGTTCATAACACAAGAGCTCTGGATTCTGGTGTAGGATGAGGTCATTGTATATGGCCAAGGTGATGTAGCTATTTATATAAAGGCAGGCCTCTATAAATATGCTTTATTAGTTGTTCAATGGCTGAAGGCAAATGCATTTACCCTTCCTAAGGAGAGGACGGTATAATCAATGAATTTTTGTTCTGGCATAAACTAAACATAACCAGATATCAAGAGTAGAGTTTTAGAATAATAAAGTCAAAACTCTATATCTGTAAGTTTGTCTACATCCTAAAATTCATATGTAACCCCTCAAACCAACATGTGTTGCATTTCACAGTTATTTGTGAACATACATAGAGCTGTGCACACACATATTCAGCAGATCAAATAAGATGATTCTTTGCTTTCTCACTTCAGTGCTCTTATAGTACACGAACACACTTTTAGTGGTTTTGTATATTTGTTGATGTTGCCATTTAAAAAGACTTCCCAGTATTCCTAATTGCCGCCCAGTGTTCCTAAGCTCAAAAAGGCTATGATATGGCTATAGAAAAAACAAGTATGTTAGATGTTAGATAGACAACACGAAAGCATGAGGTACAATGCTACTGGCCATGAGACTGGTGTTAATGAATCAACAACATAGTTTAAATGAAGAGACTTTAAATAGATATACACATAAAACAAGGGTATGTATTGATCAGTCAAGGAAAACATAACCAGAAGACCAAGAAGCTAACCCTGTATCTTCTAATTGCTCAGTATTTGCTAATTGTTTTAAATGTCTTTATAGACCATAACCCTGTGAATGATGGTAATAAACTATACATGCAAACAACTTGGTGCAATATCAGAAAGTCCTATGACTAGCAGCTTCAGGAGAATGATTACTGAGCTCTGCTATCAGCACAACCACTCTCATTCATGAACAGGAGAATAAAGTAGTTGTTGCAAGACAACAAAGCTTGGTGCATAGCCACGCACAGCAGGTAGTCAGGAGAAATCAGACAACAGACATCAAATAAATGATTTCAAGTGCCTTTGGTTGGTGATAAGTTGTCGACAGATACATCTAGATACAAACCCAATTTAGGATGATCTAAAAGGTCATGCTGAAGCCTGATTCTTTTAAAGTAACCCACTAGGACACCCTTAAGTTAAAGACAATCAATCATGGAAACAGATGGGATATAGAAGATGCTGCTGTGTTGCAATTATTGTGGGGGGATATGGATAAGGCAAAACTCATTATGCTGAAAAGCAGAAATACTGCAAACAGCAAAAGACCATGTGGTGGACCACAGCTGTAAACCAAAGGACAAATGTACTACTTCTGAGACAGAGACAAGATTAAACATGACAGATACCATCCCAGTTCATTTGCAAATATTCAGCCCAATAGAAAAATATTAAGTGGTACTCTAACACAAACTGAGAACTCAATTGAGAATGTTCAACCAAGGCTGAACAGCAATCACCTGTCCTTGGTACAATAAAATTTTTTTGAAAATGAGTATTTAGATGTGATGAGTCAAAGACACATATCCCAAAAAGTAGATATTTGTTGGTAGTAGATATTAGAAAATATTTATTAATTTTAGGAAGCAAAACCCATAATCCTAAATCTCTGCTAGAGCTCTAAATCCCATCTGAATTTGTCAGGGTCCAACCAGCCAACCTAATCTACCTAGACATAGGTCAACTTTGTATCCCTGGGGAGACATCCTGCCTTGCTACTCAAAATGTGTTCCATGAACCAGCAGCAGGATTGAGAATACAGACTCTTCATTTCCATACTAGAAGGCCTGAATCAGAGCTTATTTATAAGCAAGATCTGCAGCGGATGATTTACACTTTAAAGTTGAGATCTCAGGAGCCTAAAATTAAAGTGACCAACCCCGTAGGGTCTGGTATAAGCATGGAAAGTCCCATAATATAGGAAAACTCAGTCTCATGCAAATCTGGACAACTGGTCACCATGCTTATCTCAATACCATATCCGAAGGACGTTTTCTACAAGAAGATTGAAACCCACAGCCACTTGGAGATCACTGCAACTTACAAAAGTTTCCCAGGATTTGACTATCTGTGGTTCCAACATAAAGAAACAGTAGGAGTAGAAGAATTCATATACAAATCTAAAACTTTAAAAGTCAATATTCAGCCACACCCATCCTCTAACTCTAGGACAGAGCAACCCAAGGAATTCAGTCAACAAGTAAACAAAAGACCAGGAGACTTGCTCCAGCAGTTTAGAGCAATTCTGTAGAATGAGTTACAGCATCAACACCTGCGCAAGCCAAGGTCAGTTCACAAATTCTATGTCAGTTCACTTGCAATGCTCGGGAACAGACAGCTTTGCTACACCCTCAGCTATTGCTATTGGATTACTTTCACGATGTGCTCCCAGGTGATGCAAATGTTAGCTTCCTGGGATTACACTTGGTAGCCACTATCCCAAAGGATCCCAACTTCTCCATTCAGGGTAGAAGGAGCAGGAAATGCTTGCCTTTATTCCATATCCTATTCTCTACAATCACTATGAAAGCAAAACTGAACACCACAATGAAACCACGTCATATGTTGCTATGCAAAGTGTGGTCCCAGAGCAGCAGCATCTAAGTTACATGGGGGTCTTTGAGAAATGCAGAATATCAGGCCCCACCACACACCTCCCAGGTCTAGGTCCATATTTTAACTGAAATTCTCCACTGATTTGCCTACACAATAAAATTTGAGAAGCACCGATACAGAGATTTGAAAGATGGTTGAATCTGCATGTGGGTATAAAAACAACTGCTTCATATCCTCTGAACCGATCTGTTTAGAGGAACAGATCTCTCTGTTCTGTCTCTCTCTCCCTGTCCCACCTTTTTTTTTTTTGACCCTCTCTCCCTGTCCCACCATTTTTTTTTTAATTCACATAGGAGAACATTCATTGTCTCACAGCTACACTGATCAGAATCATTGGTCCGTATGAATAAAGCAACTTATTTTCAGCAGCAAGAACAGAAAGCTATCTTTCACTGACGGTGAAGGAAAATTTACACTGGCTGGAGAAACAGAAGGTCTTCTGCTCCCTCTAGGGAAGCCGCCACAGGGGCACCAGCACAGCCCACTCAAACATCTGGACACAGCAGTGCCCAAAGGCAAGCCTCGGTATCTCTGCCCTTTGCGTTGTGCTCTCCAAAGGATGGGCAGCTTTATTGGCTGTGACAGAGAGAAAGGTCTGATTCCTGTGCATTTAGCAGTTAGCTAAAAAGCAACATCTTTCCTTCTGCAAGGAAGTAATGCTCCACTCTACTTTTATATTAACATATAGCCATGAGTCCTGTAATTTTTCACTTTGGGTTTCCTGAAATAGACACCAATTCTCTTTAAATTAAAAAAAAACAATTACTCTAATCTAATATTTATGAAGCGCAGACTCTGCTCCAGGTAATATCTAAACACTTGAAATCTGCTCTCTTATTTAATCCACACAACAACCCAGGGGGTAGCTACAAGGATTAATCCTATTTTATATAGAGTTGGGAAGTTGAGACACAGAGGGGCTAATTAACTTGCTCAAAGTCAGGCAGATTCCAGAGCACATGAAGATTTTAAATGATCATTTGTGTCTTTTACTTTCTAAAAGATTCTAGCCTTTAAATAAAATTACAATAATGGAAAAGGTGTTACATTCAGGACTGACTGTGACTTTTAACCTGTGTGCATCTCAGCTTCCTCCTGTGGTAATTAGGATCATAAAAGGCATTCTGCCTCAGACCAAGGTATTCTATAAGTCTGTGCCTGTACCTTAAAAACTGTAAAAACACAGGATGACACCAATGATCAAAGGGCTGATAATCACCCAAAATAATTCAGTAAGTCTCTCAACATCCTTGTGAATACAGGAAATTGAGGTTGGATTAATTGTTGGCACCCACTGAAATGTGGCATGCCAGGATTCTATTATTGGTCTCCAGGTGGGTGGAGGGGGTCTTTCTGCTGCAGGGAATTGACTGTCAAGGAGGGTGGGAAAGGAAGGTCAAACCTTCCTGAGGAGATGTAGGAAGAGAGGAAAAGAAACAGGGCAGGACGAGGAAAAGAAACAGGGCAGGTCGTGCAGTACATAGAGTGCAGCAATGATGAATGAATGATCATTATGCATGACAAATGGGTAGGTTACATTTCCCAGCCTCCTTTGCAGTTAAGTATGGTCATGTGATTCAGGTTTTGACACCAGAGGTTATCAGAAGTCATTTGTAGTTCCATTACATAAATATATAAAAGATCCATTCTCCTTTTCCCCTCCACCCCCAACTTTTGGATGATAGCAGATCCTTTGTTGCTAGGAATTATCCCCTTACCTGCTGCTCCTCCCCAGTCAAGGGATGCCATGAGTAGGACTGTGACCTGCATATTATACAAAATTAAATTTTATCACATTACTGAAATGTGGGGAGATACTGTTACTGCAATGAGTATTCACCGAAGTATCAAGCTGATCAGTATCACCTTAACCCCAAACTCTGCTCTATGCTGTCTGAATATGTAATTCAGGCTGTTGCAAATGCCTATGAATAGAGGTTCCTTCTGCTTTAGAAAGGAAAATAATCCTTAAAAAGATGAGGGGACATTTTACTCTTGTGTGTCTATTAATCTAAGCTTTCTTCCAAGCCCCTGGGGTTGGGCATGATGGAGAAATGAAAGTTTTGGTTGCTGGAAAGTAGAACAGGAGGATGTTCCTGTTTTGCAATAAAGACTGAGAGTCTGCTGATGAGAAAAATGTTGGCCAATTGAAGTTCAGTATATTCCAGGAATATCTCTAACTCTACTTTAGAAAGTGAGGTGGGATGACTCTCAAAAGAAATCTGATGACAATTTCACCTAGACTGGCTTTGGGAACAGGGAAAAAAGGTTGCCAGGAGCAAGCTCACTGGGGAGACAGGGTTCAGATTTCAGGTATCCAGGGACTTAGCTGTGAATTTCCCTGAAATGTACTCAGGATATAAGTTCATAAAACTTGATCTGAACACACACACACACACACAATTGTACACATTAGGGAGGAAGGAGCCATATTTGATTTGCCTGGAATCATACAGTATAATCCGTTTCCCAAACGTTAGAGAAGCTTTGTGTAGTTTCCTATTTCTTCCAGTGCCCAAGACAGCCAGCTGCCTTCATCTTCCTCTGGGTGACATCAGCTCCCCAATTTCCCTCTCCTGCAAGCACATCATATGCCAACCTGCAAACCAGTAACTTAGAATTCTGAAGTCAATAGAGACATTTTGAGACAAAGGTTAGTCAAAGATGTGAGGAAACAAGACCCTGGTGTGCCACTACTGTTTCTATTCCTCTGTCCCTGATGAGTAGAAAGACCATCACCAAAGGCAAATCATTCCCAAAATGCATGTCACCAGTCTTGCCAGGCAGGGAAAAGAAAGGACGCTCCCTGTCCTTTGTTCTGACTGCACACGTTTGCCAGATTTGCAGAACCTCCACAGATCTCCTGGCAAGAGCAGCAGTGAGCAAACCCCTCCTCCCCACTGGGCCCGGATAATGCCTCCTGGCAAAGACCTTGAGCACATTCATCTAGCTCCAAGCCCTTGTTGGGCTGCTGTGCGTCTGTGGAACAGATGGGGGAGTCTGCTTGTCTGATGGTCGGCTGTTTTATTTCACTCAATAAACATTTATTGAGGTTCTACTTGTGCCAGGCCCTCTGCTAAGGGATGTTCCATTGATGTGTGGAAGTGAGAAGGCACCAATCTGGCCCCGAGAACAGGTGCTGAGCGAATACCTGTGCACACATGCCTGTCCCCTGCAACATCACCAAAACAACAGGTGAGTGGTGAAAGGCATGAACAACTAGGAGCACAGCCAATCAACTCTGACGGGAGAGAAATGCCCTGGTCTACTCCAGGGCTTCCCAAACTTTGCTGGCACTCATCAGGCACTTCAGCCAGGGCCTTTGTTTAAATTCCACATCTGAATCAGCAGATCTGGGGCTGTGACCAAGATTTCATATTTCTAACAAGCTCCCAGGTGACTCTGGTGCTGCTTACCTGGGGACCACGCTTGGAATAGTAAACGACTTGCCTCGTGTTCCCACTGATCCGATCTGTTAGTCTGCTGTTGTGAGGGCAGGCAGGAGGTGCATGCTTGATTCCAGTCTAATGCACATGCACCCATAAAGGAAATGAGTTTATGGAATGTACTTTATACTGAACCTGTAACATGCCAGGTATTTTGCTGTGCAAATTGAACACATTCTCGTAGGTAGGTATTGGTGCATTTCTTAGAGCTAAGAACACTTTAATTCAGAGCAGTGGAGTAACTTGTCTGTGGTCCTACAGATAGTGAGGAATAGAGGTAAGATTTGAAGGCAAGTTTCCTTACTTTTTAAAATCCAGGTTTTGCTCACTCCCTTAAAGGGTCCCTTTATCCATTCTGGCAGCTTTTGTCTGGAATTGGATTGTTTAAGCTACCACAGATTTAGAAAGGGGAGCAAGCTTCATGTAACCCTTGAAACACAATAAAACCTAATAGGATTCTCTGTTCAGTATCCTTGCTCAACTAAGCCACAATTTTTTTTTTTTTAAATGTGGCTATCAGTGAAAGCTCTGGGTGGGTGTGGGGGAAAGACAGGAAGAAAATCACCCTGAATTGGCTGGGTTTTTCCTCCTGGCAATGATCTGACAGCAATGAACAGGTATCCATGTCAGGAAAGTGATGGATTTTTGTCATGTCAGAGCAAAATAATAATAATAAAGGTCAAGGGTGAAATGCCTCCACTCGAAGAAGAAATACTGTGAGGAGTGTTCACCAGAAGGCCTTTGGTGCAACCCAGCTGTCTCCAGAGAGTGCGTATGACAATTGCTATGGCAGCCCATCCAAGTATTCAAAATATATTGGTTTCCATGCTTAAAGAATTATGTTTATTGTTTCCTCTAATCAATTTTACTTCACAAAATAAAGAGCAATATATCACCCTTAGTTCTCGGAAGAAAAAAGTGTCAGAAACCTTACAAATAAAGTATATGTTGAAGAAAATGGGTCTAGATGAGGTTCTTAACAGACGAGAGAATCTATGGCCCATTCTTTAAGCTCATAGGAAACTGTGACCTCGAAAAAGCACCCATGATTTCTCAAGAGAACTATTACTTAACAAAGTCCTCACAATAACAATGAATAACTGTCTGCCAAAGAATATAAATAGAAAAGGATTTAATATAGATCCTATAGTTATGAGATTATTGGCCAAGGGAGGCTATTACTAATAAGATCACTCCCTCACTCCCAAATCAAATTCCTCACAAGAAATAATATTCATATTACTAACTCTTATAAAGAGAGAAGATGATCCTCTATAACTTGCAGCCAAGTTGGCATTTATTTTTCTATAAGGGAAATAAAGAACTCAAGATGACAAAAATAATTTCATTTGGAGGTACTTTTTAATATGCTGATCTAACTATAGCTTTGAATTTATATGGGATCGTTTCCATGTTTTAAATCTACATACAAACAATCTGGGATAAGAACTAAAAATAAAAATAACCTGAATTATTTCCCTTCATTTCCTTATTTCCATAAATGTAGCCAGTCTTGGGCAGGTTTCAATCTTATCTTTCCCTACTTCATCCTATTATTCACAGGAATGTTGCTCAATAGAAAATCGAACCAACAAAAATGGAGAATTCTTAATGCATCATTAGGCTTTTAGAGCATGAAAATAGACTACATCCATTAAAAACAAGGACTCGGGAATTTGTTATCTGTCTTCTGACTATTAAAACTCAAAAAAGGACTATTTTTAATAGGCTCTGCCATGTAAATATTATGTATTAGCTTTGTGGTAATATAAAAACAATGGAGACAAAATTCAAAATACATGTGTTAGTAAGTTTAAAAGGATAATTTCTAAAATGTGTATACTTTAAACTTTTTAAAATCCATTGTGCACCAATTATCTTTAATGGACATGAAACTTTTATTCATAATTACAAAATGTTAGTCAATTATTTTGTTAATTGTAAGCCACTTTATTAGTTGTTATTTGTTGCATTAAAGAGATATTTTATAAGGACTATTAGACTCAAAATTATGTAATTAACTTGCTTTATCTAATTTCTCTACTCATCTAAAATATGACCTGGACATAAAGACATTCAACATTAAATATAGATATATACACATATTAAAAAATGACTTTCAACTTTGATGAATGGGTTTAATATATATGCATATCTATTTTTCCTTTTGAAATCTAGTTCTAAGCTTTATCTTACTGAGCTACTATATGGTATTTCACAATCATCAGAGTTTCTTCTGGATGATCCTAAATGAAGTAAGAACTTTCTGATTCACTATGAGAGGCAGACATTCTGATCAATGGCAAGCACGTGACCATGTGCTGTGACCACACAGCAAGGTTTGTATCTGCATTTTATATGGTGTCTATCTTGATGATGTCACTGGGGTTGTTCAGTTCATAATGCATGCAACGAGTTCATTATAAAGTACGTTCCATATACTAATGTCCTTGATGAGCATAAGTAGACTGGAATCAAACATACATCTCTACACAATAGCAGACTAATAGATCAGATCAGCAGGAACGTGAGATAAAATCCCTGCTTTCAAACTATATTTTAAGATCATATGTAATACTTTTAGACATATGATGTAAGGTGGGAAAATTTCCACAGGCTTATTCAAATTAGTATATAATAAAGTTCAAGAAAGCAAATAAGGAACTGTTCAGCTTTATTTTTTTGTCTTTTAGAGCATTCTCCAAGATATGCATCTCAAACTAAAACATATTTTAAACGTATCTCATTTAAAATATCTTTCCAGATTTCTTTTCCTATGTGACAGATCCACTGCTCTCCAGAATATTTTTTAAGAAGCTGAATCAATGCATGATTCAGGGTATGATGGTATTTGTCTTAAAAAAAAAAAAAAAAAAAGACTTCTAAGATATCCTAAGCACTGTGTCATTGGGATGTGTTGTCCATTTAGTTTTTACTCCCCACATTTAGCTGAAACAGAATAAAGTTTACTAAATACTTATTAAGTGGCTCAGTCTTCACATATGTGCTTCAAGCCCTCTTCATGCTTTTCTTTCCTCTAACTCATGTTCCATCAAAGAAAATGGTCCAGCGGGGGCAGAAGCAAAGATTAACCATTTAGATTCCAAATCTATAGAAAGCACTTATATACATTGCCTCAAACAATAACTTCAAGTTTTTTATGAATTAGAATTTTTTTTTCATTATTTTTTGTTACATACCTCAGGAATCTAAAGTTCAGAGGACTTAGATACATTTCCAATATTCATATGACTCAGATGAAATGTTTGCAAATACTTGAATACAGGTACTCAGGCACCATGTTCAAAAGTATTGCTAGAAAACCACAGAAACATTCCAGGCTGGGAATTTCTGAGAAAGAGGAAACCCTCCATCCACCTCAACTAAGACAGCAATGGGTCCCCACAAGATGAAGCATCAGTGTAGGCTTCAGATGCTAGCAATCCAAGGTGAAGGATTCTTTCACATCCTCACCTTTTCACTTAATAAATGCAGTAAACACTGACTTACCAAGGCTATTCTATGTGTTGACATTTTAACTGAACACCCTAAGAATTTATGGTCATTGATAAAGTTCTGGATGCCCTAGTGGAGAACTGTTTACTAAGAACCCAAGTGTTTAAAATGCAACTATTTATTTAATCACCTCTGAGTTAGGTGCTAGAGATTCCATACTGCAAATGAGAAAACAGAGTCTCAGGAAAATGAAATAACCTTGCTAGTGTCTGACGTCTGGTGGGTAGGAGAACTCTGATTCAAAGTCCAAACACTGACTCATGGAACTGAATTCTTACCTCTTACAACACCCTTATCACTTATACGCGTTCTCTTTGCTCTTACTTAAATGGGCACATTTATAAAAACTTTATGAATCCCAAATTCAATCTATAGAGTACATTTTCTTGGTATCTTCATAAATTGTCACACACTATAAAACAAATTCTTTTAAATCAATGTTGTTAAAGAACATTTTCCCTATCTATCTCTAAAGACAAATGTATTTTTCTGCCTTTTGGGATCCATGCTTGAATGATCCAAACTGTTTCTTCATACTCTTTTGAATTCAGTGGATAACTCATCATACTCTTTCTGCATTCTTTTTGCTTATGCAAACCTGAAAAGTGACAATAGTGACCAGCAACGAGTGGTATTCTAAACACTTGCTTAAAACTTGCTTCAACATTCGTGTTGCATCATAGTGTTATGGTCCTTATTTTTATTTATTTACTTTTTACTATAAAATCAGACCATTAAGCCATACTGTTATGTTTAGAAATTGAACCCCAAAATGTCCTAGTCTTACTATATTGGAATAATTTAATAATTTGTCAAAACAATTCTTAAGTTGCATACTTTCTATCATCTTGAATATTCTCCCACTCAAACACTGCATGAGTAAAACCATAAATTGCTAACTGACAATCCACAAGTCAAATTTAGTCTCCAAACATATTAAGTTTTGGTATTCCTACTATTTTATTTAGTTGACATTAAAAACAAACAAACAAACAAACAAAATTCAAAAACCCTTACAGATGTCGTACCGATTTCCAGGTTCACAGAAATATCCAGATTTTTTTTTTTTGAGACTAGGTCTCACTATTTTTGCTTGTAGAATTGCAGGCTCATGTTGCCCAGGGTACCACAGACTCAAGCAATCCCCAGCCTCAGCTTACCAGGTAGCGGGATTACAGGTGCACACCACCATGCCCAGGCTACATGCCCTCAGCGGGACTCAACTGTGATCCCTGACCCCAGCCGAGGCTTCCTAGACTGCTGCTTACAGGCATGAGTCACCATGCCCAGCCAATATCCAGAATTTTGAACCCTCAACCCAGGTACTCATTATAAGGCTGAAATTGGCCCAAAACAAAGTGAGTACCTGGAGCTAAAGTCAGGCTGCCTTCCTCTGTGATCTTAACCTACACATCCCACTTGCCTCCTGTCTGAACTCATTAGACTTGTGGGCATCTTGAACGTTCCACTCCTGAATATGAGAATTTCCTTGTCTGCTTAAGCTTGCTTTTGAGAATCATATCTTGTAAAATTGAAAAATCAGATTTTGTTTAATGCTTTGGGTATCTTTAATCTCCAAAGGCTCTATTAGAGGAACTAAGAGAACACTACTTTCTTCACCAAAATATTTTGCTTTCCAAGCTCTCTAGTTAAGGTCTATCTTTGGTGACAAGTATATTCTCAAAGCTACATGTCATGTGCCCTTTGACCTCCATATCATGTACTCTCTGGTGTCACTCTAGTGTCATATCATCTCACTTAGAAAAAGGAATTTTCCATATGTAATTGATAATACTTGACTTTTAAAAAGGGAGATTATCCTGTATCATCTAGGTGTGCTCACTTTAATCATCATCTGAGCCCTCCAAAAGCAGAGAACTTTCTCTAATAGAGGTAAAAGAGATGTGGGAAAAGAGGAAATCAAAGAGATTGAAGTACAAAGACTGGACCCACTGTGGCTGGTTTTGAAGATAGATGTTTTTACCAGCCAAGAAACACTTCTAGATGTTGAGAATGATCTCCAGCTATAAGTCACCAAGAAAATGGGGAATTTAGTACTAAAACCAGTTGAAAATGAATGCTGCCAATAACTTTCCCAGAACCTCCAAAATTGTGAGCTGCCTAATACCTTGATTTTTGCTCTTGTGAAATCTGAGTATCCAACTCTGTATCTCATACAGAAGCTATGAGATAAAGTTGTGTTGTGTTAAGCCATGAAGTCTGTGTTGTTAAAGCAGTGATAGAAAACTAACACAGGCCCTGTAGTGACCACAGTAAGTGGTATCACAAAGACTCTGAATGTTTCATCCACAGCAATCATTATTTCTCTGTTGGTGTGACTTTGTCATTAATCATTTGTTTCTCAGCCAATCATATTGATTTGGAGCCTGTATTTGTTTTCTATGCCTGCTATAATAAATAAACACAAACCAGAAAAAAAATAAAGGGCCATACTGGTACTGAGAAAATAAAGGAAGAAATGTATAAATCACATAAAAACTAAACTTTTTCTAAATTTTTCAAAATTATCTCTTTACTATAATGTTAAATATTGATGTGAGCTAAAAAAATAGCTATCTACTTTGAATTTTGCACCTTAATTAAATTATTTATCAAAAGAATACTATAATCATCATTGTCTCAGTGAAATGGTAGCTACAGTTTTAGAATTAAATACAGGCATTTTCAGAGAAGCAGTCAAGTTGGAACCTTCTTTTTTTAAATAATATTTTAAAAATGAGTCTTATTTTACTAGTGAGAATCCTAAGAAAGACAATACAATACATTCACTCAATACAAGACTGTTTTAGCCATACTTATCTCTAAAATCAGTACCATTTTTAGCACAGGAAGAGGAATAAAGTTGCCATTTGTGGCAACGTGGATAGAGCTGGAAGGGATTATGCTAAGCAAAATAAAAAGATAGATATTGATAAGATAAGATATTGATATTAATAAGAGATTATGCTAAGCAAAAGGAAAAAGATAGATATCAGATGGTTTCACTTATTAGCAAAATACAGAGTAACCAAACAAAGTGTGAGGGGAAAAAAAAAGACAAAACTTGCAAGCTGACCATAGATCTAAGACATACAGCAGGAGAGGAGGATTGAAAGGAATCAAAACAGGGGAGGGAAGAGCACAAGGGACTGTGGTGATGGGTCATGAGTGCTATGGGGGTGGAGAACTACAGGATCTACACCTGTGAGGAGAAATCAAATACTCTTTGAATAGTGACAAATATATAAGATAATTAATTAAGCAATTAATTTAAAAGGATGACCATATTATTCAGTGCTTAATACTAGGAAGGTTTGAGATCTGCAATTAAAGCCTCTTTCCCCATCCCTATGTTAGTTTTCTTCACAGGATATATTGCTACCTAAAAATCACAGCTTTATTTGTCTACTATTATATATGTATCCTCATAAGATGTCCATCAGTGATAGGGCCAGTAACTTTGTCTTCCAGTTTACTGGTGAATATACAGCCTTTAGATGGTTATTGGTATACAGTAAATGCTCAGTAAATAACTGTTAAAGGAATAGATCAATAATTGATGGAATTGTAGGCCAGCAGTTTTGATCTATTGCTTTTTCCCCATACACCACCTTTTGTATCCCTTGGTCCTCTCTCTCTCCTTCCTTAGACTTAGAAACCTCAGTTCAATTGTCAATATTCACTAGTTTAAAGTTGTTTTGCTTTATCTAATATATGTTTTTTATACTTGTTCATGTACCCACTAAACAGTTTCTCTGCGCCGTTGGTTTCAATCTTAATTTTCCAAGGTTTTCTGTGAAAACCTTAAGTATCTTTTTATTCATTCATAAATACCATTGAGCATCTTGGATATTCCCTGGGTCACTCAAGAGTTGCTCATTCATTCAACAAAGGAGGCCTGTGGATGAGGTCAGAAGGGGAAAAGGATGCCAGATCCTGAAGAGCCTCAGAGGCCACAGTAAGGTCATAGGCTTTTAGTAAGAGTGAGAAATGGGAAGCCAGTGGAGGACCAAACACAGTGAGAGTCACATCTAATTAACATTTGAATGAGGCTCCTCTAGCTAAGAGTACAGTTAGAGTGGAAACCAGGTCTCTATTTCTAAGAAACTGTTTGAACACTAGCTTCTTGACCATCTGTCTTCACATATTTTTCAGACCAGATTCTAGAACAAACTTTGTGGAAACACAGGATTCATTTTGGATATGTTCATAAGTTACCCAATGAGGAGAGGCAACTGTCATCTCTTTTCCACTCAGTCTCTCCCCATGCATAAGACCATGAGGCAATGCCTTTGCAAAGAATCAAAGACCAGTGAATTGCAATGTTTCAGTTTACAGAAGAGAAGTTTCCGTTTTGCTCATTCTTTAGTCAAGACACATTTCACCTACACAACAGAATCTTCTTTCTCTTCAGGTCAAACTCTCTTATATCATTCATGCTTTCAAAAAGCAAGCCATAGCATGTTTGTCCAAAATTAAACAGCCCATCCTTGAGAGAAGAACATGTACTAGGAACACTGAAGTCTCTTCCTTGTTATTTAATCCTTAGGTTATTATACATTGAAAATCCCATTAGTTTTTGGTACTCCACAATAACAGAGGGAGAGAGAGAGAGAAAGAGAGAGACAGAATATTAAACTGCCTTTACCATACTTTCCTAAAGAGGCCCTACCCTGAACATCTACCCAACTAACATCCTGTATAACTTGAATCTACTGAACCCACAGGATCAATGACTGTACTCTCAATCCTCTCTCTCTCTCTCTCTCTCTCTTTTGGCAATGTGTTCACATCAAAGCAGGAAAAATGGCCTCAGGTTATTTTACATTCACTAGCAATATGTATGCTTTCACATAGGACCTGGGAAACACAGAGGAAGTACTGGAGAACAAAGCATAGCATATAAGAAGACCTAAGCTGCCATACCCATACTTTCTATAACCTTTGCTCAGATAAAGTCAGCTTGTTAAGTCTACTTCCTCTGTCATAATAGGACCTATTAGGAATGAAAAATAGTTAAAACGATAGATATCAACAACTTAGCACAGATTCTGGCATATATCCTACAGTTAATATTAGTTATCTTAAGGTAAACCACTATTCCAGCTGTCCTTATCCCTGAGATAAACAAACATCTTCTAAAATAGTGCCTGAGCTCAGGAAATAGGCTTGCTAACTCTATGTCACGTAGTAGCAAAGACCACTTATTGGAAAAATAGTGAAGTATGGATCTACCAGCCATTTTACCATTACCTTTCTTCTGTCTCTTATGCATTTATTTGTTGACAAAGGCAAGAAGCTTTTAAAGTTCTTGAGATAAGTTTGAGATAAGTTTGGGTGATGAATGCAAAGAACAAATACAAAAGGCTGGTAATACGTAGTAAATTAAATCCTACAATAGTGGTAACATTTAGTGCAAAAGTTCATATAGATTTTTCCAATTTGTTTTCACTTAAGTGTAAGAATTATGTAGAAAGGAAATAAAGAGGATGAGGGACAGGAAAGGGGGAAAAGAAGGGAAGTGAATAATGGAGAGTGACAAAGTAGAAAAGAAGAAGTAATGCAAAAAAATAGAATAAGGTAAGAAAGGGAGAACAAGAAAAGGGGGTGGGGAAATGACAAAAAAAATGGGTCTACTATCAACATAACCCAAAGGTAAGAACCAGGGTCTAAATCATAGGACAAATAGTATATAAAGTGCATTGTAATGGAGGTAATTCTTCTTGCATTCCAGTGCCTCTTTAGAGAATTAAAATATCTCAGTTTTTAAAACAAACATTTCTTGTTCTTTGATATCACTAAATTTCACTTTTTTATTTATCATGTACAGTATTGCTACCCTGTTGAAGTAAAACCTTATCACTCATAAACACAGCATATGCAAAATGATGACTCAGTGATGTTCATTTTGTCATGAACAGTGACTTCCTAATAAATGAGTGGAAAATCAGAACAGGTGATTCTGGGGTTGATACTGATGATCAGTTCACCCACAACCATTTCACTTTCATTTTCTACTATTTATCAAAAAACCTGTACACCAGCACTTAATATACATGATACCTACATTCTTGACTATATTTCTGGGTTACCTTTTTGATTAAAAGTATGGAGGTGGTAAAGAGAAAAATAATTGACCATTCAAAATTGTGATTACTTAAAACCTTTTTTCTTTAGTGGTAAACTTTATCTGAGATCATTTTCATGAATTAAATTCAAATTCAGGCATTGCATCCTAACTTTGGCGAAAAGTTGACAACCTGTAATTCCAGACGCTTTCTTTTTTGTTGTTGAAGTCAACCAAGCATATTTCCCTGCCTCCTCACAACTATCTAGTCTCCTATTAGTAAAGGAAAATGGACAAGTCAACTCTTCCAAATGCTTCAAAAGCTAAGTAAGAATACAGATCACTGGATCTGGCCATATAATGGTCATTGCTGATCTCAACAGAAGTCATTACTATATGGGTTGGGAAGGGGAGACAAAATCATGTGGCAATATCATGAAAAATAAAGGAGAATAAATGTCGACAGCATATACAGACAAACCTCGCCAGAAATCTAATGATGACATGGAGCAGAGAAATGAAATGAGGAATGTTGACACCTATAATAATGAAGTTTATTTTTAAGGTCGAAGAAATTAAAATGTATTGATAGGCCAGCACCACGCAGGGCAAGAGTGCAGCTTACTCTGCGCCCCCTGCGCCTCTCGTGAACTAGGGGGCCGCAGACCTCCAGCGAGCCGACTTCCTCTGCCTCTGGAGGGTGGGTGAGGTGGGTCGTGCGCGTTCGAGGGATGCGTGGGTCATTTTTGGCCCACGCCGGTGGCGGCTCAGACATCGGCCACCACCATGCTGGCGTGGCCAGGCCTCACCCCTCCCCGTGTAGTGGCACCCCCAGGGGGAAGGGCCCCTTCCATTTCTCTCTCTTACTTCTTACTCCAGCTAAACCTCAGTGAAACCAGAATATACGCAACGCCAACCCCAACATAGAATGGGTGAGGGACCAGGCAAAAGTCCAGGCCTGAGCTGGACAAAACAGATGGACAACCAAGTGAACCAGTGCATGTAAGGCCAGAAAAACAACCGAGAGACACGAAGTCACCATGCACACTTCTGCACTCCCCGGGCCAAGACCCGGGACTTCATTTTGGAGATATATTCAAGGAGAGCAGCACACCCTCCTCTCATTCTGAGGGAGAGGAGGATGACCAAAGAGGGGATGATGGGCCCCACATCAAAACGGCAAACTGAAGTGGAGGAGATGATCTTCAAAGGACACTCGCAGAAGCCTGAACTCACAGAGAGGCTTCTTGACCAACACTGGCTGGGGGCTGCACTCCCTAAGTCCGACACCAGAGCCATAAGGGATAAGAGGCAAAGTAATGGAGAGGGGATTGGATTGGAGAGGACGGCCTGCAGCAAGAAAACATGGACAGATCACAGATGAATGTAACTTGGCCACCCAACGCAAACTTAAGACTGAAAACCTAACAGCAAGGTTTGCCTGGTCCCAACAACGCAGTCCCTCACCTAGAGAAAAGACACTATCATAGGAAAGAGACTAATGGACACAGCACAGCTAATAAACAACAGAGGTGGGGTTTGAGAGAATGGAAGGGGCACCGGAGGGGGGGGGGGGATAATAACACAGGGGTTGTAACCTAAAGAACAAAATAAAATAGTATTAAAAATTTTTTTTAAATGTATTGACATGAAATCTTTACAAGTCTGTAATTTATAATGTCCCCTATTTACCTGAAAAGAAAAATGAAACTCAAAAAGAGTTTAAAAAATAAAATAAAACCTTGATAGATAACTGACAGGTACTTTACTTTAGGGGCAAAATTGAGAGTTGAACTTAATTTATTTCATTCAAAACCCTAGGATTCTCTGCCACATATTACCTATTACCTTGTATTTATTTATCCACATGACTGTGTCCTTTATTTTCTAAGTTATTTATAGGGATTGGACCAAACTCATCCTTGAATTCTGGTGCAATACCTGGTAGTTAATCATGAGTACTTAGTAAATGTATGTTACAGAAATACGTGGATTAAACAAGTCAGATTTTAGCCTTTGAAAACAAGGGAAAATACAGAAATTCTCTATAGAACAATAATATAAAGAACAATAGAAATATAATAAAATTGGCAAGCTTTCAAATATTTGGAATATAAAAATGATGATCCAGGGAATAGTGACTTTAAGTATGAATTTAATTAAGCCTGTATTGAAATATGCTTTGTTCACAACATTGCATTTTCCAGGTTTGTAACCAGAAAAAACTGTAAAAATTTACTCTAATCTTACACGATCACCAGTCTCCACCATAATGAACAGCTTGCTTGTCACTCTTTTTTTTTTCTCCCTAAACTTAAAATATATACAAGGTCCTTATTCCCACATGGAATCCATTCTCAGGTAATACTGATTTCATTGTGCTGTTCCACATGAGACCAACATATTTATATGGAAAGGAAAAGGTGCATTCAATCACTGTGATATTTTGTGTGTCTGGCAAGAATAAATGGATTTTTTTAAACATTCATGTGATTGACTGATTCCTCCCAACCATCACATGTTTTCCTCAGCTGTCTAGCTGGCATGTTCCATCAGAGCCCTTTTCATACAGTTATTAAATGTTCCCTTTATCATATGAGTATGGCAGTTGTAGCAAAGATTCTTAGAGATAAAACACAACAAATTAAAGTGGGTGAATTCTGAGATTTGTCTTAAAACGTTAATAACTTAAGTCTCTGCTGGAAAGAATTTTGTTTTGGGCTTCCAATAAACTCCTTCCTCCTCCTTTTCAGAAAATTTACCCTTTGAAAGTTTGAGTAGGAAAATAAAAAAGTTTTCCAGGTTAACAAAATTGCTTCATGATGTACAGTAGAGTACTTTGGTCTGGTTGGGTTCAGATTAGCTAGGAAAGAAGTTTAGGGTCTGCCCATCAACTAATTACATATATAGTGTTAAAACTACTTAACCCAAGTTAAATAAAATAAGGATGCCTAAAGCAGGTTAAATTTGCATTCTGATTATTTCCAGATGGCTTCTAATCCCACAAAGTTTTAAAAAAATTTTTTCATCCTTAATGCAAGAATTGCCTACTAGTTTTCCCCCAAGTATATCTATAAGCATCAAGCATTTTTTTCCAAAAAGGGATATACTATACAATTTAGCTATTCATTTATGCAAATGATGGTAAACAGAATTATAAAGACAGATAATAAACAGCAAATGAGGTTATTTTGTTTCACGCTTTATGTTGTCAGAGTTCTGAGCATGGTTTAGTGTTTCCTATTCATGACTTTATATTACCAAATTACTCCCTGATGGTGTCTCAGATGTGCTTTTGTCTGCAAATGAGAATGAATAAAATACCAGGACATTAACGTTAAATTACAATCGTTAATGGCGTAAATACGAAAATAATTACTGCATCATACCATCAATTGTTATGTGTTCATTACTGAAGTTCTTGTAAAGCCTTCATTTTCTTGTTACAATTATTTTTTTCCTTTATTTTTATCTGGTTATTTTATAGCCCTGACAGTACTTTAGCAATATTCAGCACTTACACAAGTCATTTAATCCCACTCAAAGCTTCATTTAAACTTCATTTTAGTTGCATTTTATTTGTGTATCTATTCCTTTTACTCCTTTCTGACAATCAAAGGTACTTCCCAAGTAGGTGCCCGAAAGATGTGCCAAAGGAGAGTAGCTCAAATCAGCTATAAACTTCACAGGAGCCTTCAAACTAACTTTAAATTTGCCAAAATACCTTCATGAATCAAGCTTACTGCGCACCCATCCCGCTAAAATTTTACCTTCAGATGTTTTCTCCCCCTAACATCTTTTTTTTTTTTTAATTAACTTATAATCTTGCGGCTAATCAGTCTAGTTGTTTTACATCTCTGGTCTCTTCTTCCTTTCTGCCTCTTTCTCCCTTAGGCTCCACATCACCTGTTCTCCAATTCCGATAGCGGCCCGTTGCTACCTCGATTTCTTACTAGCTGGTAGGAAAGGGACCTCCTCAAGGAACACACACACACACACACACACACACACACACACGTCTCCTCGCCCATGAAGGGTCGAACAAATGTACCCTTTTGTCTCCTCCATCCCGTGACCAGCCCTTCGCCTCCAGCCCGCCAGCCTCAGGCGGGGAGTGGCAGGAAAATCACCGCTGTCGCGATCTGGAAGAGGGGCGGGTGGAGGCTCAGCGGGTGGTCCAGCATCCTTCTCCACTGCGCGCGCGTGCACGCACACACGCACACGCACTCACACACGCATGCACACACACAGAAGTCTTCTGTCACCTGTTCGCTTTCATGACCAGATTTAGCGCCTGGTTAAAACTTATCCCTTCCGCACTACCACCCCCACCCCAGGAGTTAGGGTCGCATCCCGGGCTTAGCGCTTCCAAAATATCAGGAGGGGGACAAAGGTGCCCGCTGGGTTCACTGCAATGACAGATATAGCCCTGGTGGCTCCCTCGTCCTGTCTCTTTCTCACAAACAGCGTTTTCCTGCCACCAGGCACACACGACAAGCACCCCAGGTCCGCTGACAGCCGGGGTTCCGAGCCTCTGCGTCCATGGTTACGCCTCCGCGGATCCCTCCGGCCCGCGCGAGCCCCTAGCGCTCTCCAACTCCTGCCATGTGTAGCCCGACGCTGAGGGCTTCTTAGCCCCAGCCAAAGCGCCAAACTTTTTCTAGCCCTTTCTGTGGCCCCAGATCACACGTATCCCAGCGGTTTGAGCCCCCAGCTCCGAAACCAGTCCACACAGAGCGAGGACCCCCCCCCCCCCCAGGGGCGCCGGGTCTTGCCGTGCTCAGCCCTAACCGGCACGGCGTCCAGCTGAACCTGGCGGGGTAGCGGAGGGAGCCGTGGCGGATCCCGCTAGCAGGTGCAACTTGCCAGCTACTCCCGGGTTCACGCCCTAGGGGACGCGGGTTTGGTCTGATGAGAACAAAGCTGGAGTCCGGGGAGACTGTCAGACGGGAGGCGCTAAGACAATAGCAATAAAGGGACCTTGGAAGAGGACCGCTGCTCAAAGTTGTCTACAAGTCCTGATGTCCTGGGCTGGCTGCAGACTCCCGCTGCAGACCCCCAAGCCCCCACCCCAGCCCTGCCGCGGTGCCCGCAAACCCCGGGTTCGGCAGCCGGTCCCTGGATGCTGTGCACATGCCCAGAGCACCCAGACGCAGCTTAGGTGCGGGGGTCGCTCCGGAGCTTGGACAGCAGCAGCCGGCAGGAAGACCCACCAGCGCGCTCTCCTGGCTTTACCTTTCGGCGGGCTGCCTGGGAGTCCGCGGCGCGCCGCCCGCTGGCTGTGCCCTCAGCCCCTGCCGCTGCAGCGGAGAGCAGACAGCAGAAGCTGGGTTCACCGCGCCCCGCCCCCGGGCGCCAGGCCCCGCCCCCGGGCGCCAGGCCCCGCCCCCCACACCGCCGGCAACCCAGAGGCGCCACGAGGACCCGGTGGGGTGTACGCACGTGCTACGGGACCCTGGCGGCGACAGCTGCTGGCACTACTGTCACCGCTACCGTCGGCGCTCCCGCTGGTGCATTCCATAGACCAGGGTGCCCATTGTCGAGGGGTCCCCCCCACAACAACAAAAGATCGTTGGAAATGACCTCCACAACAGGGCTCCTCCGAGCAGGATGCAGGCAGCATCAGCATTACCCCAGAGCTTGCTAGAGATGCAAATTCCCACTGAATCAACCTCTGGGATGTGCCTTTGCAAGAGAGATTGTAAAAGCTCTAGGGGTGGCTTGAAAGTTGGAGATGCACTTGTCTTTTGCTAGGGAACAAGGAACTGATCAGAGGAAGGTTCCCTCAGTCCTGAGACACTCCCCCCCCCCAGGAGTCCACCTGGAGGTGAGTGTTGAACTTGGCAGCGTTCGCAGAGCAAGAGAGTAAGTTGTCTGAACCCTGGATGTCATTCATCTTGCTTTATTGACTGCGAAGTCTTTAGAGATAAACAGAGGGGGGAACACATTTACTTCTGATCTGACAGCTCTAATGAGCTCAAGGAAGAATTATGTAAACATTATTAAGTGTAATAAACACGTGTCGGCATCAGGCAATCTTCTCTGGAGAAGAGTTGGCAAAAGCCAGCATGAGCCAACGTTTTATTCATAATGTCTTTTTAACTTTATGTTGCCTGTGTAATAAGCCTTTGGCTTTGCTGTTGCCCAGACGGAAAATCATTACTCCCGTAATGGATGAGCCAGTTCAAGAGGAGAGCCACTGGGATACTGAGTACTTTCATTCATAAATGCTATGTTTCCGAGACAGGGCAACTATCTCCTGCCAATGTAGCCGCTTTCATTATTCAACTTGTCCAACCTTCTTGTTTCAACTTCCTGAGGCATCACTTGACTCAAACTACAAAAACCAGGTGGATGTGAGCCATTCAGTCACCTTGCCATTGCGTTTGGAGTGAGCCTCCCTTTTTTCTATGCTAGTTTCCAGTTTCAGGCGTTGTTAAGTGTTGGCAGAACTGATGACTGTTCGCCAGAGAAAGAAGCGGAGGGACCCTGTGGCTTTCACCTCTGGCTCCATTTCTTCACCTCCGGCTCTGATTTTGGCTTTGAAATCTCATGTTGGTTAGTTAAATGTGGAAGCTGGAACTTGGGGTTATCTGCAGTCTCCTTAGTAGTATCCAGGGCAAGTGGGCTTTCTGTGAGAGAAAGGGCTTGGCGTCTGGTATCGTAGGGTTTTTCTGGACAAGAGATAGAATAGGGAGGAAAAGAAATAAACAAGGAAAAATGAGGGAAGAAAGTAAGTATGAGAAGGGGGGAGGGAAGGAAAGGAACATTCAGTGTTACTCAGGCCTTAGAGTTAATCAAAGAGAAAATTGACAATTGGCAGAGTTGTATAAAGTCAGGGTATTCTAGAGAACTAGAACCAAAAGTGCTATATAAAAAGATTTATTATAAGGTAATGACTCACTTCATTGTGAAGGCTGCAAATTCCCATCATCTCCTGTCTGCAGACTTGCAACCCAAGGGAGCCACATTATAGCATGACAGTCTGAGAGATGAAGAACTGATGGTGAAGATTGGTTCTCCTCAGACCTCAGAGCTAGGAGCACCAAGGGCAGGAGACTGATATCCTAGCTCAATACAGGGTGAGGGTGACTCCTTCCATCCTCCATCTTTTTGTCTATTCAAGTTCTCAAGGGATTGGGGAATTACCACTCACATTAGGAAAGGCCCAGAACTTGACTCATTTCACCAATTCAGATGCTACTCTGCCAGAAGCACCTTCACAGACAGACCAGGAGATTATGGGAAGGTTCCTTAGGTCAGGTTCCCAAGGAGCAACCCCAAGGATGTATGTGTAAGTGATTCATTAAGAAAGGGCATCCAGACCGGGCACAGTGGCTCGTGCCTGTAAGCTTCAGCCTATGAAGCGGCCGGGGCTAGGGATTGCGGTTCGAGTCCTGCCTGGGGCTCATAGCAAAACCTAGTTCAAAAAAAAGAAAAGAAAGAAAGAAAGAAAGGGCATCTAGGGAAAGCCACTAAGGGAAGGGGAGGAAAGGAAAGGAACAGAACAGGGAAGAGGGAGTCAAACAAACACCCTGAAACCCCACAGTGAAGACTTGACCTGACTGCAGGGAAGCCTCCAAATTCCTCCAAATGAAGCTATAAGAGCTGAGCATTCCTATTCCTGTACTTAACAGCTTATTAGTTCCAACCTCCCAGGAAAAATAAAGTCCTTGGCTCAGTAGACTCCAATAGCTCAAAGGCAGCTCTTCAAAGAAAAGTCAAGGTGGCTAACTCTTGAAAGTATCGCTACCCGGACATTTGAGGGAGATGAGACATCATATGAAAACAGTAGAAGGGATTTGAGAGATTCTGAGCTGATCAATGACTTTGCTTCAATATGTTTCCCATTTGGGATCTAGGCATGTGCTAAAAGGCTGAAATTCTCCCAAAGAGACCCCTCCTCAACACTGGACTAGAAATCGCAGCAGCAAGTAGCTATTGAATGCCCTAAGGAGTCAGGTAGTGGGGACATTTAGGGATCTTAGAAAACCTCATGTCACGTCAGGCAGCTCAGCTGTGAGTAGAATTGTTGCTTGTGAAAGCCAGCATTTGGATGCCTAACCTGCAAATGTCTGAATGGCTAGGCCAGTGTAAGCAGAGAAGCTGTGACCGTTCACAAGGAGGGATTAAATACCAAGAATTTCCATGCCTACTTTCTCCTTCCAGTCTTGAAAACCAAAGGAAAAGGGAGCTATGCCTTGAAAATAGAAGGACAAAAGATATACCAAAACTAAGCATTTGTTCTCTTTGAATCTGGGGGCTGCACTGAGAGAAGAAACATGAGCCATGCCCACTCCTACTTAAGTGAGGAGTGAGACCCCAGAGCAGCCTATGACCCCGTTAGACCCCAGACCAGCCTACGACCAGAGAGGAAGATTTGAACTGGAGGTATAACTGGAATGTTAAGCTTGATGAAAGTGACCCAAAAGCTATGGAATTCATCCAGGGTCTCAGTAAGGGGGTCTTCTACCTGGTAAGGAAGAGAGATTTAACACATGCATTTGGAATCAGTGGTTTGAGAAAAATAGAATCATTTCAGGTTTATACTTCAATTTGTACAACAAGTGGGTTATATTTGGAATTGTTTACTTCTTCTGGCTGCCTCCAGTGATGTGTCCTTAAGTAACTTCCTCCACCTTCCGCGAGGCTCCACACCATGTTTACTGGGCTGACTGTGGCCTGGCAAGGCTTGTCCACTGCTTGAGGACACATTCTGCACAACTATCATAAACCTTTAAATGTTGATTATATTAACAAGGGGAAAGCTGTAATATAATTATATGTGCTTCAACACCATGTGTAAGTCATTTGTTTGGCTTTCTTTTAAGAAAAAGCAGTGGCTTAGAAATATACCAAAATGGTGTCCTCTCCTCACATTCATTTGTAATTTCCTTTAAGGTATCTATATATATCTATATAATTACTTAATTTTTATTTTGATTGTAGTATTTGGATCTGGAGTTGTGCAAGTGAATTGAACCCTGGGCAAAATCATTAAGACTGTTTGTTGGAAACTGATTTGGATGATCATCTGAACCTGGGAGACTCTGATGTTGCACACGCAGTCATTGCCACCATTAAGATGACAGCAGCGCACTGTTGGTTTTCACCAGTGTTTGGAATGTTCTGTATAATCTGGAGAACCCAGCTTAGGTTTTCTCTCTGTTCTTCCCTCTCTCTAGATTTCCTGAGTCTGTCATCTAGCCTAATTCTATTCCCAGACCTCACTTACTCTATTTCCCACTTGAACCATGTCTCTAAGATTAGATACTCTGAAACAGAATGTGATAAATATGATTCATTAAACACAGTGTACATCAATATCAGGTCAGGGTAGAAAATATACAGCATAATGAATGGTCTACAGTTTGAGATTCAAGAAATCACAGTCATCCCATGGAGAGTTTTCAGTGGCATCATCAATCATGGATGTAAAAGTAGAGTGGTTTGTGATATTACTAGAATGCCATAAAGATAGCCTGTGTTCTAACTTCTCTCTCATTCTCATACTAGCCCTCACCTGTGCTCCTTAATGATGGCAAAATCAATCCACTACCTGTGTGTCTCTCACAATTAGTCTTTCTCTCTGATGATACAGCTTTCTGGGGCACCAATTAGTATCATACTCCTATCTAAGAAAAACTTTCCAAAAACAATGTAAGAACTTACCAACATTTAGTCACTGACTTTGACACCTTTGAAGGGGGTTCTGTTGCTAATTTTCCAAGATTAGAACTTTTTTGGGAGAAAAGTCATTAAAAATTCAGCATACACTGCCCACTTAAAAAGATTTCTTTCCTGCTATTTCAAGTTCTTTCTTGAAGGCTAGCCTTTCAGGGAATTAATAATAGTGATGAAAAAAATGTAAATCTATTTAGAAAAATCAGTATTTCTGAAAGGTGTACTATTCTAACACAACTGGATCATGAAAATTTGTAGGCACAAATTTTCTTTTCTTGTAGAATTTAGCTAGATTGAACAGCTACTTTTAAAGAGAAACTAAGGTACATGCACTACAAGCTACTACATACAATACAAATTACTACCTGCAATTCAAATGAACTCTTTTTTATCTCTATATGAGTAGTACAAAGTTCATCCCAAGAAATATTTACTGAGTGTCTACTATATACAGTGTGCAGCACAATGTTCAGGAGTTCAAAGATAAATTCTTCCATCAAAAATGTTTAGTGTACTTTCCTTATAAATTAACATCAAAAAAGTTTATCAAAGGAAAAGGAAGAAAATGCATAAAACCTAATCCTATCTTCCTAATTACCTTATTTTAACTTTCATAACTATGAATATCAGAGTGTAAGATAAGCTCCTCTTCAAAGATCACAATCCTATTGTATGCACTTACCGATTTTACTAAATAATTTTCAACTGCTTCCATGTATTAGAGTGCAGACTCTCCCAGCTACCCTTTTTTGCCAAAATTGGTAGGTAAGTTGATCTTAAAATTAATATGGACATTTATATAATAGTCAACACAAACTTGAATAAAAAGAACAAGTTAAAGAGTTCTCAGTTTCCTATTTAAGGACTGCATAAAAAACTACAATGATCAAGATTGTATAGTAATGTCATAAAGATGGATATATACATTAATGGTTAGAATACAAAGTACAGAAACAAACATTTATGGTCAGCTGATTTTTGATGAGTGTCAAAGCCATTCAATGCAGAAAGAATAATTTCACAACAAATAATTTTGGCAAGACTGGATACTCACAAGCGAAGAAATAAAATTGGACCTCTTCTAATATCATAAACAAAAATTAACTCTATGGATCACAACATGCAAGTTTTAAAACTAAAACTTTAAAACTACTGGACAAAAACACAGAAGCAAATATTTTTTGCTTTAGATGTGGTAATGATCTCTTAAATATGATACTAATAACACAAGAGTTAAAAGAATAAATAGGATTTAATCAAAATTAAGTACTTTTGAATATTAAAGATTGCTATCAAAAAATTTAAAAGACAACAACATAGAATAGGAGAAAATACTTCCAAGTCATATACCTTCTGAGTCTTGTATTTAGAAAATATAGCTGAACAGAAAAAAAGACAGCCAAATTGAAATCTGGAAAACAATTTGAGTAGACATTTTTCCAAAGAAGATATACAAATAGTTAATGAGCATATAAAAAATTGTTCAACATCATTTGTTATCAGGTAAACTCAAAATCATATTAAGGTACCATTTTACATCTACTAGGATAGCTATAATAAAAAAAAGAAAAGAAATATAATAATAGTAAGTGTTGGTGAAAAGCTGGAGAAATTGGAACCTTCAGGGACGGATAAAATAATGCAACCATTGTGAAAAATAGTTTGTCATTCCTCAAAATGCTAATAAAGTGTTACCAAATCACCTAGCAATTTCATTCCTAGATATGTACCCAAGAGAATAGAAAATATATGCCCAAACAAAAGTATGTACGTGAAAGTTTTAGGAAATATTTATTTATTTGTTTGTTCATTTATTACTCACAATGTTCTCTTTCTTTCTCTGTGTAGTAAAAATAAGCACCATGTTAGCAGCAGTTCTCTTAGGAGAACAATGTAAGATGAAGAACTGAGACCTACCTGTAACCAATGCATGAGAATAGTCAATGCTAAACAATAAGTAACAATTGTTGTAAAAAACGGAACCTTTACATACTGTTAGTGGGAATGTAGATTGTTTCAACCCCCAAGGAAAATAGCTCGGAGGTTTCTCAATAATAATAAAAACAGATCTACTTTACAAGCCAGCAAGCCTCTTCCTAGGTATCTACCCTAAGAATGCAAAAACACTATTTTGAAAGGATTTATGCACCCTTGTGTTCATTTCAGCACTATTTACAATGCTCAATTTAAGGAAACAACCTAAATACCCAATGACAGATGAGTGTATTAAGAACATTGATATATACATACTATTCTGCAATTAAAAAACAGATGAAGTCAAACCATTTGCATCAATAGGGATGAAACTGGAGGGGGTTATGCTAAGCAAAACAAATCAGAAGAAGGAAGACAAAACCAAATGATTTCACATATATATATTTGAATATAAATATAATAGCGAATATATATATAAGTGAATATATATAATCTATATATATAGAGAGAGAAAGAGAAACTAAATAAAGGAACAGAAAATTAAAACCAAAATAGAGCCCAGAAATCTAACCTTAAAAATGAAGGCACCAGATGGGTAGATAGGGGAAGGCAGCCCTAAGAACTACCATCGTAGTATGGTAGATGTGGTGTTATATAACACATAATCTCATAAAAATAACATAACATAATCTCAAAAAAAAAATAACATAATCTCAAAAGATATAAACACAAAACAAAAGTTAAAGTCACTTTTAAGTATGAAAAAGGGATATAATTATTTTCTAGGCATAAAGCTCTTAATTGGGTAACTTGTTATTGGATTCTTGAGGTTGTAGCACTCATTGATCCATACATGCCCAACAGTACATTTTGTTGTACCTTACCAAAAATAATAACCAAAACAGATATAGAAACAGTTAGGAACTAAGGATATATACACTCAAAATTCTGTAGCATTTCCTCCTTTTTATTCTAGCACCTGGATTCTGATATAACCTGACTCTACATCCTTTTAGGTATTATGGTATTTACCTGACAGTAATTTAGTCATTTAAAATAAGATACATTAGGAAACACGCATATGGGTCATTGTTAGTAATGATAATTAATATTCTAAGTTTGTGATCATCCCAAGGCTCAGGACTTCCAGAAAAAGTTCTATATTTTAAATCTGTACAGACAATATTCATATTTTTCCTGGATATTATTCCGTTATCTGCACTCTTTTCCACAACTAAGCTTCAGGAAAGGTAAGAGGGTAAAACATGCTTGATCTAAGTCAATTATAGTGGCCCCTTTTCTAAATAGATGGGCATGGGATACAATTTCAGTCAATGAGTCAAGAGGAAAAATGTTTGTGTGTGCAGGGGTTGGGGGCATTTGAAAAAAGAATCTCTTCACTAAAAAAAGAGAAATATACTTTTTGTTCTGCATTGGCATATCTATCTTGTAAAATGAGCTTGTACCACATGATGAAAAATACAGAATGGGAAAATGAAAGAAAATAATGATATTATTGGCAGGTTAGATAATGTTAATCAAACCTGTAGCCATTTTATTTCCAGATTTTTTATAAGATACAGTTTTAACTATTTTGAGTTGTTTTACGCTACTTATAGGCAAGATCATAATAATGCATTTTGATGCTCTTTTATTTTAATCTTTCTAATCATTTATATAGAATTATCTCACTATGATTTTTATTATGAAAGGTGAAACATCTTTAGAAAATAATACAAAACATGAAGGTAGAATATAACAAATATTATAAAGCAAGCACTACTGTTCTAGAAATGAGAAGGTCAGTCTTCTAGAAGCCTCAACAAACCCTCTCCAATTACAACCTTTTTCCTTCCCCTTGGCGTAAACACTCTCCAGACTTCTATGATACTCACTTGTTTTGCTTTTCTCTATAGTTCCTCCACTTGAACATGTGACCATTAACAATATAGTTTGATTTAACTCTTGAGTTTTACAAGATTTCAAATATACAGCATGTATTAAGATTGTGTTTGTTCTCTCAACATACTATTTGTAAAATTTCACCAAGTTGTTTCCATCAGTTGTAGTTATTTTTTGAGTCCCTTTCATACGGCATCCCAGTGTATGAATATAGCACAATTCCCTGACCCATTATGCTATGCATGGGTAATGAAATGTTCCTAGGATTGTCTCTTACAAACAAGGCTGCTGTAAGTGCTCTAGTAGAGGTGTCTTGGTGTCAACATCTACCATTTTTTAAGGGTGTTCTACTTTAGGTAGAATTTCAAAGATGTAGAATTTGCATGACCTCACATTTACCAGAAAATGCCAAGTCATTTTCCAACATGATTACAGTAATTTATATTCTCCAATGAAGTATATGAGAGTTTTCTGTTGCTTCACAGCTTGCCAAAATTTGATTTGGTCAAACCTTTAAGAAGATGCCAATTTGCTGGGTAGGCAATGATACTTCATTTTGGTTTTACTTTGCATTTCCCTGCTTATTGATGGTAGGTTTTAAAGCATTTCACTTTTCATAAGTTTTTCAGCCTAATGTGATTCCTTGTTTGTTAAATGTCTATTCTAGCTTTCCCCTGCATTTCAGTGTGGCATTTATCAAAGGGAATTCTGATTTTAAAACTTTAACATTGACAACATACGACCTTAAAAGGGCTCAGTGATGTTAAAATGAATATAACTCATCATTCCTGATGCATTTAAAATCATTTCACTTGGGCCTTGAATCCCTTTTAGCATCTCACTGTGAAACCAGGCCAATAATAAATTGCAGCTGCTAGAGGAAAATTAATACACTTAAATTCATTAATGTGTCTACTACATCCGTAAGATGAAATATACAAAGCTCTTAGCTACAATATGTAAAGCATATTGTAAACATATTTAAAACTCCTTCAGGTGATATTCTGACTTAAATGGTAGTTGAAATATCTGAAACACCATATTGGATCTTCTTGGTACATGTTTCAGTTTCCAGTACTGTGTTACTGCACAATATATATTTAAAAATACTTAATGGAAGAATCATTTACTGAGTTTTTCTCCACTGAGAGTTAAAGTTCATGGAAGAAACTTGCTTGGTAAGTTGAACCAACCATCTTAAGTTGTCTTCAGATGTAGACATAATTTCTAGACTCTATAGAGAGGTGATTTCATGACATATCAAAATTATTCAATTATTCTTTCCAAGTGAAAGATAATAATATTTTAAAACAATGCTTGAAACAGCACACAACCATAACTATATAGGGTTCCCATAACATAATTCTATTGTATGTGTATAAATACAAGATATTTGCACTTATCAAATTGTGAAGCAGTTCTTAATTGATTTGTATTACATGTAATTCATGTTACACAAAAATCTGGAGTTCTCTATTTTCATGTGTATATGATATATATCTATATGTATATTAGCATGTATATTTTATGTGTACATAGATATATTTGTATTTATATTAATATGTATATTAGAGTTGATTAGACTTTGTTTCTTCAGAGGGTTATTTAACATGTCCTTATATACTATCTGATTTCTCTCAGGAAAGTCCAAAATGTTAAAGCACACTGGTTTAAATTATCCATTTGAAGGCAACTTCAACTTCTAATCATGACAAAGTAACTGGTATCAGACATACCGACTTACTAACAAATATATAGTTGGAAAACTTTATGAAATCAATGTTATAAGAAAATGAACAAAGGCTGTCATCCTTGAGAGAAGAAATGTTCCAGAGCTTAACTCCTTATCACCCCAAATCACCACATCTTCCACCTGTGACTGGAACATAGAACTAACAAGAAGGACAATCTCACTGATCTTAAGCGATTAGTGACCTAGTTGCTGAGACATCTGGGATTTCCATGGCACATTACCCAGAAAAGAGGCTCTACCAGAGTCTCCTGTAGTGTGTGTGTGTGTGTGTGTGTGTGTGTGTGTGTGTGTGTGTGTAGAGGAATAGGCTGTGGGTCCTTGGTAAAAGGCATGGCTGCTTATCACATCACAAAAGTTGTTTGTCTAGAACTAAGACCCAGTTACTCTAGAGGAAATACCAGAGAATACAGTGTTGGAATTCTCACCCAAAGTGAAAAGCTTTCATCATTCCATTGAGACTTCAGAGAAATTCTATCTTAAGTACCAAGCTCTGCCATAAACATATGTTCATGGATAACGTTAAAAACTAAAACTAGAAAGCTCTATAAAGAGTAACTCCAAATCTGACAAGAACAAAAGTATCCATTATTGACCAGCCATAAAATATTAATCCTGTTTAAGGAATACAGAATAATCCAGATTTCCTTTAATTCATGACCAATAATGTTGCATGAGGCCTTGTGGTAACCTAGTGAACACACCTGCATGAACTGACCGGCCTCTCTGAAAAACTTGAGGACTAGAAATAGCAAACTATTTCCAAGGGAGGTCCTTGTCAGCTGTGTTTATTTGAGAGTCACTTTGATCAAGCTGCTCCCAACTCCCTGCTTCCTATTCCTATCTCCTTGCCCTGGAATGTTCCTTGCCCTGAAATATCTCCCTGATCACCCTGGAAACTACCCTTAAGAAATAGTTATCTAATAACAAACTTGTTTATGAAGACAATCTTAGTTTTCACCCTTCCTCTGAATTCTGTAACTATAAAAGATACTGTCTTACAATAAACTTTGCTGCTTGCCTGCTTTCTGCTTTCTGTATGCAGTCATTTTCCTTTAAGATGTCCGGGCAGGCCCAGAGTACCCTCCATCTGGTCTATTCTGCAAAATATGTGCCCAGGCCTGGGTTCACTAGAGACCCACATAATGTCCAATATATAACCAAACACTTCTTGAAATAAAAAATAACAATATATTAGAACCATTGTAGAGCAAAAGAAGTCTATATAAATCAGTACTAAATATCCAGATATTGGGATTAGTAGATAGGGAGTTTAAAGCATTTTTTAAAAATATTTTAAGGAATAGTATGATCATGAATAATATAAGACATTATTTTATGTGGGATATTTTATAAAAGAAAAGGAATGTATAAATATGAACCAAGTGAAAATTGTAGAATTTAAAAATGCAATGTTAAAAAATTAACTTTATAACTTTAGTCATAAATTGATACTATAACAAAGATCATTGACTTAAATGACAGATCAATTACAAGTATGAAATCAGAAGAACAGAGGAAGAGATGAAGGGAGAGAAGAGGGGAGGGGAAGGAAAGAAAGTAGAGAGGTAAAGGATGAACAAGATAAAAGTTATATTTTTATGACTTAACTGTGGGAGTTACATAGAAACTATACATTCTATATGTTAGAAGTAAGATGCTGAGTTAAAACCAAATTCAATAATGAGGGTTCACCTTTTGAAGGAAGAACTACCAGAAGATTTGAAGACACATCTTGAAACTACCAGAACAATCTTGCCAGGATAAATAAATCATTAGAATGAATATGCTCTAAAATTTTTATTCTGGTCTGTATCACTCTAGTGAAAATTAAAATGTAGGAAACTTCACATTGTCATATTTGTTCATGGATATACTACTCTCAAGATTTCTATTTCAAGTAAAACTGCACACAATAAAAATCCACAATTTCCTAAAAGAAGGTGTTTTTATTTTTCTGATTTGCTTTATGTCAATGATTCAAATTTTAAGTATCATCTAAATAGAAGTCCACAATATATGGCAATAGCAAATTTGAAAATTACTCAAATAAAATGAAAATTAAATGTAATAAATGCTTAACAGCTCCATATCAAGTTGCATAATCTTTGGCTAGCACAGCTCTAACATCAGTGTTCACAAGATTTAAAACCTCCTGTATTGCTTTTCAATCCAATATTTCAAGCACAGTTAGATTTTCTATCTACCACACTATGGATTTCCATTCTTCAATGCTTTCTCTGAGCAAAAGGCATAACTGTTCATTAAATTGCTTCCTTTTCCAACTGTATTTCAATTAGTGGTTACTTTTTTTCTTTTACAAAGTCATAACATGAATTTTACTACCAATATAAGAGTTATTTTAGAGATGAACAAAATCTTAAAATTCTTTTGAACTGACAATGCTAATCTTTTAAGATATGAGAAAATTCCATTGCATTTTATGGTATACAAATACATGGTGTAGAATTGACTTCTACCTACTGGTCCTCTTAACCTTGCCCTCATCCCACCTCCTACCCTCTACCTCTCCTCTCTCTTTCTAGAATAAATAAGTCACAATGATGTCAGGACATCAAATCAGAAAAGTAAAATTTATCTGTTCCCAGATAAATTTGGTGGTGTCCTAAGACACCACCAAAAAAAAAAAGTTGTTAGAACTAAAAAAAGAAAATTAATAAAATCATAGGATACCAAATCAATGCAGAAAAGTCATTTCTATTTTAATAAACTAACAATACTATCTGAAAAAAGAAAACAAAATTGCAGCTTTTAAAATATCAATGATAATTAAATGCCGAGGACTAAAGAGGCGAATGATCTTTACATTGGAAATTATAAGAAATTCACAAAACAACTTGAAGACAAAAAATTGGAAAGATATGATCACAGATTAGAAGAACTAAGATTAGTAATATGTTCAAACTACCCCAAATCTCTATAGATTTAATGTAACTGTACTCAAGTTCCAATGGCATTGTAAAAGAGTAGAAAAACAGTTATAAGTTTCAAATGGATGTACAAAATATCCTCAACCACAAAAAGAAACCTGAGAGTCACAAACCTAGAAGCATCACACTTCCAATTTCAATCTTCATTACAAAGCTACAGCAATCAATATAGATCTGAGACTTAGAAACAAATATATAGGCCTATAGAACAGAATAGCTCTAGAAATAACACACACAGATGTGATCGATTCTCAGTGGGAAAAGGAAAGTTTCAATAAATGTGGGGGGAAATTTGGTATTACAGGTTTAAAAATGAAATTGAATCCCTATCTTAACCACTTACAGGAAAATAACTCAAAATGGAATAAAGAGTTAAATATAGGGTCTGGGAGCATAAAGTTCCTAGAAGAAAGCATATGGAAAAAGCCTTGGCATTGGTCTGGAGGGGGGACTATAATACCAAAAATACAAGCAACAAAATTAAAAAAAAAAAGCTGAAATTTAAAAGATTTTGCACACAAAAAAATTATCAGCAAACAAAATGAAAAGACCATCTATAGAATGAGACAAAATATTTGCAAAACTTGACAGTCATTAATATCCCCGTATATAAGAAACTTATAAAACCAATTAGCAAAAAAGCATCTAATCTTATTAAAATATAGGCAGAATTACATGAACAGACAGTTTTTCAAGGAAAATACACAAATGGTCATAGGTACATGAGAAGATGCTCAATATTCATGGACATATAAATTAAAACCACATAAGACATGACCTCATACCACATAGAATGGCTATAAAACTCATATAAATAGAGAAAATAAATATGGTTGCCAAGGGCTGGGGGTCAGGAAAAATAGGAAGATATGGGTCAAAAGTAGAAAATTTTAGTTATAAGATGAATAACTTCTAGAGATCTACAGTGAACAATATTATATACCTGAAAGTTGCTAAGAGATAGATATTGAATGGTATCACCACACACACAAAAATAGTAATATGATACAATGAATATGTGAACTGATCTAATTACATTAAGCATTTCACAATATATAGTATCAAATCATCACACTGTATACCTTAAACTTATATATGTTTTATGGCAATTATATATTAATAATGCTAGAAGGAAAAAAAAGACTATGGAATGGAACTAGGTAGAGTAAATGAGTTGGTCATTAGCCTCAATGACCAACACCTGTGGTTTTGCCCTCCCCATGATTGTGTATATGCCTGGCCCAGAGGTGTGTGCATGTGTGAGTGGGCATACCTGGGCCTGGGGGGAAAGGCTGAAAAGGCAGTGTCACCCTGGAGTGAGAGAGCTCAAGAGAGAAAGCAATAGAGAGGAGAATGGTAAGCAAGGCAAAAAGAGAATGTGAAGGTCTGAAAAAGAGGCCAGATAAATAACATGAAGAATTCCTGGGATCTCAGGGCTCACCTGCCTCCTAGCCTACCAACCCACCCCAACCCTACACTGGCTCTGACCCTGCTCTGCCCTGCTGGGTGTGTCTGTGTAACTGCTAGAACCAATAAAGAACCTACCCAGATTTGCACTATAAACAGGATGGTTACCCTACAACCTAACAGTCTGTGTATGAGTCATCCTATATGGTATTGCTCTCCAGATTTATTCAGGAGTTAACTTTACATTATTCTTGTCAAACTAGAAATGACTCCAAGATTAAAGAACCTGAGGAATGACGGTTGCTTTCTCTTATGCTGATTTCATAGGTTCATCTGTGAAATGCTGAAATATTGAAAATATTACAAGTGGAAGCAGCCAAGAAATATCCTAACTAAACTTTTGTAAAGAAAAGCTACATTGCCATTTAATGACAGTTCAGTTATATAAACACAAATGCAAATAAGCAGTAGAGAGAAAAGAAGGAGAAAGCAGAGAGGGAAAGGATGAAGATAAAATAAAATGAAGACAATGTCTGGCTTAAATACTATATTGCAAATCAGGACTCCAGACCTAGATCTGTCAAGAAGCTTTGAGGCAGTCAGAATACAGTAAATGATGTCAGTAATAAAATGAAGATGACATAATTTTACCAAATCAGATTTCCATGGAATACCAGGCAGCCTTTTAAATTATAATGCTTTATATTTAATGTTTTTCCTTGGCATATAGGAAAAAAATCAATATTCACTTATTCCCTTCAAAAAATGCTCAGATAGCAATTCCTAGAACTACTTACTAGGTGTGGTAAGATAGGGGGAAGGAAACTAGCTATCACTGAGCTTTTTCAGTGCTCCAGGCATTGAACTAGAGCTAGCCTATGCCATCTGTAATTTTCCTTTGTCTTCATGAAATGATAAGATCAGTACAAATCTACATCTCCATTCTCAAAAACTTTCAAATATAGGAGGGAAGGCTAGTCAGGAATAAAAAAAAAAGGTTAATGCAAAACCACCAACACTGAAAGCAGGTAAAGCAATTTTATTGTCAAGAATTTACATTTTCTTTTCACGTTTTATTTCATTTCAGCCTCAAACACCTCTATGAATGGATAACCATTATGGGCATTCTAAATCAAGACAAGTGAAGAAATTTGTCAAAGGTCATACACCTGGAAATTGTAGAGCTAGGATGTTAATTCAGGTAACCAGAGGGTAGGTCCTTAAACATGACTCTTTACTGCCCCTTTTATTTTTTCCAGGGGCAAACATAACTTATCAGTGCAATACTTGTTTCCACAAGGGTATAAATAGCTGTTGTCTGCAACAGGAGCAGCCAGTGTGGAAGTATTTGTGGACTGTGTACTATGTATCAAGTATTGTGCTGAGCACTTTAGGTGGTTTTGTCATTTAATTTAAGAAATTAAAGGAAATGAACATACCCGACAAGAAGTAGCCTAAGAAAGCTCAGAGAAGTAAACAGTCTGAAAGGAGAGTGGGAGGTAGAAAGTAGTCCTTACCACTGATGTGGAATTTATTCTCAATCCAAGGGAATATACAGAGAAGACAAATAGGATTCATCAAACATGGTATGTTTAAATCCTTTTCTGTACAACTTTATAAGCATGATCTCATTCATCTTTTTTTATCATTATTATTTCCATCTTATGGGTGAGGAATTTGAGGTCTAGTCAAGTTAAGGAAATTGCTGTGGGTCCAAAGGCCTGGGCAGGTAGCTAGGATCAGGCCTGATCTATTTGGTTCTTCTGTTTTCAGCATTCTGTTGTTTATGAGATTTGAACTGATTGAAGAGCAACAAAGAACTCTCAGATGCAGGTCCAGGGACAAAAATGAGCCTGGTATAACCAGATGGAAGAGTATGGAAATCTGGTCAAAGGAACATGTTAATGTAAGGCAAAGGGAAATATATGTAAAGAGATAAACTGAGGCAGTCTGCAAAGGTTTTAAAGTTTTTAGGTTTTAAAGTTCAAATATCATATTCTAAATCTTATAGAGCCTCTGAATTTCTTAAGCAAAATTACATGAGCATGGTATTTTAGAAAAATAGAAGTCAACTAAGAACCTGAAAAACATGTGTTGAATTGATTCATAGCCAAAAAGTATTCAGTTAGCCATGACTATACTTTTTGTTATATATACACAAATACTCTGTCACTTCTAGCTACCACATATTCACTGTGCTTCCCTTCTAGAGCGCAGACATCCAAAGTCCAGCATATTCCTATCACATTCAGGTTTTTGAGAACAGAATCATTTTCTTCTTTTTCAAACCATCAGTGTAACCTGGATGGGCATTTCTAAGAGCCTTGCGCTTGAGTCAGGACACTTACAACTTACTTTGAAGTGTATAATTATATGTGTTCAGGCATATGTATCTGTAGCTTGACTTTTTATGGTACACATGGTAAAAAGTGCAGATTGATCTTTATATGTTTACATTGATATTTGTTTCTAAATCCATGCAATTAATTAGTAAAAGCTGTTGCTTGTCATTTGGCACTAGAGGAAAGCTAAAGTCTCCCAATAACAGCATCCATGGCACTTCTGTTCATCATGTTAGCAGAGTCATAAGGTAGACTGATATGTGGTGAAGGGTTCCTGGGTCTCAAGATGATACCATTTGCTCACACCCCTTAGTTTTCTCATCATTTGTGAACTAATACAGAACACACACAGATACACAAGAATCAATCTTTCCAAGATTGACAGAAGGGAATTGGAGAAAACGGGTGGATGTTGTAGCAGGATGTTGAGAATGCTGAGAAGTAATTTAGGCATGAACAAATCCTCATTTCCATCACATATATGAATGCCAGTTTCAGCAGACGTTAAGAAGTGAGACCAATTCATTTACTTCTGAAATATACTGGGCATTTTAGTCTCTGTTTGGAAAAAGGGGACCCTCTATTTTTCCAGCCACTGGTAACTCTTGCCAATAACTTGCATATACCTTTAGAGCAAGAAAACAGTCATGTCCCTGGTGAAGTATCATCTGCCCAGCAATCAGCTGCCCTGTTTTTAGACCTTCCAGAGTCACAATCCAGGATCTGGTGGAAGATGGGCCAAACTTTGATCAGCTCTTTTTCTCCACGATTAAGTCAACATGGGTATCATAGTAAAGTTTCACTTGCTGAGAAAGATAGGTGTAAAGTGCCCTATTACACATTTTTTAAAGTAAAATTTATAAATATTCTCTGAAGAGGTCGTCAAAGGTGCAAAAATTTGACCTGTGTGTATATACAGTTGTTCATCCCTAATGAAAGAGTCATAAGAGTTCATTACCTGATATCACCTTCTTTTCTCACTCAGACTAATCCCAAATGAAGACAATTCCTATGATGCCAAGTTACACAGTTGCATTTTGAGATGAAAAAAATAAATAACTGAAGTGTATTTGTCACTTCCATTCTTTCCATCTTAAGTGAATAAATTAAGCCGTAAGTCTCCTTATGTGGTAGCTGCACCACAAAGGTACAAAGCATTTAGAAGCCTACTTCTGCCAAATGACTCATCTGAAGGAACTGCCATATCCTCTTAGCATAGAGAGAGAACTGTTAAAGCACAGTCAGCACCAAGGAGATGGTACATGCTCATGATGATTACCTTGAATGGGACTGATCTAATGTATCCCCACAGGCAAGCCTGTTAGATAATTTCTTCAATGGCTTCATTGCTAAACAAAACTGAATTTCCACCCATTCCCACTCCCACACTTACCTCCAAACAAGACAAGCTTTCAAATTTTCCTACAGTTTGGAATCCTAGCACAAGAGCATTGTAACAAAGGAAATATGAACTGCTCTTTCATTTGTCTCTAGTGCTTCCTAAGGTAGAGACACATATAAAGAATGATGCAATTATTCTATACTTCCCTGACCTTCCCAAGAAAGCAGGTATCTAAGAAAGGGTAATCACAAAGATTTTCAAGGAGGGATTTAAATAAAATGCTATCATTTGTAACTTCATCCTGGTCTATATCCATTAAGTCAGTTGTACTAAAGAAGATACTAAGAGAAAAATCATTTTTCAAGAGATTTTATAATTTCAAATTTGTTTACATTTAATTTTGAAAATATTTATATGTTGCTAACAATTATTCTTCATTAAAATCTTTGAGCAACATAGATGCTGTCCTCACAGGTAAGTCAGAAGAAGCCATGGAACATTTTTCCAATCGCTTGCCATCAGGAATAAGATTTCCAGAAGATGGTTGTGTTATTCAGATGCTTCAGCACTTCAGAGAGGAATGAGATTATACTAAGCAGAATTTAATATAACATGCTAAAAGATCTGCTCCCTGGGGTGGGAGGGGGCTGCTTTTATATAGAGTATGGAAAATTTGATATTATAGTCACACATACACATACAGGTTACAACCAATTTCAATATTTTATTCTTTGGGCGACTTCCACTAAGCAAATTGCTCCAAGATAGTCCATTTCTTAGGCAAGCTTCTAAGAAACCAATTCACCCACAGATAACTATAAACTGAACAAAAATCAAATCAATTGTATTCAGTCTCTAGAAAGTCAAAGGAGAAAATTTCTGAAAAGCAGAGAGGGAAAATGGAACTTGGAAGAAGTGACTGGCATAGGATACATTTGTCATTTTTATAGATTTTGCATGACATCAGGGAAGTTAAATGGTAGAGGGTGACAAAAACTCATGTGGGACATCTGATATCTTTCTTTCCCAATGAATCAAATAGGGGACAACAGCAGTCACTGAGTGGAAGGTATCTTAAAAAGAAGAACACCAGAGGAAAGAATTCCCAAGTTCTGAAATAAATGTTGTCCATATCTTGGCTGACTCCTAAACTCTGCCTGCGGAGGGGGAAGAGGTCTCAATGCTGCTTATAGGTAAGGTTACAAGGACTGAATTGAAATTTAATCTGCTCCTCATTATAAATATAGAAGGGTACTCAGTTAATGCAGCAAAAAATTAATTCAACTCAAAAACATAAACATCAATACTCTTTGAGAGAATATAGCAAAATTTAGTGTCTTCCCAACTTAACATACATAAATAAAGACTATAGTTGAAAGGTAGTCTGCTAACTTTTTAGTATAAAGATATAATAAACTGAGAAAAATCTTGAAGGGTATACTCTTACAAGAGAAAATAAAATTAAAAGAAAAATCTTAACATTCTCTTAGATGTTGCAATTTCCAGGTAAGGAGTTCAAAATAGTTATAATAGCTATAAGTAGAGGAAAACATGTAAAAGAAAAAAACATAATGATTAAAATGATAGGACATTTAGCATAGAAAAAGAAAATTTCACAAAAATCAAATCGCTGTCTGGATCTGAAAATATAATTCCCAAAATAGAAAACTCATTTGCAAATTTGAAACAAAATTAAAATGATTGAGGAAGAAGTCAATGCAATAACTTACATTTTGCTTTTCGACATATGAGAAAAAAGAAAACATAAAATCTGTTATCTGATATTATACAGTAATATATCACATAGGTTCTATGATATATTAAAATATAATATAATAAAACCTTCCTATTCTGAATATATACAGACTCTTGCAGTTCAATAAGACAAGTAAAAATGGACAAAAAATTGAACAGAAGTTTTATAAGAAAATATTACAAATGGCTACATAAAATAGTCTCAGCTAAATTAATCATCAAGTGGCTTTATTAGGTAACCAAGTAGCTACCAAATTAGGCTAACTTAACATTCTTAATTTCCTCTATAAAACTGAGTAAGAAAGAAAATTAAGACATTCTACGAAGATTGTTTCCTGATTCCAACACCATACAAGAACACCACACACAAAAATTGCAAACTACAGGCCAATATTCTGATGGCTATAGATGCAAACATCCTCAACAAAATACTACCCAACCAAAATCAACACTATGTTATAAATCAAATATACCCCATGATCAAGTGGGAATTATTCCAAGTTTGCTAGTTTGCTAGTCTAGTTTTAAAGAGAGCCAATTTAATCTAAAAAAAAAATCTTTGAAGGAATTTTATATTTTTCTTCCATGTCATTTTAACTTGTACATAACACAGCTAACTCATGCAGTATAATGCCTCTTCAAATGATTACAGGTAACTTTTGCCCTTGCATTTACTGTGTTTACTTTCAAAAATAAGAAAACATAAATCAAAAGTAATAGTTTTCTTGCTAAAACCAAATGTCATACTGTTCATTTGGTTCCCAATCTTTGCAGAATAGATAAGGAGATAGGAGGAAAGATGAATCAGATTCATAGAATGCAATGATTTTGCTTTTTCGATTTGTCTTATCATGTCAGCTCATACTCTGCAAAAATGTTGCTATTAATTTGTAAAGAGGAATATCTGTCAATATAATCTTGGAGGCAACTACAAACAAATTTAATCAACTGAGAACAAGGGTGACTAATAAACTCCAATGAGAATTAAGAAGCTGTTCAAGAAGCAGAACAAATGTTGATGTATTACTTGAAAATATGACTACTGCTTCCCTGAAAAATCTATTCATATCATGCTCTTTAGATATCTGGGTCTTGGCAGCAAATGCCTTGTAAAGGTAATCATACAAGCAGAATGCATTAATTCCATCACCACAGTGAAGTGGCAGGCAGGACTAAAGGGACAGGCATTGCATGTATAGCAGACAAAAGAAAGGAAAGAAGAGAACAAGAGCTGTGAAGATTTGTTGAGTCTCCCCTTTATCTTTCTTCACTGATACACAACCATCTGTTCCCATCTGTAGAGAATGAAAAGTGCAATTAGAGTGGGAATTAGGGTAGAAAAGGGAATAGCTATGTGTTCTAATGTGATCATGGTAAAATAAGCTTCCTGCCATCTTAGAAAACGAGAGAGTGAGCCTCTCTTCCATCCTGGCATGTTTACAAGCATTGAATCATAGCTCCAGACATCCATATTGGTATAAAGAAGGTTCAGGGACTTATGAACGAGAAACTGGACCAGTACATACTCCCCAAACATGACAGACTAATCTCAGCAGCATTGCAGTCACTGAAAGAAAATCAGCAACAAGAAGTAAAACCCTGACAGAGTGGTCAAGACTGAATTTACATGGAAGCAGTGATTCTAGGTAAAGTGTAGGTCTGTGTCTCCTACCCTCCCCTTGTTCCTTCCCTTCTATAAAGCAGGAATATGCTCAGGGAAGGAGATAAATGAGATCTAGAACAGACAATCTCAAACAGCAGGGAGCACAAGATTCAACTGTGACTTTTGTTAAAATTCAGATTCTGATTGAAAACCAAGATAGGTGCAAAGAGGCAAAGATTCAGCATTTTTAACACCACCCAGATGATGCTAGTGCTGTTGCTGCACAAACTCTGCTCTGAACAGTGATGGTCAGGAGGACTGCTGACCACTTAGGGTGACAGCTCTGCAGTCTGAAAAAACTGCTCAGAAAAAGCAAATATGGTCTGGAAGAAAGAGCCCTGGCTCCACAGCCAGGACTGGGAGGCATGAAGGTCTGTAGGAAGCAAAATGATAAAGCTCCCAAGACTTAATCTGAGACTGATCTGATCTAGAATCTAGGATCCGCCAACTTCCTAGCTATGTAATCTCAGACTCAACAGCTTTGAGTCTGTTTTCTTATCTAAAGGAAACAACCAAAATCACTGTAGATGGTTGATACAAGGGTTGAATGAGACAGTTTGAGTGTCTACTGAGTGTACAAGAAATACTGACATCAGTTGTCTTTTGCTTTTCAGCTCATTAGCAACTTTCCTGCCTAAAGCAGTGTTAACCAGACTCCCCTCACTGCTAGTTTCTGAGTAACCTCTGCTACCATAGATAGAAGGGGGAAAGGTAGGAGAAAAGATAAGATGTTTTACTTGCATTTGTGTCTCTCTCTTAAGCCACAGTGGCAGAATCCCACGAGCCTCAGAAACTGGGGCTTGTTGATCCTGATGGCAGCAGCTGTAGCAGCAGTGAGGACAGCAAGCAAGAGCAGGTGACTGACTACCAGGTGCTGACATAGCGATGGCAGCTGAAGTACATAAACAAACAAGCATGGGCTCCAAAAAGCTCAGCAGCCACAGCATAAGCAATACTGGGCTCCCAGATCCCACAGACTCAGTTGGAGTGCAGGGTCTGACTTCCTGCAGCAGAGAGTAGTGTGGGTCTGAGAACGGTTGGAAAGTACTGAAATCCCAGAGCCCTCCATGGTGCATTCTGTGAGACTCCATTGTCCTGCCAGCTCGAGGGATATACTGATCTCTGAGAGGCATCCCACCTTTTTCCTTCTGGACTTGGTAGTCCTCACAACACTTTTCTAAATTTTACTCTAATATAATATAATGAAATCAAATATAACATATTATGCATCATATATTATATCATATATATCTTATATATTACATATAATACATATAATATATTATAATATAATATATTTTATAGGATATGCTATTATACAAACCATAATATATTATATAATATATCATATAATATATTTTATGTTATATATCATATGTTACATATTACATATACATTATATATTACATATCATATTATATATTTATATTATATGTATTATATGTAATATATAATCATTCTATAGCATATATTGTAATATATATTATATGTTATATATCATATATCATATCACATATCATATTATATGTTATATATTTTATGTTATATTATATATTATATATACTATATATTATGTATTGTGTTGCTATAATATATATTATATATTATGTGATATATGTTATATTATATATTGTATTATATGTATATATTATGTGTATTATATTATGTATATGTGATACATTTTATATTATATACTATGTATATAATATATATATCATATA
>PVHY01000353.1:168920-248737 GCA_004024945.1 Uropsilus gracilis | reverse complement strand
ATGGAAACAACCCAAATGCCCCAGAACAGATGACTGGATGAAAAAGATGTGGTACATATACACAATGGAGTATTACTCATCAATTAAAAATGACAAATTTGATGAATTTATGGAAACCTGGATGTACCTAGAAGAAATCATTCTAGCAGAAACGAGCCAGATAGAAAGGGACAGAAACCAAATGGTTTCACTAATATATTGTCAACCAAATGAAACTGCACAAGGGGAGAATGGGGACCAGCTGGAGCGGGTGGGAAGGGGAGGCGGTGGGTGACCCCCAGGGACTGAAATGATGTGAAATATATATATAAATTAAAAAAATTTTTTTAAATTAAAAAAAAAATAAAAACATTAATAAAAGGGATTTAATTATGGTCAACCTGTCTGTTATCCAAAACTAGATAAATATATTCTTTTTATGAACAACTCACTTCAAAAAAAAAAAGAAAATAATAGCATGAAGCAGTGAATCCACAATTATTCTGTTACTTTCATGAATTTGATTAATGCTGTTGCTGTTATCTACTTTTATTTTTAAATATATATATTTACTTATACTTCTTTTTTATATTTTTACTCATATTTCTCTTTTCTATAAATTTTCTTATTCCTAATTTCCCCAAAGAAAATGCAAAGTGGAAGAAAACTTTTTCTTTAATGTATCAGATTTGTAAGTATCTACATTGTATTTTATGTCATTCCACAACTGGATTTTTTCTCAATGTAATAGAAGGCGTTAGTGTTGATTCTGGTGGATTCCACTTCTGGATAATCCAGGTCAGGATTTATGGAGACCTCATGTGGTGACAATAGGCACCAGCAGAAGGCTTCCTCCAGGATGAGAGCAATAAAGTCAAGAGAAAATCAGAACTCATTTGGGAGCAACATAACCCAGAAAGAATTAAGAATTAAAAGTGAATGGTACTGACCCACACAAGGCCTCCACAAACATCCTGCAATAATACTGAAGACATCATCTTTAAAAATGAGAAACCTGGTTGTGCATATATAAATTCCTCTTGATTAGCGAAAAGTTGATGACACCATGACATTAATGTGCCATGTTTCTCTGGAATTAGTTACACACTTCCTTTGTCTGAATGAAACCCATTGAACATATCTTCATATTTAAATTTATATCAAATTAAAAACTATGTGTCTGTGGGTTTGTGGCTATGAACTTTGTTTTTCAGTTCTTGGTTTTACAGACTGGAAAATGAGTCAGAGAAAGAATCAAACTGGAATTCTTGTCTATGTTTTTTATTGGTGTTATGATATAAATATTACTTCTGAATATTTGGAATGCAGGATATGTTTTTGCAATTAAAATGTAGAACAATAATTCTCTGTGGTGTAGAAAACTGAATGTACATCTTGTTGCTGAGAAGGTCTTGCCGTTGTGAAATTAATTAGTGAGGTAGTAAACATTTTAACCACATAATTTATTGGTACAGTTGAAAGAAAAGTCACAGGGTGGGGGCACGATAGGGGAGAAGACTCCTTCATCAATGATAGGTATTTGTTCTCTACCTCTTTTCCCTTACAAGACAATGTGTCTATAGTGTTCACTTTCTCCTTCAGAAAGTTACGTAATAGACCTTTAAGTTAAAATGTGGAAGGACACATAGGTTAGTAACTGTTAAATATTTTGACATCTTTTAAAGAAAAGAGCAATATAAATGTATGGCATTGAGATGAGTTAATTTTAAGGTTTCTAATTCAGTTATCTCATGGGTTCCCTAGCTTTGGAAAATCCTCACAATAATTTTCAGTTTTCTAGAGCAGGCAAGTGACATAGGTGGAGGGAGTAATATAGAAAAGACGTATTCGACACACTAAATAGGAAAAACGTTAATGGGAGGAAGCTCTGATGAAGTATATTCTTGCACTAAAGACATAGCTCCATTTAGGGCAGCTACTATGTAGATGCCACGATTACGAAAATGAATCAGGTAGATTCTCAGGCTTTCAAGGGGGTGACAGATAATTAAATGTAAAATAATGATCCCACTATGAGCCTGATGGTAGGTTGGGGGCTTGCACTAATTTATGTGAAAGATTTGTCCGGTGGAATGGGACCAAGAAGCAGAGCAGAGGTGTTTTAAATTCCAGCTAAGAAAATGACTCCTTTAGATGTCATTTCAAACCAACGGTGACATTGGGTTTTTGCTGGGAGGTGGGGGAGGGGGAACAGGAGCGTGATAGCCTTTGCCAGTCACATATCACACGAAGGAGACAAGAAGAAACGTGGAAATGGTCTTTCAAAACAGAGCTGTGGCGGTAGTGGGGGCACCTCCAGAACTTGAAATAAAGGAAACCTTCTGGTACAACGTGCGTTGCTAGGGGATTTATTTCCCCCCCCCTCCATTCTCTCCTATGAGAGTAAAATCCCACAGACACATTGAAGCCCTCAGGGTTTAGCTAGCGTATTGTACGTTTCTCCCGATGCAGTTGAGTGCGAGGCGACCCGGAGAGGGTTAACGGAAGGAGGAGGCGGGGGGTGGGGGGGAGGATGAGAGAGCCTGGCAAGAATGTTGAAAAACACTCTTCCTAACTTGCAAAAACTCTGAACTTTCCAGCTCCCCGAAATACACATGTGTGTGTCTGTGAGCGCAGGCAGATCTATTTCGGTAGGGTTTTTTTTGTTGTTGTTGTTGGTTTTTTTAATCTGAAATCAGAATCTCTGTCTCTCGCTCGCTGCGCTGCAAACACTGAGCAGCCCCCTCAGGAACGCGTGGCCAAAGCTGCCGCCCAAGCGCTGGCAGCGCTGTTTATTTATGAGCCACGTTCAAAGCTTCGAGCTGCCCTTCGCCCGCCACGAACCCCCCAGCGCCAAGCCTGGATCACCTCCGGGGGCCGGGAGCTAGGGGCGGGGGCTCGGGAACCTCCTCCCCGCCGCCAACTTTGCAGGAGCGTGGGAGCCAGGGTGCGCGGGGGGCGCGCGGGGACGCGCCGCCGCCGCCGCCGCCGCCGCCACCGCCCCCGCCCCGCTCGGGCCGCCGGCCTCACCTCTCCCGGGCGAGGTGCGGGCTCCGCGCGAGTCGCCAGCCGGTGGGCGGGGCCGGGCGGCGCGGGGCGGGGCCGAGGGTGGGGGCTGCGCTGGGTATATAAGGCCGGCGCCGGCTTAACTTCTGACTTGGGGTTATTTATTGGGGGAACTCGCGGACGGCGGAGGCTGGCGGTGGCGGCGTTGGAGGCGGTGGCGGCCGCAGACGGTGGTTAAAAAAAGGCGGCGGCGGCGGCGAGGGATGGGAGCGCCGTGGCGCCCGGGCGCAGGACGGAGCGGCCGAGCTTTCCGGGCGCGGCGGGAGTGCTGAGCAGAAAGGGGGGCGTCCGGGGGCCCTGCGCCGGCTCCGGAGGCGCGGGCCGCGTTTTTGTTCCGCTGCGCTCAGCGCCGGGCAGCCCCAGCCTGCAACTCCGGACACGACCACCACCCACCTTCCCGCGGCGGAGCGATTCTGGGGGCTGCCGCGTCCGTCCTATTGTTTAGACACTTGCCCGGAGCTCGGGAGCCGGCCGAGCCACCGCTTCCCCGCTCCCTGCCGCCGCGTTCCCGCGCCCCCACCTGCCTCCCCGGAGAAGGAGGCGCGGGGAGTCGCCGGGGGAGGGGAAGGGGCTGGAAGGAGCCGGGCGGCTCGGGACAGCGACGCCGAGTCAGGTGCAGCGCCAGCAGCCGGGCGGCGTCGCGACGTCGGCGGCGGGAGGGCTCCCGCCGTGGCCGCGGGGGACGGGATTCCAAGCCTGGGAAAAGTTCCTGCACTTTGAGAAGGAGGACCTGCTGGCGGGCGGCGGCCAAGAGGCGGCCGAGGGGCTCCGCCCGGCCAGGAACCTGCCCTGGTCTCGTCCACCTTTGCCGTCAGGTGTCTGCCGCGGGACTGTGGCGTATCCGGGAGACGGAGGGGCTGACGCGCGCACACCCGTAGGGCTGCCATCAAGGCTGCTTCCAGGGCTCTCCTCGGAGTAGCGGATCCCGCCGCCCCACCGCCCCCTCGCAACCCCTGAAGACACTCCGGCGGGACCCGGGACGCAGACGCTTCCACCTTGGCTTTTCCACTCCTTCCGGCCTGCTGGCCAGCCAACCCCCACTCCGTTTGCCTAGGAGCTCCGACCCTCAGCTCGCCCCTTGGATTTCCGTCGCCAGGTGACCAGTGGATATCCCTGCTAGCTGCGACGACCTGGCTGCCCTTTTGTCTGCTTCTGCTTGACCTGCGGGAAGGCCCTCGTGCGGAGTGTCGCCAGGGACGCCTGTCGGGAAGCGGCCTTTCCAGACCTTTTTAGCCAAGTGCATGTGTGTGTGCAGATCGCCCTTGGCTGTCGGGAGACGGCGAGGACCGGTTCCGGCTGCAGTGGCGTCTCGGGCCTGGGGGAGGCCGCGTGAGTGACCCGCGAGGGGCAGCTACGCCGCACCGCCCCGCGTCTTGCTGGGCTGCGCGCCAACCCTGTGCGCCCCCGCGCTCGCCATGCCCAACCGTTCGGCGCGCTCGGTTCGCGGCCCGCGGGGCTCCGGCGTTTTCTAGTTCCCGAAAGCCCACTTTGATCAAGGGCACCCTTCCCAGTGAGCTCCTGTCTTCTGTCTCGCAGCCTCCCCGCGGGCAGCGGGTTTGCAGAGGGTGTCGCTGAAATCAGAGCAGTCCCCTGCCGGCGCTACCGGCTCTGCACGTTCGCGGCCGCTGGGAGCCTCGGCTCTTTTACCGCCAAGTTGGTCTTTGCGAGACAGACGCCGCCGCCTGATCTCCTCTTCCCACTGCTCTTGGGGTCTCCTTGAAGCCTTGGTCCGGCCAATTGATTTGCAGGACCCAAAGTTATCGGAGGAGCGCCTAGCCTGCTGTAGGAGGGCGGTGGGGAGGAGGGAGGCGTGTACCTGTATCAACTCTGCTGCTTTGAACATTACTGCTGTTACTTGCATATTATTTGGTGCTCATTTCCCCGGACGCTGTGGGTTGAGAGCTTCGCGCCAGGCCTCACACACAGCGCGGTTCGCGCGGAGCAGCTAGCTCAAGAGAAACCCCTGGCGCCGGCGAGCGAGGAGGCGGCGGGGGAAGATGCGCGGCGTCGGCTGGCAGACGCTGTCCCTGTCGCTGGGGTTAGTGCTGGCGATCCTGAACGAGGTGGCGCCGCAGGCGTGCCCGGCGCAGTGTTCCTGCTCCGGCAGCACAGTGGACTGTCACGGGCTGGCGCTGCGCAGCGTGCCCAGGAATATCCCCCGCAACACCGAGAGACTGTGAGTATGGCTGCTTCCTACCTCTCTCTACTCCCCCATCGGGGTCGCGCACCCCTTGCCTTGAGCCTGGAAGGACCCAGAGGCACAGGAACCAGGAGCCCCCACTAGTGTAGCCCCCACTATCTGTCGGACTCCCGCATCCGAGGGGGTCAACTCTTTGGGAGGGTCAAGGAAGGGAGGGCGCTGCCCAGGGAGGGGCTGCTGCCTCAGGAGGGCGGGCCCGCTGGCGGCCCTGCTTGGGCGCTCGAAGGCGCGGGTACTCGTCCCGCCATTCACTGCCAGGTGCGGGACAGTTCTCGGGGAGAGGGGGGGCTGCGGAGCCGGCGAAAGGGGGAAGGGGGGAATCACGACAAGCGGATGCCCCGAGCCAGGGAGATGCGACTTTGCTCCCCAGACTCCGTAAACGGAGTCACCTTGCCAACGTTGGAGGGTCTGTGTCTGGACACAGCCTCGGCTCCGGTGGCCTTGGTGTCGGGCGGCGTGGGGGCGGGGGTCGCTGGCGAAGGGCCTCAAGGGAGAGAGAAACCTCCACTGTCTGGCTTTGTGTCGTCCTCCTGGGGATGTGGACAGGGGAGAAAGGGTCGTGGGGCGGCTGGGTCCTCCCGAGGGCGCTTTGCTTAAGCCGCGGACGGAAGGGCTGTACCCGGACAGCGCAGTTCGAGCGGGGGGACCGTGTGCAGCACTCACCCCCCGCCGTGGCTCTCTGCCTCCCCAGAAACCCCCCCCCCTTGGGAGGCAGCGGCGACTGAGGACCCCGGGGGACCCTGTCCGAGGAGGGCGGAGGAGACTGCAGAGGAAGATCGAGTCCCATCGCTGAAGCAAAGTTAGGGTTGGCCTCCCTCCCGCACCAGCGCAGTCAGGTCTGGCGACTTGGGGGACCCCCGCACCCCTCGGCTGTCCCTTCCGGCACTTCCAGCTGAGTCCCAGGGCCCCCAGTCCACCTTTCCGGCAGTTTCTGCGCCCGTTCACGTGGCAGCGGTTCCCCTTCCTCCCCCCTCTTCGCGCTCTGCTGCCCGCAGACATCCCCGCCTCCCCGGCTCTGCGAGTCTCTAATGAAGAAGTCATCGCAGACCCGTTGCTGACGGCCCCCGCGCTCCTCGTGGGGCACCCTCCCTCCCCCAGTGCAGCGAAGTGGAGCCCGGAGGCCATTCTCTTTGTGCAAGCAGAGGCCGCCGCCCCGCGCTGCCGGGGCGCTCTGGGCGCGCTGCTCTCGCCCGGGCGCGTGGGCCGGCGGAGCGCAGAGGGCAGGGGCCCGTAGCACCCGGCTGGGGCAGTGGCCTCTCCGTCGGCGGGGTGCGAGGGTTGCCCGCGCCGGAGTCGGCTCGGTGGTACCTCGCGTCTCCACCCGCGCGCGCGCGCGCGCGCTCGCGCGTGCGGCCCACCGCACCCCCTGTCTCTTCAGATCTAATCAGTTTCCGTCGCTTGCAGTTTGAAGGCCAGAGTTGAGTCACTACCGTTGCAAATGGCTTCTCACCCCCAGTCGCCACAGGCCGCCCCCCCCCACGCACCCCAGTCCTTCCCCCTCCTTTCCAGGTCCCCTGCACGAGGCAAGTTGGGGACCCGAGCAAAGTAGTCTTGGCCAAATGCTAACGACCGCATCTGTCGGAGGAGAGGGAGTTACCGACTCTTGTTAAAGCCAATGGCTCGTAAAAGGCCCGGTAGAACAACTTGATAGTGCTTTGCTCAGCATGGAAAAGTGGGTTGGGGAAAAGCAAGAGATGCATTGGGTCTAGCACTTGTCATTTCACGCCATCCAGATGGTCTAAAGTTTAAGCACTAACTCAAAAAGAGTATGCACTCCGAAAAAATAACAGTAAGTTTCAGGTTCTGGGGGAAGAATGATGCTAGGTGGGTACTCCAGTTTTCAAAAAATAGTTTACTCGCAGTACTGTCTGATGAATTGCTGTCTTTGACCAAATACACACTTTTAGTACCGATTTCAAACCCAGTGTTCTCAAGCCAAAGGTAACGGGAAGCTTAGCTTCTAGGAAGAAGAACTCTCAAACCTGAGCAAAGCCTGGTTTTATTTGAAAAGACAGAAACTGGGGACACACGTTTAGATCTGGACGGAGGATTCCAGAAAGAGGTCTACTGGGGGAGGAACTTAGTGAAATGGGAACAAAAATGTCAGGGCCTAAGCACTAGTCCCCTGATGACCCCTGCTAGTCTTTCCCCGTACCGTCACAGCGGGAGTCCCAGCCCAGCAAATGAAGAGTTTAGTTTTCATACAAACATGGAGTTGTTGCAAGGTAAAAGCCTGTAAATGCAAGTCTTTGAAGTGTAGTTCTTTTGATGGCAGGCTTTTTTCCCTGCCTAGGAAGTTTAGCCACCTTGCCACCTAAGGACAGAGTTTCTGAATTTCTAAAGTTTCTTCCTGGATGGTATTGGGAAATTGTTGAGTAACTTCCTGCAAGGGACTTCTAGGGGGAGGTAGGGCTTACCAGTAATAGTGAAATAGCAGGATACCTGTGCAATTAATATGTAAGTCCTTATAAAAACAGAAATGGAAAGCAACCCCATGTGCACACAAGAACGTTAGGGACTCACATAATCACTTCATTTTTCCTGTCACATGCCAGCAAGCATGGACTCTGTAAACTTGTTAAGAATCATCTAAAAAATTCTTTCAGAGGTGACTTTCTTCTCTTTCACTGTGCAAACCACTTTATTTTTTGGAATTGACGTATAATCTTAACGTTTTGCCTCAATTTAGATTTCCCTTTGTTTAACCAGATAGCGATTAAAATAGAACTTTCATTTTCTTGTTTCTTCTTAGGGATTTGAATGGAAACAATATCACCCGGATCACCAAGACGGATTTTGCTGGTCTTCGTCATCTAAGAGTTCTGTAAGTATGTTATTCTTCTGTATTTTGAGGAATTTTCTCTTGTGAAAGTTGCATATTTTTGAGTCATTACTCTTTTTAAACTGTCTCTTTTTAAACTGTCCCAATGACAGGAACAAATTTTTAAAAAAAGGCTTGGTTTCCTTTTTATCCTTGTTTATCACTATATTACAGCTTTTAATAGAAATGTAGGCTTTTATTTTAAGACTGGATACATGCCATTGAAACAGTTATTATAAAAGTGACCTCAAATGTTTGCTATCCCATACCATAAGTGCTTTATGCATATAAAAATGTAGAATAGTTGCTTTCACAATATGAATAAGTAATGTAAGACATTCGATACACTTAGGATTTGAGACTAGGAAAAATTTAAATGGGCCTGCATTTTATTACTAATAAGAAAATGTTCAGACTTTTCTAACAAACAACAATTGTCTATAATTTCTAACATTAAACTCAAGCAGTCCATTTTTGGCAAAATCTGTTTTTGTGAAAAAATACATTGGCCTTTTCTGGAATTATTTCCTTTAGTTTATGTTTTTATAGTCTTGATAAACTTGTTGCATTGTTACTACTTCTTTGATGAATAGGATAAATTAGTGGTAAGTAAACCATCCTTTGAGATTCAAGATAATACAAAATTATTCTTACCCATAGTTTTGTAACTATTTACATCACAGTGAACTTTTGTTTATTGCATACTCAGTGACCATCTTTTAGATGACACATTTTGACCATTAGAAACTTGTACTTTCTGATGTGTGTCCTTAAGTAACTTGAAGTATTTGTTTGATGAATTACTATATACTGGCACGTTTGGTTGAAAACTCAGTTAAAAGTCAGTTTCCCCAAAGTAGCTGTCATAGCTGCAGTGGTAGAGGTTGCTCTTTCAAATCTACTGTCCTGTAAGTTTCAGGGTTAGACCTAGCAAATTTTGTGAGACACTGCGCTAGTATATTTTTTTTTTTTAATTTTGTGATGTAAACACTATTTCCTGACTACTCTCAAATAGATCACTGTCAAATCGTATCAATTTGATAATAAATCTCAAACCAGAGTCATGGTTAATGTTGGAAAGGGAAGGTGGTTCCAAGTTTTCAGTTGCTGAATTGAAACTTACTCAGATGGTGAGCTCTGTAACATTAAGACTCCTGTTATACTTTGCATTTCAGTCAGCTTATGGAGAATAAGATTAGCACCATTGAAAGAGGAGCATTCCAGGATCTTAAAGAACTTGAGAGACTGTAAGTATTTTCAATTCCAAACTTATGACAACATTAACTATAGTTTTAAAAACACTTGCATTTCAAGGATCATGTCTTCAATTTCATGTCTTAGGCTTTGAAATTAGCAGGCAGAAAACAAAAGAGGGTGTATATGTGCTTGTGAGAATCATTTAGAAATGGTGAAGTTTTTGCATGAAATGTATTAACTTTTAGTTAAGCTCAAAAGTTCACAAATAGATTGCCTTTCCTGAAATATTTATCCCTTTGATAACCTTCACTTTGCTACTTAGAGGTGTATGTGCTTTTTGCATTGTTCATAAAGATTTTTTATATGCTAATGTATGAAGGAAGGTGGTATTTTATTTGCATTTGTGGTAGATTATGGAAAAGAAGTTTGCTAGTAGTTATTTTAATTCCCATGCCCTTGCTTTCTGTGTCATTAGTGACCTCTAAATAACAATTTCAGGTTCTTTGTGAAAAAGATTTGCTTCCTGATATTTGACTCTTATGATGAACATTGTTGATATTTGCTGTTTACAATTTTATTTCATTATTTTATATTAGTTTGTTAAATATTTCCACTGGAAAAGGAATTTACAGATTAGTAGAAATGAAAGTAAGAATTTTATTATCAGAAAGTGGTCTTTTTAGTACTGATTCTTTTTTCCCAAGAAAATTAGTTGTAGACTTCAGACTTTAAAATATATTTTTATTTTTTTCAGACACAAAATCTTCTGGATTGCTAGATACTATTTAAAGGTCATTGTTACTTATGACTACAGTGTATATCTGCAAAAGGCAAAATCTGTCTGAAAGAGTCAGACTAAGTTGTAGACTTTGTGATCTGAAGTTTGCATTTGGTTTCTTATGTCTTGATAATTTCACTTGATAAGTTTTGCATTTTCAGGGCAAGTAACTGTGCTATTAAAAATAGCAACAATTATTTTAGAAAGTTTCCATGTTTGCTTGAATAGTCACTTTATGTAAAAATAAAAATTTCATTTAATGAAACATACAGTTCATTTTAGGCATGGCACATAATCAGATTCACTGGGCCCAAGGGTGGAAGTTAATATCATGCATTTGTCTATGAGTAGAAAAAAAAAATTTGTAAACTTTTGAAATATTTGTGAATACAAGATGTAGGCTACATTTTTTTACCACAAGTAAAGTGCAACTCAGAGATGTCTATAGTTTGTTTTGCTTGAAAATTTAGTCCATGATAAAGATTGCAACAGAAGGAATATTTGTGAAATTCAAAATAAATTTACAATCACTATTTTGGGCTAGTATTGAGGGGGGAATAAATTGAGGTAAACATTTGGTTAAATCTATAGCAAAGTTCTTAAGTTTGTAAACTTCCTCAGACTATAAAATACTTGAATATATGTGTTTTTTGCTCTCTCCTTTGGACATCTGTGAATAGGTAATTCCTAGTGAGTACCTTGCAAAGGTACTTTTTAAAGGTGTTTTTGATTCATTCATCAAAAAACTTGTCACTGAAACATCAAGATTTGGTGAAATGAATACATAATTTAAAATTTCACTTACACAGCAGCTTTTTGATGAATAACTTTTGACCATCACATAAAGCATATATATTTTGATCCTTAGACACATTCCAAATTAAGAAGGAATCATAGTGACTTTTTCATGCAACTTTTTATTTTCATTCCATTACAGTTTTAAATGTTTCTGGAAGACTAGAATAAAACAAACTTTCTCCCTGTTTGTCACTTTGGAGTATCATTTGAACTTTCATTTGAATAAATTAACTTTTTTCCAAAAATTATTAACTAGATGCTTTCTGTCCTGAAATTTGATTAGAGTTCTAAGTAGGTACAGGTTTTTGATTTTTTACTTCCCCTGGGAATGTCACTTCATCTCAGAACAATTTTCTCCTCTACTAAGAGGCAGTCAGATGTTTGGTGTGTTTGGAAGAGGATTCGTAATTTTGAATGAAAACTAATATATATGCAGGTCTTCTTTAAATCAACCCAGCTGTTGGTCAAGAGCAAATATTTCATATTTGTGAGGAAAAGCTGAGAAAATTCCTTTTGTTTACAACTGCCAAGTCCATCTGATGGAAGCACATTGTTATCTGACAGCCAATTCATCTCCTTGGGACTCTGGAATTCAAAACTATTTCTTAGGAAAATTGTGGATATATTTTTCAAATATTTATTTTTTTTAAATACATGAAATGGCAAGGTAGTTCTACTAAAGAATGCATATAAGTTGTTGTGACACAGATTCTTTTCCATTTTGTTCAATATATTGTTTTCAAAAATAAAAATAATAAAAATAATTATCTAAAGAGTCCCATAATCAAGTCACCATGGCCTGTGGTTTATATTCTGACTTTTTTTTTGTAGGGAGTAATATTAACATCACATTCTTTTTTTTTTTTTTTTTTTTTTTTTCTTTCTTATGCTGCAAGACACAATGTAAGGGATAGGAAGTATCAATAAAATAATTTTTAACTGATATGTTCTCCTATCTCACATGCTTCTAGCATATTTGATGTAAAGTTTTCATTTCAAACTTTAAAAAATGAAAATATGTATGAATGCAGGTTTATGTTGTAAATGGCATTTATATACTATATATAGTAAGTTCACCTTTATCCTTTGTGTGAAGAACAAAATGAAATAAAAACATGAATCTTATTTGTGTGTAATTGATGGTTCTAATTTTTTTCATTTTAAAATTACAGAATCAAAATAAGTTCAGATATTTTGTGAATATTTCTGAATTACAAGTTTTTTCTTTTTGGTTCATAATTCAACTTGATCTAGAGAAACAGGAAAAGTTTAAAATAAAAGATAAATTCTGTACCTTTTTAGAAATTCAGCTCTTAATCTTTGGAAACAGGATCCTACTATGAAATTGATTTTAATTTTGACTTGGAATGGAAAAGTGGGTATGCATAAACATAAACGTTTATAGCTATACAAGTAGGATACTTTTTATTTCACAGACTAGATACAATAAAAAGTTATGGATCACAATGTGGAGGAATAAATGACTATTAATATCATTGCTTCTTTTCCTCGCCCCTACCCTTCTCCTTCCTTCTTCCCTGTTTTCCTTGCATCCCTGCTTCCCTCCCTCCCTTCTTTCTCATCTTTCATCCTTCTTCCTGTTGTAAGAAAAGAATGTGACATGATATGCTCATCATCAGAGTATGGCTATGAATCACTGTGAAAGCAATCAGTTTTAATCACGCCTACACTCCATGAGCGCACACTACTTCCTGGTCAGACTGGGTGCCACAGTGCTCCCTGACCTCATGTGAGCAGAGTGCAGAGTGGCAGGTTTCCCGAGATGCTCAGTGTTGCAGGAGTACATATTTACCTGGGATGATAGTGAAGGCTTGAGCACATGCCTCATATAGGTTCTCTTCCCAGGTCTCATCTTACTTAATCAAACTGTTCAAATGAAATAGAATGTAGTGAAGGGACTATTTTTAAGTCATGGGTATTAATAAGAACAAAGTATAAAGAAGCTGTAGTAACAAATTGGAACATTTATGTCATGCGCTTTTTTTTTACACCTCAAGACACCTGCAAGTAAGTCTCCGTGCAAAATTATTATTGATTCAGGGTATTTCTAGGCTGGAGCATAATGACCTAGAATATTAAAATTAAGATAATCACACCAGGACCCAGAACTTTTGTGAGCTTGTCTGAAATGTGCAGCTTTTCATAAGATTATGCTGCTGTCCTTAAAGTTCTATGCATGGCCTATTAAGGCGGTTCAGGCTACTGCACTAATGAAAGTCACCTTTCTTTTTGAAAATTTCTTGCTAACACAAGTGCATGAATATGAGAGAGTGGTTGAAACTCCATAGGGTTGTCCAAAAACTTTTTGAATCTTTTGTCAAAACTCTAAGGAGATGCTTATATACGCAGTGAAATACATTTATATCTCAGTTATGTTGATGAGAACCAAGAGCATGCCATAAAAAATCTGTTTGATTTTTCATTGACTTTCTGATAATAAAATCTTAATACCTGTATAAGGAAATAGCAGAAATGATACAGGTAAGGGCTTGCACTATTTGTGTGACAATAGACAACTGTAGGTAGTTTTAAACTCTCCAAATTTATTACCTTTGCATGTAAGAACTTTGCATGTGAATTTACATGTATATCTTGCCTTTGATACCCATTTTACCTTGAAAAAATGAGTCATGAAAACATGGCTATCATAAAGCTGTGTAAAGCATCCTGGAAAATATGAAAACATGGCTGTCATAAAGCTGTGTAAGGCATCCTGGAAAATTAGCGTCTTCCTTTAGCTGTTTTAAAGTTTCTACCAAGTTGACATAATGAAAATATGGCATCATTGAAATTTAGAAAATGCTTTACCATTGATGAAACACTGCACTCTCGTGATTATCTTAAGGATCAGTTTATTTCTGAATGGTCCTCTGTACACATGACCTCATTCACCAGTGTGTATGAGGCTGAGTTGATGGTGTGCAGGGATTTTGCTGGGGTCGTTGCACAAGCATTAACATGGAGGGTGTGTTGTGGAGTAAGCCTGCAGGAAAGCCCCACTTGCTTCCCTGCATCCAGGGCGCAATGCATCCCTCTTCTGACTAATCCTACAAGTTTTCAGGCGACTCATAACATGTTCCTTTTCCTGAAGTCAGGGCAGACTAACAATGCTAATCTCCTCGGGAGAGAATGTGAGCCCATCTCAAAAGAATTGTTTGCTGGCATCTTTGCAGTAAAGTTTAAAGTCACTGAGATACTTTCTTGGGAAAAGCTTTGTGAAGAGCATATCAAACTTTCCAACAGGTCTACAGTGTGTGAACTGCATGAGATATAAATGCTATAGATGATCAAGTATAATGTTTCATTTAATCTGAGGTAGCCTTTAAATGACCATTTTTTCCACTTGTTTATAAGCTATGTGGAACTATTTTAAATGACATTTACATCCTATAAAACTTTCATGCAAGAAGGTTAGCAGAACATTGAATTCATCTGAGAGGGTTTCTCATTGGTGTTTTTTTATGGGTCTAGAAGTTGAATGGTGGAGAGAAGGCCTGTTTGCTCTCTCTGAACTGTTTTATAAATTCTGAAGTAGCAAGGCTGTTTATTTTTCCCACATCTGTTTTGGGCTCATCCTTTGTGACAGTGTTTGCTGGATGCTGTGTCCTTTATAACCTCCGCTGAAATGCCTCTTTTAGTTTGCACTGTTGCAATGTATTTGTGGAAGCAGCGAATGTCAAATATTTTACATTGAATTCTGTCTTTCATTCCTGTTGGATACCTTTCTGCTTGAATTATGTCTTCTAGACAGAAATTTACAACTTTACGTGGCATGAGTAACCTTCCTGCTTGGACTTCATATAACTTCATATATATATACTTTGATCTTTTCTCAAAGCAATTTAGTTTTTGTTGAAAAGGAAGGGATAATGGTGAAAACTTTCACATTGAAATGTTAGTAACCAGAGTCAATTGGGTTATTGATATGATCGGAATATTTCTTTTAAAGTATATTTACAAAAAAATTATTGAATTATGTTCACCCTGAATGTGGGTGGGTGATTCTGTAGCTTTATCTGTGTGATATGTTATTGCCCAAGATTCTGGACTAGGAACACAAATGCAGAGATCCTAAATCCCTTCTGTTTGGCACCTTGTAACTTTACATGCTATGGCCTAGCATCCCACGGCACTTGGGAAAGACACTGGTTGTATAGTCAGTGATACTTTCTGAAGAGAAACACCTCTTCCCCCTTCAAAAGCAGTAACATTAGGTACGAGTTGCATCTCAAACTTGGCATGTAAGGAATGATTATTACACATTTCCACATCTTCCTCTTTCTCAGAAGTGGAAATTAGAACTTTATCTTATTGACATAATAAAATGTGGACGATAAATTTGACTTTCATGCCTCTGTATTTACTATGGTTTTTATTTTGATATTTTTCTTATCGTAGCAGATGATCAATAGAAGAATATAAAGAAAGTTCAACGTCCTCTTTGAGTTTTGTTTCAATTTTTTTTATCTCTCTGAATCTACATATAAATATCAAGAAGTAAGGGGAATAAAGAGGAAGCAACATTTAGATGAATAATTTTCTTTCTACCAATGAATTTATCATTGATATCACTGCTAAAAATATAAACTTTGTTATTCATCTAATACCTGGCTAAATATTCAACATATTTGCTTTAAGTGTGGAAATAAAATCATTTCAAAAAGACAAGTGGAGATTTACCTGAGAAGAGAGCATTTATGGATGAGAATTAGGATCTTGTAGAGGGTAGACTTGTTAAGGCAGCAGTTGTCCATTGCTGCTTGTATAGGGCATGCTCTTAAAATACCATATATATATATATATATATATATACCATATATATATATATATGATGACATATATATATATATACCATATATATATATATATATATATATATATGATGACAAGTGAATGTGAGTGCAGATTGTTCACTGGCTCTTGGTAAAATTGCTTGTATTTTATATTTTGGGTTGGGGTGGAGGTTGAAAATGTTAAATTGATTCAAGGTGAAAGTTGAAAAAAATAATCACGAACCTCTCCCAGTGGACAACTCACAGAAGCAAGTGACAGATGATAATTTGAACACTGCTTGTCAATAATACTCAGGTTGCCCTTCAGCCTGAGCTGGTTAAGAATCAGCTTTTCAGAGACCAGCGGTGTTATGTGTGATACAGAAAGATCATTCTCTCCACCGAAGGTCAAGCTCAAAAGTCGCTAGTAGTATGGAGGATAGTCACTGGGATTGCTCTCCTTTTTGCCCTAAAAGAGAAAAAAATTTCAGTGACACATATCACATATCTTCCTAAAACCACAAATAACCACCTAGTGAATTCTCAGCCCTGATATCTTCCAGGCAGATTTCATCTAGTTGGTGTTGACCCAAAAGCTGACATCTTTCATCTCTTCTTGGACATCATTTTGTATTTTTGCTATGCACTAAAGGTACTTGATTAGCTTATTGAATTTAACTTACTGGTCCCCTACATCTTCCTCTCACATGACCTTCATTCACTACATGTTATTTTCCTGTCCTGGGACCATTCCCTTTAAACTTAAGCTTATTTGCATTTGTTGTAACACTAATGTTTAAGCACTTGCTAGTTTGTGGCATCAGAACTTGTGAGTTCATGTTTCTTCCAGTTCTGTCTAGAAATTGTTACACACCTCAATTGTCATTAAAGTAAGTCTAGATGTTAAAAATTGTTTTTCATTTAAGGATGTACTTTCAGATCACCATGTAAGAAACTTTGCTTTAAAGTTTTACACTTCATTGAGTATTTTGGAAGTGTTTTATTTTTCTTTTAATGTTTTCATTTCAATTTATTCTTAGTAATGACAGATGAGAAAGAAACAAAAACCAAGAACTACACTGATGTTTGGGACATTGCCACTCTGTTTTTCTGTGTACATAACCACGTTGGTTATTTTCTGCACTTTGTCTTAACATTACTTTGTCTCAGATATGCCATTGGTCTAGACATATGAATGCCATTTATAGTAATTTTCTTAAGAATGATAACTACCTACTTCAGAGAAAAATGTTTTATGCATATTTTCATTTTTCTCTCAATGTAGGTGTTTAAAATAACTTGAAAGCTGGGAATTGACCATAGAGTTGCTCCTTTTTTAAGACAAAGGCTTGGTAATTGGCGTTCATGTGGCTCACTCATAAATATTTTTAAAATGAACTCTAAGAATGTTTTCTTCAAGGAGAGATTAGATCAAAAGAAAACATCCCCATACTATTATTTTGTGGTTTTGTTGTGTAGACTATATCTCATTGATAGGACTGTTTCAGAAGGTATATTCTTTACTTTCTGCCCTCTAAATTAAAGTTTGAATTTGACTTTCTATGAACTGTGTGCTTTCTAAAATAACAGTGGCAGTAGTACTTACTCATGGCTACCTCTGGAGTGACTGTGAAAAATAAATGCGATAACTCATATCAGTCTATCATGACAGTGACATCACAGAGTAAACTTGATAGATACTAGCTGTTACTTTTGGAGTGAATTAAGAATCACTGGTAATATGAAAACAATAATTAAGAAGTAACTAATAATTCTTTAAAAATTGCTTATACCCAATTTCAAATATTTGCTTTCTTATATTATCTAGAATTAGATTGATTGACAAGAAATTTAGTAGCAGGTTTTAGTGCCTTATCTGTCTGAATTTGTTTAGACAGCTGGAATTTCTTCCAACTTCTTGATGATGTTGAGAGTGGCAAGGGGAAGGAGATTTACAGAAGGAAAAAGGAGATAAAGCTCTAGAGAACATATAATAGCAGGTTTGATAGTGGGGATTTAGCTAGCTAGAGAGATAAAATCTAGGGCAGGTGCCTTCGAGCATGCTGGAGGAAGATTGGTCAGATATAAAATGCATCTGCTCGGGTTTTGCAGAACTATACAAAAATGCAAAGAGAACAATTTGTTTTTGGTCAATATTTCCCACAAACCTACTGAGTGTCAAGGAAGAAGAGAGGAATACAAAGATATGGTCTTTGTACTTGACCTCACGGCCTAATAGGAGATTGATCAGTGCATAAATAAATGCAGTGTGATGTAAGGATGTAAGAAAAGTACCACTAGGAGAACAAGAAAGACACTTCGTGTACAGCTCAACCTCTGCAGACTTGCACTTTGAGAGAGCAAGTTTGTCAAGATTGTGTCTGGAGACCATGGACCTTGTGGGGCAACCCATGGAGTGGGATCAGAAATTCCACTTTGAGATGCCCTTTATTCACTGCATTACTATATTTCTGTTGTAGGATCCTCAAATTTTAACTTTTGAAATTTTATAAAACTAAGCAAAAAAACCCAGGTTTTTGCCTTCTTACAAATTGGGACTGATGCTTTGAAGAGAGGGTTTCTTTTGGAGAGTAATTGCTTACTTAACAAAGAAAATTGATGATTACTATTGTGAATATCTTTTTTTTTTTTGAGAAAAAATAGAACAAGGCCACAATTTGGTTAGATTTCATCTAAATTGTATAGTGGTAGACTCTAGGGAGTACTCTTTCCTCAGAATCATGCCAACAATGAAAACTAAATAAATGCTTTTGGTTTGACTTTAAATTTAACCTTGCTATGTGTTTCATTCATAAAAATTAGTGTAAGTGGGAATAAGCTCACCCTTTCACTAATTTTACCATTTTCTTTCTAATTATCTCCATGTACTTTTTATGAACATACATTTTATTAAGTGCTGGGAATGTTTCTTTAACTGACCAGCTTCCTAATAATTCTAACAAATTTTAGGGTTATCATCATTGCTTCATAGCATTTTAGATTTGGAAGAAATTCTGAAGTTCATTTGGTCCAACTTTCTACATCAAGCAGGGTTTCTTTTTACTACATCCTTTGCAGAAAAAGAAAAAAAAAAACATGCATAGCATTTGCTTGCAAATATGTGGAGCAGTGAGTTTAGTTTTTCCTGACATGATATTCCACTTCTTAATAATTCTCATTCTCAGAAGGGGTTTCTTTATGATAAATTTTCTTGAGTGCTCTAATGAGTGGTACCATTTTTACCTTCTGGAGACAAATTATGTCATTCTGCTTCTTCTTGATGATCATTTTAAATATGTCATGAGTATGTGGGTTCTTTTACTGTCTCCTTAACATTATCTTTAGGACCTTAGAAATATTTCACTTTTTCATGGGTGATGTTAATTTTCTGATCCCCTTACTCCCTTTTAGATGTGTAACAAATCGTAAACCATTTATGTGTGCCTGTTGCATAACTTGTCATCATTTTATTTAAATCGGAGAAAAGCAGAGAAAGACATCTATTTTTCCTGAGATGGTAAATTCCACACTTTCATGGGACAGGGATGAATTTGCCCTCTCCTCAGCAAGCGTGCACACTTCAAAAGAACTTAGTTACAAAGCATCAGGGCTTAAATTGAGTTAGAGTTGCCATTAAATTCTTTTCGAAAGCGTTTAAAACATTCCAATTCAGTTAACCATTTAAAAATCATTATTGAAGCATTACCCCCACTACCATTAGTTGTAACACAGCCCCCATTCAGTTGTGGCTTATATTTTGCTGTTTTCTTCTGACTTTGCCTATAGAAACAAGCTGCACCAGTGCTTCCTGCATGGATTTCCCTGAAATTAAATGAAAGGCTAGTGGAATTGAAATTCCCATCTCCCCACAATGCCTTAGCTGAAAATTTAGGTCATACGGGACAGTGTCTAAATTATTTTAGGGCGCCTTTATTGTGTTTCCGCTTTTCTGCTACCTCACTTACACATCAGAGTCTGACGGGAGAAATCTTGTTTCAGTGTGTGTATTATGGTTGACTGATATTGCACAGGATGTGAGTTTAGAGTTTTAGGTCACAGTAATCATTCTGTGAGTAAGCATAATGGAAAAATGTTCTAAAGAGTCATGTAACAAAAGGTGTAACCAACTTTTGATTTGCAATGCTTGAATTCTCTTGAATGTCCTTTCATTCTTTCCTGCACTACAGGATAAGGCCTGACACTGGAATCACAGTCTCTCTGCCTTGGCATTTTCTAGGTTACAAACATACATTTTGTTTTTGTTTTTCTCAAAAGGCGTTTAAACCGAAATCACCTTCAGCTGTTTCCTGAATTGCTGTTTCTTGGGACTTCGAAGCTATACAGACTGTAAGTAGACAGAAATGGTTATTGTCTCTTTGTGTTTTATTACATATATTTTGGATTTGTTTCTGTGTTTTCTTGGAGTCTCTGTGCCTGTAGTTTAATGGATTAAAATTTTGCCTTTATTTTTTTCTTATGAAAATTTATAATTGGTTTTCCCATGTTCCCAATCTTGTTTTTTGGTTAGCTTTTCCTGATTGAAATGTTACTGTAATTGTGTTATTCCTTTTTGGTTGAGGATTGGGAGATTTGCCTTACTTACTTAGGGAGACTTTTGATTAAGTTCTGAAGAGGGAACTTGTACAGTACTTCCTCTACAGGGGGAGTTGGTAGTGTTTTTTTGTAAAGTTGGAGGTCTTGACATCAACTTTTTGATACTGTTCTGAACTCAAGTAGCGTTTACTGGTCTGGAAATATTCTAAGGTATTTTAAGAGGACTGTAAATTTCCTCATAAATATTTCTTTTAAAGCCAGAATGCCAAAACTGCAATATGAATGACTTTGCAGTTAGACAAGGGTTTCATTTCATGGACAGTGAGTGATCAGAAGTACTCCTTTCTAGAGAATGTCATGTGGATTTTAGGTAGAATCAGTTTTCCCTGTCTGGTCAGCTTATGTGTACTAGTGAAGACACATTTTTGAAATGATTTAAAATTCGATTTTCAGGTACAGGAGTGATTTTCTTGCAGATGGGAAATGAGCTATGAAGTGTTGGGAAATTAACAGCAATGCTTTTTGATACTGATGGATGTGAGAAAAGACTAGGGGATAAGTAGACAAAATTGCTTACCATGGCTCCCACCGGAACTCTGAGGAAACCTCGTTTTGTGTCTGTGAAGAAGTGAGCAGATTGCTTTTCTCTGAACTTGATTTTGTGGAGAAGGCTTCATAGCCTACTAGCTCAATAATGTTGTCAATTTTAGTAGTAGGAAAATATCCTCTACACCTACCTCAGACCCAGGCTCTCTATTAACTCATTGTAGAGAGAGCTTTTCTGGTGTCAAGGTGGGAGCCAGTTAACAGATCAGGTCTCTCTAGAGTCTGACTTCCCCAATACTATTCCTGCCCTGTCCCAAAGTCACCCAGCTGGATTTTGTGTTTCCCGCTGATTGATTGGCTCATTTAAAGTAAATCTTTAAAAATCAAATAAAGTAACCTCAAGACTGCCTTTAAAACAAGAATTCTCTGGGGATTATTTTTGCCAAGGAAATACTATATAGGCTGTTAGAAAGATTATAGGTATTTATATAAGCTGAAACTTACACTAAAATGAAAGATTATGGGTATTTATATAAGTTGAAACTTATACTAAATATTTATACTTAGTTTCTAAGGAAGGTCACAGATTTTTAAAAAAATAGTCTTCTAATTTCTGCTTTAATTTTTCATGGTTGAGGGTAGGTTGAGGAATTGAATTTGAGGGTAATATAGAATAAGTGTTATTTAAACTACTACCTGTACTAATAATTGTTTACACATATCAAAACAATCCATATTGTTTAAGATATTGTTTCCCTGAAGTTGTGAAACTATTGACAGAATGACTGTAATTTAGAATTAAAATTATGAAACTTAAGGGGGAGGCAGGAAAGAAACATTGGGGAAATAGGAATGTTTGATTCTTAGTCTAGTTGTATCTGAATTTTTTAGGAGTGCTCAGATGGTGAATCCAGCCCAGAATCCCCATCAGCGAATTAGATTCTTTTTCACATTCTTCTCTGCTTAACGGTATCATGTAGTGGGTCATTTTGTTGTGATTGTATATTTTCTTATAATTTTACAACTTTATGAGGCTGCTCTATGAAAGGAAGACTTAAAAGCTTTAAGAAGTGAACTGAAGAAACAGAACCCCCCAAAATATAGGGCAGCTTTTGCTAATGATTTAAAAGCATATTTAAAATACAAAAATGGGCTGCTAGAAATGTGTTGTAAGCTTGTGTCTTTTTGGCTCATAGGGTTCCCTGGGGACGTGATAGGGGACAAAATTTTGTTTTGTAGGTGAGACTAGTGGCAGAAGGAACTTGAATATTCTCAGAGTCCTGAGCTGAGTCAGATCTTAATGACTTGATATTTATTACTGATTAAGACTGGAAAGATAGAGAAACACAGAGGAGTAGCTATTACCTTTTTTTGTTGAGGTGCTAGTGTCTCACTTGTACGAAATTTTAGCAATTTTTCACTATGACATTTCTCTTCAGAGAATGAGTTATTAGTTACCTGTCACAACATTTTGATGGTGGTGATCACTAATTAATCAACATTCTTGTTGGAGAGTCTAAAATTTAAAAAAAAGAACAAAAACTTGGGAAGTTGACTGCCCATTTAGTGTAATTTGCACCAGGAAGAATACAGGTTCAGATTTTCTTCTTAGGGTACAGGTAGCTTAGATGGAAAATGTTCACAAATCTACATGCAAGAATGCTCTGTAAAACATGCATTTAAAACTGAAATTTTCACAGGAATAATGAGTGACACAGGGATACAAATTTTTGGTAAATAGCAAAGTATGTTGGGACAAGTAGCATTTTTTACTTGTTGCATAGGCCAATTAAGCAGCCATCGATGGACTATTGAATAAGGTAGCATAGCTACAAAGCTCTAGAATTCAGGAAAGAAACAAATCTAGAATTTACCTTTTCTATTAATTGTGTCATAATGCTAACGTGAGTCTCTTATTTCTGTTTTTAATTTTTAGCCATGATACTGTGTTTTTTCCTGGTGCATCAACCAGCAATAAAATTGATTTAATACATGATTAGTTTATTGATATTTGATTTTTATCATGTTTTGCTTTGATTAAAGTTAGTTTCATGTACTGAATTTGATGCAGCTTTTCATTGAGTAATCACCATTTGGCTGTTGGCTGAAAATGAGATGCCAGGTGAAGAAGCACATGTTTTTTTGTTTTTTTTTTTCCTTGGGACCCTAAATGCAATATAAAAGAAAAGAGGGTACACCGTATATGAATTATGATCCGACACGGTTGGTTGCTGCTAGCGGCCAAATATGCTTTTCCTTTGCTGTCTGCTCCAGTTTCTCTGTGGACGGGTTGAGAGAGCACTGCATGTTCAGGTCAAGATGTTTGCTCAGAAATAGTAGTACAGTTGCAGCTGTGTTTGTTGGAGCGGGAGACTAGTTTAAATAGCATTACCATTTATCCAGTCCATTAACAGAACTCTGTAAAATAATACCAACTCTGCATCAACTACAGGACAGTGTAATAAAATTACAAGCAGTTGTTGACAGATGGAAAGTGTAAGTAAAGGGGAAGCAAAGCAAAGGGCGATGGGTTGGAGGTTAGGAGACAGCACATAGTTTTCTTAAGCAAAAACGCCATCCTCTCTTTCCTCCTCCAAAACTGAGGTTTCATTTTTTATTGTCAATTTAAAAGTGAAATTTTCAGAGCAATCTAGAGCTGGTTAGCTGATGACTTTCAGTGATGTTTGAGATGGTTGACACTGATTGATTGAATGAAGAGCAATTATGTGTTTGGGTAGCATATACTAATCTTTCTGATAAATGTAACCTTAAAGGTGACTCACTGGCAAGTGAATCTCACTTTTCAACTTGACTTTGCAAGTACTAATCTGGCCTTATTCAAGAGGGTTTTCAGTGGTAGTGCTGTGATAGAACATTTGGTTATAAATATTTGTTTTGTGGTTTTCAGTTTATTTCTTTGAGTATTATTGTATTTACTCAGACTTCTAACCCAAGTTAATGAATCCAAAGCACATGCAAAAGCTTATGTTTCACTTGTATCTGTTGCAACAAAAATAAATACATAGGCCCCAGTGATTAATTTTCTTTGCTTTCTTAAATAAAACCTTTTTCTTTCTGGTTCATACTGAGCTTTGAAGCCACAACATTTTCTAACATTACAAATAGTATTTTTAAAGCCAAGGATACTTTTTGTGACATTGTGACTACTGACTTGAGACAGTTTAATTCTGACCACTTAATTTGTCTGGCCATTCAGAATTCATATCTGGCTGTTAGATAGTTCAGATTCTCAAAGGTTTTTTTAAAAATTATTGAGACTTTTCTAGAGGGAAACTTAATTTTTGGCTTACTAGGATAAAAATTAATTTACTTACCCTAATACATAATTAAGTCTTGGACTTTTTTCCCTTTCCATCACTCCCATAGAAAGTTTTTTTGTTTATGAATGCAAACATATTACAAAAGTTTATATGATTCAGATGGATTAAAAATAACAAGTAGAAATTCATTATCTTGCACCCAGATATAACCATTGGTATACTTGTCAATTATTGGTTTCCTTTCTTTATGTTTCTACTTATAAATATTGGAGCACATGTATTACAAAAACATTTTTTAAATACCCCCAGGGTCTAATATAGCTTGACCTTTTGAAAGCTCTCAGGAAGTGTTTGATGGATTGAATTAAATCTCTGTCGGGTTCAGGGTATGTAACTTGAATGAGAAAAGACTAACACTGGGAAGGCATATGAATAATGGAGAGCCAAATTAAATTTAACGGATAACTTGACTAATTAAATGTTTAGTCCCGTTAGATTTTCTCAACATGGAAACGTTTTGGTAGACACAGCAAAATAAAAAGTTCTCCATTTTTCACCTAAGAAAAGTTCCCTTCACTTATTATAATACTTTGTTTATTTAAAATGGATGTCCCCCTTCTCTGATGTTGGTTTCGTCGCAGGATTTTCGTATTCAAGGATGAAAGCAGAGCATCACAGTGGAGCCTATGTGCAAATTCCTCTTGAATTAATTTCTGCCAGCTCTGATTAAAGTGTGGGATCCTAGAGGTGTCAGGTGCCATAGTTTCCTGCTTCATTTTACTCTTGGCCCCTTTGGCCCCTGCCACAATAAATCCCACAGTAGTGTTGCAAGAATTGCAGGTTATAGTTGCTATGGTTACCGTTGTCCAGCCAGATTGACATCATTACTCATCAACCAGTGACCATGATAGCTACCACTGATCCCCAAGGCTGAGAAGAACTTCATGGGAGGATGAAAACTCTTCAGAGATTCTGTGTCAGCGTGATGACTTGGTGAAGGCAACACCAGTACTCCTTTGTGCTGTTAATACTGATGTTTCACTGAAGACTATACTATCTTGGGCTGTTAACAGTCCTGAATAATAGTCTTGGATAGCAGTTCAAAGACTCTTATCTTTGTAAACAGAGACACAATGAGAGATTAAACTTAGATATGTCTTAATGTTGAGTGGTCACAACACCAACTACTTTATTACTTTTGAAATAACTTGCGCATTCCTTATCATAACTGGGTTATGAACCCCTGGGACCAATGGGGTTCCTCCACTCTTATCATTTAAAGCATGGAGATATTAGGGCATTTGCACTGAAAGACATCATTATTATTTAAACTATAGTTTGTTCTTACTTAGGTCAGTAAACAAAGACTTATAATATGGGCATCTTGTTCAGCAGAGTGTTCATCACCCCATGCCATGGGAAAGAAAAATAATTCACTGGATGGGGTCTACTTTCATTTTATTTTTACATCGACATGTAATTCTATGATTAATAGTTACAAATTCAATGAAGATTAAGATTATGTTTGAGATTTTGTCAGGCCTTGTGTTGATAGTTTCTAGTTCAAATGAAGTGAAAGACTTCATATTGGAGAAAGCCAGAAACAGGCAGATTTCAACGGTGGCCAATCTGCTGAGCATGAAGTCCATAGTCTACTTCATGATGTAAGGAGTCAAAGTGCAAGGAGGCCTTTACCATTCAAGTGTGCTTTTTCAGTGACTGTTTTCCAAATTGGAAATTTGTCTGTCTCTGCCCGTTGGTACTCATGCTATGCCAGCTTTGATTTAGGGACTGTTAGGAAGATATATTGGTAGAAAAAATTGCATAGTGTGTGACCCCGCACAGTATGTGGTATTTGTGGGCCTTAACCACTGCTAACATCTGACCTATAAAAAGTCAATTAATGAGAGTTCATCAATAGTGATTGTATTGTGAAATATGACTTGGAGTCTATGGGTTCTCATGTCAAAAAGTTACACCTGAATATCTTTCATCAAGGAATATCTTAAACTTCAGCTGTAAACCATAGAATTGCCACTGCAGCCTTGCGATTATATAATTTGGTGACTGAAGTTTACATAATACTATTTCTAGAAATAATTGTCCACCGGGTTTTAGTTATATTTAACAGATTTTAATATATTTACATTTTTAAGTCATAAAAATCAGTGAACTTAAAAGGTGTGGCATGAAATGCTGGTGTTTAAATCTCTGCTCAGATATCTAAGTGGCTCAATCTCTCTTTGGAAATCTTTTGAATCTCTGGAGTCCAATTTCTTTAGCTGTGAAGTGGAAATGGGTATTTACTTCTCAAGTTTATTTCAAACCATAATACAGACTCTGCTCAAAATAACATCTGCAACTTTCCAAGTATGAAAGAAATTATGCTTGTTTCAATATTGTCCTCATTGTGAAGAAGACAAGTCACACAACTCCTTTGCCCACCGTCAGCATATGTATTGGTTCTGTTCCACCCTGTTGGTGTTATTGTCATATGCACAAGTTCAGCCTCATTCATTCTTTTACCACGACAAATTGATAAAAATGTTTTTCTCCTCACTTGCTGCAAAAAGCTCAGTATAGCCAGAATATTCTTACAAGATCTCTTCACCCTTTTTCAGTGATGATTCATATAGTTTTAAAATTCCTAGAGAAAATGAACTAGAGATAGAAGGAAAGAGCGGATGACTCAGGAGATATTTATGCCTGTCTTCATGTTTAGATTGTTGTTTTAAAGCTGCTGTCCTAAATGGAAACAGGAGGGCAAAATCAGTTTCAGGTAATAATTGCTGAGTAAGCTACTTGAACTGTGAGTAAAATGTCAGTTATATAGATGACTTACATAAGTTACTAAGAAACAGTTTTATCACTGATTACAGTTTGTTTTTAAAACAATTTAAGTAAGCTTTGTTCTTATGATATACAAAAATGATTTGATAGGTGGAGCATTGTCATTTTAGGTTAACCTGCATATGTACTTTTAAGTGCATTTTTAGACTAAACATTATGTTATAGTGCAAGGCAAATTATAAATTATTTGGCACATTGGATTTAAACAGTGCTTAATAAAGGAATACTTTTTGATTCATAATTTACTTTGTTTTACTCATCACACCAGTAACTCCTGAAAGTAAGGCGGTAATAAATGTGGGGTCTGTATATCCCCTCATAACTCATAACCGAGTTAGTTGCTATTGTTGAATTCTTTTATATATAGTGTTATACATAGAAGTTTTGATAAATGGTGATATTAAATATTTTGGGCAGATGTACCAAAAGAAGCTACATTCTAGAGAAGGAAGTAACAAAAAGTAAAATGGCCTGTTGGTGGTAACCCCAACCCCTGAGTTCTGAGGTACAGCAAGCATGGTTGTGTGAAATGATATTAAGAGAACATCTGTGCCCCTGTAGTGTCCCCCAAACGAATGTGTGCAGCTGAGTATGGCAACTTGACTTAAGTCAACTTAAAACTAAAATAAGTAAGTCTGGAAACAGAATGGGAAAGGATAGCTTTGCCTGTCACGATAGGTTTCTGCTACTCGTGAAAGATTAAAGCTCGAAGTATGTGAATAGCTGAGAACAGCACAGAAAAAGGTTGATTGCTTCCCCTCCAACAGTTCCAATTGATTGAAAAAAGCCTAATTTAAAGTTCTGTTTGTTCTATGTCTTAAACCATCAGAATTCTCTTTTAGGGCCGGAGGAATGCTCTGGAGGAAAAAGAATCCAAGGATAAAAAGTCATTGCAAGCCAACAATTGTTCCTAATCCTCACAAAATGCTGGAGAAATTAAATTTATTCTTTATTGCTCAAAGTGTTACCTAGGTCACTGGGCGATGGGAAAATTGGACTGGAAGTCGAGTAGGCGCGAGCTTTGTTTGTGTCTAGATGCTTAACCTTAGACACGACAAGGCATCTCAGAGTGTTGTGGGAACTTGGTTCAGAGCCTTAACACCCAGACTTTTATTACCCGGATTTATAATAGGCTGTGCTGTCAGGAGATGAAAATGTTGTGTTTACATTTCAGTGTTAAATGATCATTTAATTAACACCTAAAGAAAAAAAAACTTGTGAAATTCTTAGCTGTCTTTATTGTTGGTTTCCTGGGAGGTTTTAATATCCAAGTTTCATTGAGATTTTTTTTCTTGTAAGTAGACACACAAGACATTATAAACTTTTTAAGGAAGACAAACAGTTTAACCTTGACCCTTTTCCCCCCCTAAAATATTAATTTGAATTATACTTTGAAACTGGTGTGCAGTTTATAAGATTTCTGTATCAATATATGGAAGATAAGTTTTAATCAAACATTTTATTTTTGTATAAACATTATATTATTATTTGACTTTTATTTCAAATTTTCTGCTGTGGAACACTTGAAATTGCCAGTTACTTTATCTTAAGATGTTAATATATTTAGGTTATTAAGTATACATATTTAACATCTTTTAAACTGATCTAGTTATATTGTTTTAGGAATCAAGGTTATTAAGATAGATGATCATAAGCAAATTCTATGGGGAAAGGGTACATTATAATTTCATTATCATCATTATTTAATTGGAGATAGTTACTCTCATAAAATCAAAGTGGTTCATATAGGAAGCATGAAGTCATTAAATGAAAATTCAAAGCACTTTATTACTTACTAAAGTATTAGATGTTATCAAATGCCTTATTCTTGATCTTCTGTAAAAAGTTACCTAATAAAGAATGATCTTAAGATCAATTGTTAACATTTGGAAAAATATGTACTGTCAAGAGCTACTGCAGAATTTTTAAAAATTCCTGTTAGAATTTATATCTTCTGCTCCTTTTATCTGGATATTCAACTTTAGACCTGAATATATGAAACTTTAAAAAATGTCTACTAACTTACTTGCCGTTAAAGTAGAAACTGTCTTTTGCAAAAATGAATACATTACATACTTTTTCTAAGTGTACTATTTTTATTCATACAGAAACAAAAAAAGTTATCAGCTTCTTTAAGTTTAAATTCAAATACCTCAGGATAAAACCTGCTTTCTGTGTTATGTATAGGAAAGAGGGCAAGGAGGATTGAATGTTATTTAAATCTCTTAATAGACAACCCTGCTTTGAACTAAGAATTATATTCTCATTTGTTAAATGCTGCTGAGTATTTTGTAAGTGCTTTGTACAATGTTACATGCTTTCCTTACTTCTATCAAGTTTCAGTTTTTCTCCAGAATTTACTTGTTTGTTTAAAATCTGTAGTGATTTGTTTCTGAAAGCTGTCTCTCTGGCCACATTCTAGTAATATCAGAAATCTACAGTAGAACTATTACATTAAACATTTATCTCCTTCATGTAAAGATTCACCTTTGGATTGAGGTAGTTTCAAGACACAAAATGCCCAGAAATTACAAGGAGGGAAGAGAAAGAAAGAGTGGTGGGCAGATCCACTTAACTTACTGGGTAGTCAGATCCTCTCAATCATACGATATATGAAAACCACAAGTCTAGGGAGGAGTAGGTGGGTGTGTGGTGTGTGGTGTGTGTGATGAGGATACTGAGAGAAAAAAGTAAAATTCTGAGTTTCAATATACTTAAAGAGTAAATGTTTAGGAAAAATTATAGAAAATTTCCTGTAGCACAGAGAAACGTGTGGCTTTTAACTATGTGAAAACTGCTGATCTGCTCTCCCACTGACAAAGTCAGTGTTAGGATACTATATGTTAGTTATTTTAAAATTTCTGACTAGAAACTAAAAAGGATGATTCTGGGAATTATTTTTAGATAAGGTCTTCAGGTTTGCCTCTTAAAAAAGTAGAAATAACAGAAATACAAGCAATATATTGGATAGTTCATCTATTGAAGCCATCACAGATAATGCAGTGAGGAGGTAGGCTGTTTAGAGATCCTTTGTGTTCTACTCTGCAATGATTAGATTAGTGAAAACTACCCTTTTGTGTAAAATTCTTTTGCCTGGCTTTTGAAATGCACTGTAATATAGTTGAATATTACCTCTTTAGTGTTCTTATTGCTGTCACAGCCTATATGTTGTATGCCAGGCAAGCAGATTTTTCTGTTACTGCCTGGAAATTCCCAGCACATTTTAGACTCATTTTTTGCCTCCAGATTACAGTAGCATCACTTATCATCCTCATATTAACCTCATCTCCTCTATCAAAGCATTTGTAGCTGCTTCACTTCTCTGTTCAATGATCACTCATTATAAGGTAGGGGTTAGGAGTGAAACTGCTGACTCCAACCATCTGGGTAACTTTGAATGACCTGCCTGCTGCCTCAGTTCCATTATATGTAAAAAGGAGGATAATAGAATTCACCTAGTGGAAATGTGTGGGATTCATTATTCTCTAAATGAATAGGCTTAATATGATGCTCACCATTGTAAATCCTTTTTCTTTAACTTTGTTATATTTTCTGTTACTTGTATTATCTGTCTCATTGAATGTATTGTTACATATCCTGTAATCATAACATGTAAGCTAATAAACATCTTCTTACCGAATGTTTGATGGAAGCTAAACTTGAGAGGGACAAAGAGTAGCTTGAATTTGGAATGAAATACATGGGAGTGAACAAATAATACTAGGGGAGAAGCCAACAGCTGTTACTAGTTAAGTTCTTTTTGAGAATCAGTTTCATTATCTCTAAAAGTATATCGTAGATTGGATAAAGAGGGTGCCACATTCCCTATGGTCACCATCACGTCACCAAAATTGCTCAGCGTCTCCAGGGGCTGGATCTCCAGCGTAAATCAAGGGAATAGGAGATGATGGAAATATATCAAAGGTTTGCTTTAGCTACTTTTCAAAATTTTATGGAGAACTTGTCACAAGACTTGCAAGAATTTTAATGATGTAATTATTCATAGCAATAAATCAAGAATTAGATAATTAGGTTGTGGATGAGTGATTTGAGATTGTTCTCTGTCCTATTAGCTATTTAAAAAATAAAACCAGTATTTTTACTGGATAAATATAGCCTGTTTACATTGTACACGACTTTGCTATTACATGTAAATTGCTTGAAGGCTGTGTTTAAAAAAAAGAGGACAATTAAAGGAGATTTGATGGTTACACATTATTAAATGGTTATCTTGATATTGGATCAGCCCTCAATATGAGATTACATATGCAGTAATTTCAATAACCACCTGCCTCACAGACATCACTAATGGTAGCATGAAGAAATGATTCCAAATCAAACAAGGCAAATCCAGGGAGTATAATTGAATTGGTTGCTGCCGGTTTAGGTTCATATCTCTATTACCTAATCTTTTGATTGTAACAGGTTTGAGAGCAGGGGACCATTATATTTTTTAAAATCCTCCCTAGTAAATGCATTGTGTACCAAGCACACATTTATTTTTCTGACCTTTTGAGGAGAATAGAATATGTAGAACTTGAATACCCTGAAGGCAAGTTAGATCTGGAGACTGTTTTTAAAAGGTGAGTACACAGTCTGACTTGGTGTGATTTTCTTTCCCTCTCTTTAAGGGGAATGAATTCCACACATAATGAATAGTTTCAAGAAAAGTTGTTAATCAGGTAGTCCAAGTGAGGACCCTGGATTCTTCTTTTATTAAATTGGAACTTGAGGGAATGAGAAAGCAACATAGTTACATTTGATAAAAGGAAATACCTTTTCCCTTTCCCCACCCACCATGTAATCCTCTGGAATTTAGTTGACTTGGGAAATTACTACAGCAAATAGTGTTGAAAAAGTGAAGTTGAATGATTAAGAATTACACTTAGAGCTACAGTAATTGCATTAAAATTTGCAAAGTATATCATTCATCATATTTCAAGACAGGAGTTTTCAACTGAGGGATTCTAGAAATAATTTTTCTTTAATTCTTGTCAATCTTGGTGAGGTTTATATAGTGGGCATTACTTTTTATTCCATTCTGAGTGATCAGATCTCATTTTATTGACTAAAATGAGATACTAGATCAAAATCAATTGAAAAACTTTAGCTAATTATGAATTTAAAAAGAACCATAACTATGACTGAAAGTTTTTAAGTACACAAAAGTTAGCCTTCTACCCTTCATATTCAGAACCCCCACATTAATGTAAAGAGAGAAAAGTGATTTATAACAACATTTGAGTTCAGGTCTTGCTTGATTTTCTAAATTAAGTGATCTGGTTGAATAACATTATTAAAAGTATAGATAAACATTTTTTGATAGTAAGCTAATTACTTCCAAGTAAATTTTATGCTCTCATTGTCAATGTGACAGCTACTTTAAGGTATTCACTTCTGTTATATTTTATAAGATGGTTCAGGTTTAGCTTTTTTAAAAGGAAAAGTTCTCCTCTGTTCTCAAGTATGTTTTTTCCAGTGCTCTGCATTTATTGCCATGCTAATTATTTTATAGTGATCCAAGAGGGAAGTATGCTGAGGTTAGATGTGACAGGAACTAATTGAAAGTCACATCCCCTTGGTGACTGCAGTGCTCGCTTGTGTGTTAATCCCCATAGCATCACACATTAAACTTTTAAAAATGTGTTTCCCAAAGTTATTTGACTACATAGACCCCCTTTCATTCTTGACTTCCCCACTTAACACCAATATTAACTCCAATAGCAAGTTCAGACGTTTCAAAGAATACTTTTAATTAATTCTGGTTGATTTTTTTTAAATAAAAACTATTTTAGACATAGGGCATCAAAGTTCAGTGTTCTATTTTTTGGCACCAATGTAGTCAGGTGAATGTTGTTTTTTAGTCCATTATATTGACATGATAAATCTGTTCTTTTCAGCCCACCTTTAAAGATGGTCTTGGCATTCTTTTGTTACCTCCAAACGATCTATGGCATTGATGCTCCAATAACTTCATTTTAAAGAAGATGTTGAGGGAGAGAGTTTCAGTAACATGCTCCCAGTGACTTAGCAAGCAGAAGCCCCACCCTTCTCTTCTCATTTCATTGTTTCATTTTTCTCTTTAGGCTTCATCATCATTTATCACACTGTATTTGAGGGTCCTGACTGCCAGTCTTTCCCAGTTAAAATGCAAGTTTCATGAAGGCAAAGTGTACACATAAAACATATTGAAATAGTAAGTTTTAATTATTTCAATTAAGTTGAAATAATAGTCACAGATTGCAACAAACTACCAGATTTGGAATCTCTGTCAATAACAGATCAGTTGTTACCATTTTGTGGGTCTTGGCTGAGTTGTTCCCCACAGCCTGTGCTAAATGGGAAGCTTAATTTTGCAGCTTTTTGTTCTTTTCCTCTTTCTCGATGTTCATGAGTTAATCTTACTCATGGGATCCTCTGTCTTCCCAGTCCAGATTCTGGCATGTGATCTCCTACCTGACTTTGATTTACTGTACCTGCTCTCAGCAAGGGATGCTGCTATTCAGAGGGTCCCACCCTCACGCACCTGGCATCCCTATCATCCCTGTATGCCAAATAGTAGACACTTCCCAAAATGCAGGTGTTTTACTTTTCTTTTCTTTTTTTTTTTTTTTTTTTGAGACAAGGTCTCGCTATTTTTGCCCATAGAACTGCAGGTTCTCTTTGCCCAGGGTACCACAGACTCAAGCCATCCCCAGCCTTAGCTTCCAAGGTAGCTGGGATGACAGGTGCACGCCACCATGCCCAGCTATTTTTTTGGAACTAGGTCTTGCTAAGGGCCCCAGGCAGGACTCGAACCGTGATCCCTAACCCTGGCCACTTCATAGGCTGAAGCTTATAGGCACGAGCCACGTGCCTGGCCTGTTTTTACTTTTCAATATAGTTTATCTGCACACCTCTTGCCCAGTGACCAAAGAGAAGCTATGTTGGCTAAATCTAGTGTAAAATAAAAATGATCTGTTTTTGATATTGTGATTTAAGTGGGCTAGCAAAAGCCCCTCTCTGATTCCACAGTCCTCAGGGCTAGGGCATGTGGATGTTTCTTTCCCCCAGAGCAGACTTTACCTGTAGGGGGCGCTCACAGCCACAGACTGGAGCAAGTTCAGGCAGTCCTGAGGGCTGAGTACCTGCCTAGTCCATGACAAAGTAGCCTCAGTGAGCAGTTGAAGCTTTTTCTTTTTATTTTTTTGAATTTGTTCTTCTTTGGCGGTGTTTATATGTAAAGAGAATGACAATCAGTTTATTTGTTCAGTCAATGTATCTTATACAATATATACGTTTGGACCTCAGTGACTTCTGCCAGCTTCCTCACTGAGATACTGAGTGTCTGTTTTATTTATAATAGCCTGAAGGAGGGCTTTTCAACTACAGCTTTTGCATCTCTCAGCTCTTTCCTAAATTTTTACACTTCTGTGTGTGATTTTGTTTAATAGGCAAATAAAACTCTGTGGTTATCAAATTACTACAGGTTTGAAGTCCCTGATATGATAGGAAACAACCAAGGCCACTGTTTTCATCTCCTCATTTTGTGTTTTTACAGGGGATTGTGAGGGCACAGCTGACCTCTCTCAGTGTGCTTCCACCATTCTTCACCATTCTAGAGCTCGTACTTCTAATGTTTTTATTAGTCTTTTGTGTTTGGTCACTGTATTCAATCCAACAATTTATTCCTTTGCACTTAAATTGTCTTCCCTGTCCAAGAGGTGAAGAAGAACTCAGCACATGCACATAAAAGGCTATTATCTTCACAAATCCAGCCCTGCAAACACAGTGAACCATGAAAGCTCAGCTGGGAGGCTGAGAAATGGGAACTGGATCATGGAGGGCAGAATGGTGGAGGGCATCCAAGATGAAGCCAGTCTCGAGGGGTGGTGAGTTCATCAGCTGCAGCGAAGGACCCTTGCTGATCCTAGCCTGACAGACTATTTAGCAGACAGATTGAAGTTTGGATTCAGGAAGTGTGTCTGCCTATAATCTTGATTTAGTTGTAGCTTGTGGAAACTACTCAGGAGACCATACTATCCTTTGTTGTTTTCCTTGCCCCAAATCAAAGCAGTTTTTGTGAATGGGATAAACACACTGACATTTCGTGTATATAGCTGGAGGCAAACTGTAGAACAAATATCTAGAAACTTGGGTGCTTTACTCTAATTCATTCTAGGACAAGAAATAGTTACAGATGGAAGAAGAAGTGGTGATGAGGATAGAAGTTTGAAATCAGCTGTGTAACTCTCGTAGTTTTGAGTGCATGGTCCTGGAGCTCTTGCGAGTTCTCAGCACATTAAGATTACTCATTTTGATCTTCAGCAACAGGGAAGAGAACCAGATTACAGCTGAGAAAACAGATCCAAAAGATGATCTGGTAAGAGGGCATTTGAATGCACTGTAGCACTTTTTATAGTATAATAACTGGATTTGGGTGTTTCCTTTAATTAGGTCAAAATACCAGAAATCCATGATCCCATAATCTATTTTAAATCCTCATCTTGCAGACATTGATGCTTCTAGGGAACTTGTCCCTCTCTCTCCCACTCAGTCCTGTCATTGATACAAACTGGAAACTTATGTCACTCTGACTCAGTACCTCTTCCCTTGTCCCCAACGTCGAGTCCTGTTGATTCTACCTCCAGAAAACCACATCCAGTCACCTTCCCCTTTTCCTGTCTTCAGTTGACTTCCTACCTGGGCTCCCCTGCTCCCGGGTTCTTCATCCACACTATTCTCTGCTCAGTGTCCAGAGGCATCATCTTAAAATACCCCTAGGACTAGACACTTTCCCTAGTCAAAAACCATTTCATGTATTAGCTTAGTGGTTTTAGACTATGCATTTCTATTTATTTATGCTTTACATTTCAAGGAACTCTAATATATACATATATATTATATATATATATATATATATATCACTCTTCAGTTTTATAGATAAGTAACTGTGGGCTTAATTGGCTAGCTGAGTCAATAGCCCACCAATAGAAAGCAGATAAGGAACAGAACTCTTCTTTTCCTCCACACCCTTCAGCACCCAGTGAGTGTGGTCTCAGCTCCTTTCTTAACATTTCAGTTTACTCAGCGGTTCCAACATACTGTTTCACTTCTTGCTGCTTTTTCATTTTCGAGCTACTTGATAAGTCACTCAAAGAAGTTAACTCCTAGCGAGTCCCTGCTCTGTGGCTTCCATGTCACCTCTGAACTCTTTACTCAGAACTTCTATTTACCTCCTAAGAGTCAAAGGAGTCTCCTTCAACTTGAAGTCCTATTTGATTTCATCAAAAAAAAAAAAATGTGACCCCATTTTCTCAGTGCCTTGGGCATTGAGGAATGCTCTCCATTTGGAGAACTCACACTAGTCTGGCCCAAATTGTCTCTTCTTTCTTTCTCTTTCACTGCCGGGTAGAATAACTCTCATCTGCTTTGTATCTCACACTATGCTTTGTATCATAATTAAATGCTATAGCAGGAGTTAATTTTTTTTTTAATCACACTATCACCTTTGGTCCCAGGCATTTAGTTGACTAAATGAACTTCCTTTCATTTTATATATAACAATCACATATGTAGTAATAACTATACCTATATATATATATACATATATATTTATATATGTGTGTATATATATATATATATATATATATATATATATATATATATATATATATAAAACAATCACATATGTGTCCTATGAAGTTTTGTTAATCTGTCTGGTTCCTCTTTAAATTATTTTTATCAAGTTATTGTTTTTATTGTGGTAACATGTACACTGTATGATTTAGAGGAGTAGGTTCACACCTCTCCAAATGTATAACACCTCCTGATTCACCAAAGTACCCATAGCTCCCCTCATAATTCTCCACCCCACTTTGCTCCCCTCATACTTCCCTATCCCACTTTGCTCCCCCTATACCAACCTCTCTTCTCTCATAGCTTTCACAGTCAGAACTCTGGGGTTTAGGAGGTTTAGTGTCGAATGTTTCCATGCTTTGGTTTTTATATTCTACGTACAGATGAAGTCATCTGGTATATGTCTTTCTCCTTCTGACTTGTGTCATAAGCATGGTGCTTCTGTGACTCTGCCTTACAGCCTTCTTTACGTCTCTGTAAGTTTCATGTAACAGCTATCTTATGTTATCCTGAGTTTGTTCCTGCCTCTCTTCAAAAAGTCTAGCTTGTGGTAGCAGGTTCTAAGTTGTTTTCATTTTCATACTTCCCAAAACACCTACTATAGAGCTGGTCACATAGTTGGAGCTTGTTAAATGCTTCTTAATTAGATTTAAGACTGCTTCAGTCTTTACCTCCAAGTCAAAATTTTGTTATTGTAAACAGAAAACTGACTTCTGAAAAAAAATAGTAAACGGTGCTTCACGAACAGTGTATCTGAAGTCAGGCAGTTCAGAGAATGTTTTTGCCTGAATGGAGAAATTGGTACAATACAAGGTCTAGGTAAACAATCGTCCACTGTGTTGTATGTAGTCATTGTGTTCACCAGGGGACGATAGCATGTATTAATTTCGGAGTGTTCTTTTTTTCTTTATTTTAAGTGGTATTGTAAAGAGAACAGGTTTTGTGGGCTGACAGGAGCAAGGTCTGATCCCTGTTGAGTTCTGTGGCAGGTGAGCACCAGTCTTCTGACTTGGTTTCCTCACCTGTTAAGTGAAGATAATGTGCACAGATCTTCAGTGTTGCTGTAATGTTGATGGCCTTAAACATACCCTTGGCAAACTGCTCGATAAACGTAACTTGTGCATTCTTCTAAGGAACACTGATGTTTTTCTTAGTGTGTGTTCTGCACATACTTAAAAATGAAACATTTCACTTTATTTTCTGAATTGTTGAAATAATGTCATCTGCATCCCCAATGATATTTCTTGTCAGGCAGTTTATGCAGGTGCGTATGGAAGAGACACTTCAGTTTTTAGGTATTGTTTTCCTAATTTGTAAGACTTCAACACTGAAGTATAGAATGGGTGGTATGGCGAGCACATTAGTTATAGGCTCACAGTCACAAAACTATCACCTGTCAGAACAGGATTTCAGTAAGAAAAAAAATGATTTTCTCACAAATCAAGAAGTTCAGAGATAGGTTAAGCCATAGTTTCTAATTTCTTTTTCTTCACATCTTCATTTTCAGTGTCAGGTTGTTTCAAGGCTTTTACTCTTGGTCTTCATATGTGTCATCAGTGATAACTAGAGCTTATTTCCTGGTACATATTCAGTGTTAGACTGAAGGGAAGGAAAAAGGGAGATAGAAAAGGGTAAAGGGAACAAAGGAAATGCGGTATCTTCCCCCTAAATGGATTCTAAATCCTTTTCTTTGATTGAGCCAACTTGTTGAAGCATGTAATTTAAGAATAAGATTTATTCTTGTTCTTAATGTGTTCAAGTTAGTTTTAAATGTGATCTGTTGATTGAGTTAACTGAGTGAAGCTGTCTCTCTGGTCTTTTAATGGGATGGATGATTGAATCAAACCTCTATTATGAAAGAGGAAGTGACTCTAATTGATATCTGGAGGTAACCAACTGTCCATTGCAGTTAAGAACTTGAATTTTCAATTGACTTTACTGTTAATTATAAAGCCTACCTTTCAGGGTTCTAAGGTGACTAAAAATGAAATCTGGGTAACATTCATTGCTTTGAGTACTTGCTGTTGTATTTGCTTGGGTAGAATTTCTGTTTTTTGTTTTTGTCTCATTTGTACTATAGCTTTCCATTTTCACTTGTTTGCATTCTTAATCCATAGTGCTTTGTTGCTCAGAAAAAAACCTCATAAATATGACATAGCTATCATTTATGACATTTTGCAAATTTCTTTACCAGCTTTCTCTAAACTATAAATTTCAGGAGGCTAGAACCCTATTTTCTTCATTATTGTATCTTTAACCTCCAGAATAGTACATCACATGGTAGACTCATTGATGCTCAGTGTTTGCTGAAAGAAAGAAGGTAGGAGGGAGGGGTGTGATCTCTGCAGGTTAACAGATTTAGTTGGAGAGTTTGCACCTATGATACAAACTCACTTTCCTAGTGAAACTGAGACCTACATACCCTTCTTCTCACTCTTTGGCTTCATCCTGCTTTCTTCCTTCTCCTCTTTGCTCTCCATGTTGTACAGGATATTCATTTCCCAGGGATGCCTTGCATTTCCCTTCCACAGGGCCTTTACATTTGTAGAATCTTAAGATCTATGATTCTACCTCTTGAGCCCTCCACTGTCTTCCTCCTGCTGGTCATGTCCCATAATACCCCTCCTTTGTTTACTCTGTTCAGATCCTTTTTAAAAGCACTTTCGATCCTTTCTATAGCCTTTCCACTCGAAGCATCATCTCTTCTGGAAAGCCTTCCTTGGTTCTCCAGGTAAATTACCTTCTTTTTACACATCTGTGCAGTTTAAGGATATTTTCCTTAACTGATTTAGATACGTGTGTTGTATTAGTTCACTGTGGATGTTCCTTCTTTGTGAGTACTTCCTAAAAATGGGGTGGGTTTTCACTCCTTATTTTTCTAAGCTATGATCAGCATTTGGCAAACCCTAGGAGTTTGGTAAGTATATGTTGAATGAATGCCCTCAAACTTTGTCTTTCCAGGCAACTTTCACTTTTTTTTCCCACTAAATGACACTTATGCTTTGTAGAAGAGAAGTTCATGTTTTATAGACATCTTTTATTTTTTATATATATTTTCTCATAATAGTCTAAATAATAAAGTCTTCATCCATGGTTTTCCTGCCTCAAATACATATTCCCACCCATGCTAATATAGTTATCACTTGTCTCTCTTCTCTGTAGAGAAGAGGTGACTCATAGTAGAGTGGAAGGATAATGTACTTGCCATACTTCAAAGGACCTGAGACACATAGGTGAAGTAAAATAGCCCCGATATGTCATGTGACCTGTGCCCAGTTCATGTTTCATGGTTTAACTTCCCATCTGCCGATCCTCACAACTCGCAACTGTCCAGTTGACTAGCTTCAAGGACCTACATCCTTGCCCTATCTCTCTCTCCATCTTCTCTCTCTTTTTTAACACCATTTTACATTATTTGCACATGTTTTTATTTAAAATCACTCCTCTGAAATTCTTGGAATTATATGCTGATGTTGACACTTCTACTTCTTCCTTTTCTAGTTTTCATGCTGCTTTTTACTTGCCTTTAGAATGTATCCACATATAAAAGGCATTTTTCTGGGTTCTTTTTAACACCAGATAAATACACAAAGAGTATAACCACTTTGTGGTTCATGTTTCGTACATTGAAGTCTTTGTTTTAAGGCCACTGGAATACATGCTTGAGACTCAATTTCTTTCTATAAGTTCTTCATTCTTATTTAAATTTTGTTTTGTTTTTAATTCTAGCTAGTAGTTTTAATTCTAAGGAAGAGGGAAAGTAAACTCTTGTGTCATTTGATCCCTTTGCAAGATGCTAGATGTAGATTTATAATTTATACATGCAAATTCTTTCTAGAAGGAGCAACTATATATATCTTAGTTTATGTATATCAAAAGCTAAAAATTGATAAGCCTAGCTAATAAAATGTAAAGCCCTGATTGTAATCACTGTCTTCTCGGGTCTATAAAATATTGAAAGTGACACTATAGTGCTGACTTTGCCAAACTGAACAGAAATTCAGAGAAAAACACTGAAGGTGTTAAAAAGTCTGAATGGCCTGCCTTATGACAATCATTAGTTGTAGAAACTAAGATGTTTGGAAAAAAGAGCAAGCGAAACTGGTACTTAAGCAACATGTTCAAAAGGGCTGAGGTGTTATCTTAGTGAAGATCCAAATGACATAGAGCTTTGAAAGACCTATGTTTTCTGGCATTGGAATGACTTTGCCACAGAATACCCTCAGGAAAGGCAAGGGTAAGGATATTCTGCCCTGTTTGTTGGAAGATTGCATAGGAACTATGTCTAATGTCTTTCTAACTTCTAACTTTTTGCTACTGAATTCCATTTAAAAATAAAGATGATATAAAATGACATATTATGATGCTGTGCTCATAAAATTTATAAGGTATTATCAACCAGTGGCAAATGAGTTTAAAAAAAAAAGCCTCTACATCTTTAAAAAGAATGACAATATATACCATAGATTAATCAGAATTTGTGTAAAGCAAGAATGATAAAAGGATTCGTGTTCTGGAAGACTCCCAAAGGCCCTTCTCTGGAACACTGTATATGCTGTAATTTTAATTTGAAAACCTCTGTGGTTAAATAATGTCCATTTTCTATTCCAACAGAAAGATATTAATATGACTTTAATGTAGAGCGAGGTCAATTTGTGTTATCCACTCTTGATTTGTACACAGATTTTGGGGGATATTCTCAGTTATGTTCGTACTTGGCCAGAAAATATAGCAGTATCTAAATAACCAGTCAAATCCAACTCTGTTTATTTATGGGTAATTCAGTCTAGTCCTAACTCTATCCCTCTTAAAAATTATTGAACTATCTGAGAATCTATTTAACTTTGTAAAATGAAACAGAGCTAAGCAAAATCTTACATTATTTTAAAGAATCTAAAAGAGATGTGTTCAGACATCCTTTCTTTTTTTTCTTTGAGACTAGGTCTCACTATTTTGCCTGTGGAACCGCAGGCTCTTATTGCCCGGGGTACCGCAGACTAAAACAATCCCCAGCCTCAGCTTCCTAGGTAGCTGGGATTACAGGAGCACACCACCATGCCCAACAGTTTTTTGGAACTAGGTCTCACTATGGGCCCCAGGTGGGACTTGAGCTGCGATCCCTAGCTCTGGCCACTTCATAGGCTGAAGCTTACAGGCACGAACCACCATGCCTGGCTCCAGACATCCTTTCTGTGTGAAGTGGTCTTTTTCTTTTAGATACCTTAAATTCATGCTCAGTTGCTAAGGCATCATTTTAAGGAAATCTTAGAACTTATTTTTTCTTCAGAGATCACATTTTAAAATGTTAAGAGTGGAGAATAATAAAGGGCAGATAATTTTCTTAAAATTGTTGCAGAGTTATATGCCCATTTTACTGTGATATTGATGTAGTATGTTCCAGAGAAGACATCTTCACTTATTTGTGTAATGGTCTGTGTCATACATGAAATCTGTTTAATCCAGGAAAGTATCTTGAGATACAGAAGTATATTCAGACTCATTTTATACCAGTTGTTATCCACTGACAATGTACATTCTGTAAATAGTCTAGAAGTACTAGCAAGCAAAATAAATATCCATTGATTATTATGTTTATGAGTATACCTGACAGTACGTTTCACATTCTATTATTCTACCTCTGTATAATGTAAAGTATAAAATGTAGAAAAGCAGTGGAATGTTGCATTAAATAAGAATAAAATAAAAATAAACCAATGACTTGAACTGGAAACCAGTGAAAAGGTATAATTTTTCAGTTGCAGAAAAGTTACCATGGCATTGCTTTGCCTTTTGTGTCTGCTGGTGATTTATTTAGAAGTTTCAGAAAAGTGTCTATTGCTGTGTTTAAGAATTCTAATTACAACTATTGGTAAAGAAATTTCTAAGTACAAGGGGTATTTGTAGAGATCTGGTGAAACTGACAAGTGATTGACAGGTAAACAAACCCACTGAGCCCTTATATTCCTTTCTGTGATGCTAAACTATAGATACTATGTAAGCCTCAGGAAGCCACCTTCCAGTATTTATTAAATATATGGCTTTGTGGATGTGAATAATATTGTGCATTAGTTGTGTAAATGTATTGTTTTGTTTTCACTGTCACATCACCCTTAGTGTGGTGGAATATATATGAAGTAAATAAACTAGAGCTCCCCTTTAATATGTTTGACTAAATTTAAACTTTGAAAAAGGAAGGCAAAATACAAATTTTATCAAGTATGTTGGAACTATCTAACAGCGAATGAAAGGGATGGCGCTTCTAACTTGAACTTACCTATTTATAACTTAGTAGTGTAGTGTGAAATTGTCCTTTCTTCTATATCAATACAAAGGTGATAGTTTAAGTTGAACACACAACATTGTTTCATGTAACTGCCCTTTATAAAGAGCGTTTCTCTTTCACCTGGATCAAAGTTTTCTTTTCCTACTTGCTTTCAAATAGTTTCTGAACTGCAGGTCCTCATTTTAAAACAATACTTTAATTTCACGTTTTTAGATGAAGTATTTTGAAACAGAAACAGATGGACACTTTTTAAAATTTTGATTCTTTTAAAATTGTGTTCACATTTGTTCACAATATATTCAAAATTATTTATCTGAAGTGAATCTTTGTTTTGTTGATTTTTAATAATTGGAAGAAATTCTTCTGTTTGTAATCTCTTTATATTTCAAAAATGTTCTTAGAAATTGGAAGCCCAATGTTCTTGACTTTTTTCTCTTTCTTTCTGACTTTAACTCCAATGAAAAGAACTTGGATGTTTTAAACAAGCTAATTGCTAGTAGATAACAATTCATTCCAGATAAAAGAGAAACCAAGTACAGTAAAATCTGTGTCTGCTAAACTAGCCAGAACTGGTAAATTACATTTTTTGAGATTCCCCAGGCAAAATCGTCAATCTAATAAATGTCAGTAGACTAACTGAAAAAGGATAGGGTGACTATGATGGAATTAGATTAAAGTTGCTAAAGATCTATTATGTATTCTTGTTACTGATTTTAGAGATCTCATAGGATTTTTGCAAATAAAAATTATATACCTGGGCAAATCAGAATGTCTTCATTTCTTTATCAGACCGTGGAGGAAAAGTGGGAGGTGAAAAAAAGTCAGCCTGAATTGACTTCAAGCTAACTGCAATCTATATCCTGTCTTTACCGTAGATGTCATAACAAAACACTTGATATCAGTATATTCCAAATGTTAGTAAGTTACTTAAAACTTGTAACATGTTTTCCCATAGAAACAATGTTGTAATATTGGTACAGTTCCCAGACTAGTGCAAACTTCCTATTTCATCCATATGTCTGAGGTACAGTACTATAGTTTGCTTGAGTTCTGGTTCCTGATGTAATATGTTATATGTGCTTGAAAGAGCTGGTGATCAGTATTATCTCCTCATCTTCTGGGGAAAAAAAAGTTCAGAAGGAGCTATTCTTATTCTTTCTTCTTTCTCATTCAGTGCTGTCAGGAAATATCAGAAAAGGCAGATCCTACGTATTTCCCCTTCCTTCCCTGCAGGTGGATAGTGATTGGTTTCAACATATTTACTTTAATTATGACATTTTGACTCCTTTATAACTATGAACTTTCTGATCAGATTTACTAATAACCTCAATATTTAACTGACCAAATTTTAGACAAAGTGCCAAAATAAAGTAAAAAATATGAATTTTAAGAAAAAATAGGGTATAACACACATCTTTTTAAGTTGCTGGATATTTTTGTCCCTCCTCAGAATGCCACATTTCTGTCAAAATTTTGAAGTTTCTTAAGTAACTCCTGCATAATAGTGTGGAGTCATTGTTGAAGGAAGACAGTGTCAGAGACATAGATAATACATTCTTTGTTTGCAGATTGAAGATTGTAATTTATTGCAGTATTTTTAATCGTGTGAACTTGCTGTATTCATAGTTTGTAATATTTCTTGTATTTCAATGACTCTGTTATTTTATGTAATATGCTTTTCCCATTATCCTATATTCTTAAACCAGTAGGAACTGCATAGCTTTCTTTACTTTATATTAATTTGTGCTCTTGCCACACCAGTTACTGGAGCAAGCACAGTAAAAGTAGCCACTCAATGGCTGAATCAGAACAGCTACTTTTAAAAGATGAGGCTCTTTCCTTTCCTTTCCTTTCTGTCTGTCTGTCTCTCTATGAGACCTGTCACAAAAAAAATCCTATAGATACAGTGTGTCATGACTAAGATAACATTGTATACAATACTGTATGTGATTTGGGATTAGAGGTTCATACCTCTACAAATATGCATTATACCTTGCTTACCCCTAAACCCAAATAATGTTCCACTGTAGTTCAGGGACCCTCATCCCCTTTGACACCTCCCCCCAGTCACCCCTATTGGTAGCCACAGTTCTGCAATGGGATTTCACGGGTTTGTTTGGCTTGTTTTAATAGTGCCTTTGCTTTTTTCCCTATATTACATATATTAGAGTCATGATATTCCTGGTATCTGACTTTCTCCTTCTGACTCATTTCACTTAATATGAATGTAGTTCTTTTGATCAGCAGTCAAATGGGCTGTCACTGAGCTGTATGCCTGTTGCCAAAATGTGGCTCTTTTTTTAAAAGAAGAGATATAAACCTCTGAGCAATAAAAATAATCACATATTCTTATATGTATCAACAAGTGTACAAACATTACTGTAGGGATAACTTATTTTCTTGTGTGCTTATTAGTTCAAAGAATAATATGTCTTTTAGATAATGAAAGGAGATGGCAGTATTCACAGAAATGCCCTGCAGTTGGACATTTTATTTCACTAAACTTGCATTTAATTTATTTTTTTGTGAAATTATGATCTTCAAAATTTACTTTAATTAGAAATATAGCTAAACAAATTTTCAGTGCATGCGTACAGCTTTGACTTTCATGTGTTCATTTTGCTTATTTTTCTTCTAAGATCTGTAATATTGATGGTCAAAAGTGTGGGTTTTTCAGCCCAATGGGGGGAGCCCATTCGTATTTTATTGAGGTTCCTGGGCATTACTGCTGTTGATCATTTGTCAAAACCTAAATCCTTTCTTTACCTTGGCCAGCTATAGGGCCCCTTAACAGATGCTTTCCATTAAAAATGATGCAGTATTTTATACTAATTATCTTTCAGGCTGTAACACTAAATTTATTAGTCTATTGTGGTCATCCCTAGGAAAGTCTGACACAAAGGTCATTAGTTTCTTATGTGTATTTTCATTCAATGTAAAGGTAATCTTACCATCATTTCACAAGAAAAATCAATGTAGAAAATACAGAATATTTAATGTTCACAGAAATCTATTAAAAAGAATATTAAGGTTAGGTTAATAAAGATGGGAATATCTTTTCTGCTTTTTAAGCTAATCAAATTTATAAAATAATTAAAATCACATGACTATTATATGGATTTAAAAAAAACATACCTTGCTTTCTTTAAAATAAAGATTTTCAACTAAGTTTCAAGGTCCACCACAATGAATCATTTAGGGTGGTATTGAATTTCCATAATTATTTGGTTCTGTGTTCTATTCTCAAGGAAGAAACTGGAATGGTTTTACTTAGTTGAATTACTGTAGGGTGTATTTTGTCATAAGACATTCTCACAGATATAAAAAATTTCAGTCTGAGATTTGCATTTACCTTGAAAAAGAACATGGGATTGTATTGTACAAGAGCTTGTTTTCACAGCTTACAGTACACATTTCATAATTTTCTGGGAAATAATATTTTTTTAAAACATTGACTCACTGATTACCTATCTATTTACCCTCTGTTATATGATTTATAATTTGGGGTTGTTTTACATTTAGACACACATCCTCTTTGTTCTTAACTACAATGAAACTTTGGGCATTACTTCCTGCATCTTTAATAGCTAACATAATGATGGATGTACATTATAAGTTAATTACCTGATTAGTGATTGATCACTTATTTTAAATGTCAAGGGAAATAAATCTCCAGCATATTGTTTGATTTGGGCAGCGGAAGAAATTTACATAGTATGTGAAACTCTTCTTGTTTCTTCTTTAAATGTAGCCTTTGTGATGCATAGAATTTTACTGTGGTATCATGCTACTACAGCTTAAAATATAGTCATACTCAGTGAATTTGCAGGTTTTTTTTTAAAGAGTTGAATTGCTCTGTAAGATTTTCTAAATAAAAGTTAATTTCATTAATCTTTGTATTCTCTAGCACCTAGTATAATGTTTGCTACATAGTCAATATTGTGTAAAAAAAATAAATAATTGAATGGATGAATTTTTATTGAAAGGGGAATTCAAATGGAAACTTGAATAGGAGATATACCCCATTTGCTAGTATCTGAAATTAAATGCTCTCTGCCCAGTTTGCTCACAGGGTTGCTAGAAGATTCAGGTGTGAGGTATGTATGGAAGAATTTTTAAAATTATAAATACTGTGTAAGTGTGAACTTATGAAGAATAACACTGTCATTTTAGAATTTAGAATATTGGCCAGTTTGGATCAGTTATTATTATAATTTTAAGAGAGAGATAATTTTAAGAAAGAGATAAGCATATTTCTTGCCCATTTGAACATTTCAATTTAAAAATGTCTCCTTTTGTGCATTGTTGCAGTGAATCATGCTTACAGGAAAGGCCAAGTAGATTCATGTTTTCTAAAGTGAGATCCTGCTAGATCCAATTATCCTTTTGTTCTTCATGCTTCAAAATGTCATTTTGCCCCAATGGCCGGGCATTAATGGGGCATACTAGCTCTATTGTGTCTGCTACTTATGTAACATTAGTTCCAGACTTCCTGCTTTTAATTGAAGTGCTATATAGTTAAATTCTCATTTCATGAATTCTCACACCCTAGTAGAGCTAGGGCAAGGAATAGATTGACTCTTTCTTAAAAAACATTTCTTTCAAATTGATGAGAGTATTTTGCTTAATGAGTTATTAGTAGGGATGATGGGTTTTCATTTGTAAATAAGAATTGAGATTTAAAAAAAATTGTTAAAGAGGACTATTTTAGAATAATCCTATCTCTCATGAGAAAAGTTGTCTTGACAACAGTACCATTTATAATTAGAAATGATGAATATTTTATTTCTCAAAGGAAAATTCTCCCTAAGTATGCTAGACGGTGATCAGCTGAATCTTCATCAGGCTCTATCATTTCCAGTGCAAAAATACACTGACTGGCAACTTTTTGACTCCATAAATGGCATGAGAAAATGATTTTCTTATACTTTTTCATGTTAGTATTTTGTTAGTCTTTTATGAGGTAAGAAAAGGAGTTATTATTGACCTAATTTTAGAGTGGCATCTAATATCTAGTAAGTGACAAAAATAGAACTAGAGAAATGTAGATTGTTCTTTTCATCATTTTGCAAAAGGGTTCAGCAGCATATGACACTTTCCAGAACCGTGCTTTTCCTTGTGTTGTAATGTTTTTTAAAAATATCTTAGACTATGTATCTTCAATTTGTAATATTGTATTCTAAAGTATATGAATGGATATGTCACTAAATTGAAATATCCAATACACATATTCGACGTGTGTGTGTGTGAATTTGAGTAAATGTCTATTCACATTAAATTCAAGATTTGAACTTTATATTGTGCAATTATTATGTCAGTCATCCAGTATTTATCCAGTGCCTACTGTGTGCCAGGCAATGTGGAGTGCTGGATTTGAATAAAACAGAGTTCCTCCTTGTGTGCAAAAGAGGATATGTGTGCAAAATATTTGACAACCTTAAGAGTACTGAAATTGAAATTGCAGTGTGATGTTAACCTTAGCGCATTTACTGCAAGGTAAAGGGCTCTTAAGGGCTGTGTGGAGAAGTGACATGTGAGGTGAGTCATGAAAAAGGGGTATATATTTGTGAAGGGAGGCAAGGTTGGGAGTGTGACATTCACTGGAAGAACTGGTTTGTGTAATCCTGTGCAGTGAGGGAGCTAGTGACTGGGAGTAAAGGGGTCTAATTCTAGACACTGCTGTGATTTTAGAGCAAAATTTCAATTTCCAGTAAGATTCTGTGAACATAAATTTAATAGCCTATTGAACTGTGCCTTTCATGTATCTTTACATATGATATGGAGCTGGCATCATGTAAATTCACATTCTGTCATATACATGATTTTGGTAAAAAACCATCCACTATTGAAATATTATCAACACATTACAAATTTATGTCAAATGTGAGAATTTTTTTATCCATTATTTCAAATAATATGCTTTTCAACTATAAGGGGTATAACCTTGTGATGAATTTCAAATAAAAATGTATTCTAGGTATGTTTTAGTTTTGTACTGTGTAAAACATACTTAAAATACAGATTCACTGTTTGGATTCTGTTCATAAAAATGCATAATTTATTTCAACAATGGCCTGTGACTGGATTCAGAGAGCATATCCTTATCTTTTCCACATCCTGGAAAGTCCATTCGTTTTATTTGTTACAAGGCTTTGAAAAAATAAATAAACCAAAGTGGCGTAGCTCTTTAATTCGCTGTTCACTTACGAATTTATATTTTGTGGAACAAGAGCTTCCATTTCTTATTAGAACACATTTTGTTCTGGAGAAACGCGGAAACCTTAAATTCTATCAGTATGTGTAACAGATATTTTTATTTTGAAGAGATCACGAGAAGGCAGTGCATTACCTAGAAATGAAATAAATTCTGTGAGATGCTTTCTCTTCCCCCTTGTGTCAAGCTGTTATTAGGAGGAGATAATGCCAGGTGTGTAACCACAAACTTAGCACCCTGGATGAACCTATCATCCATTAAAAACCCAAATGTACAAAGAATGAAACAACAACCATTCTGTGTTAGAGGTATGATCACAGTCGGTGTTGCCATACAGGTGTGATTTGAAATCTGTAGAAGCCTGATAAAAAAGTACTTGACTGCAGTTTTGAAGATAAAATTGCATTCCCACCAACAGTGGATCAGAGTTTCTTTTTCACCACTGCAACCTCCCCAACATTTGTTAATTCTGTTTTTTTTTTTTTTTAATGTGGATCATTCTCACAGGGGTGAGGTGGTATTTTAGTGTGGTTTTAAATTGCATTTATGTTATAAGTGATGTTGACCATTTTTTTTTCCTATGTCTCCTTTAGAGACGTGTTGAGACCCTTTGTCTATTTTTTTAATTAGTTTTTTGTTGTTGTTGTTGCTCTTGGATTGGTGTATCTTGTAAATTTTTGAGACTAACCCATTATTAGAAGTATCATGTGCAATTTTTTTTTAACATTCTGTAGATTGCCTTTTTGTTTTTGTGATTTCTTTTGAGATGCAAAAGCTTTTAAGTCTGATATAATATCATGTGGTTGTTTTTGCTATTGTTTTCCTTGCTGCTGGGTTTGTAGTCCCAAATAATATCTTTATGGTAAATGTCCTATAATGTGTCCACTATATTTTCTTTCAAGGACTTTATGATTTCAGTTTTTATGTCCAAATCAATTTATTTTGAGTGACTTTTCATGTATGATGGTATCACTTTCACTCTATTTTTATTTTATTTTTTTGCATGTGGCTATCCATGTCTCACAGTATCATTTATTAAAAATGTTATCTTTTCTCCACTGTGTGGTTTTAATTCCTTTGTTGAAAACTAGTTGTTCATATTTATTTGGATTATCTGTAGGCTTTCAATTCTGCTCCTTTGGTCTGAATTTCTGTTTTGTTCCAGTTCCGATAATTTTGATTACAGTTGCTGTGTAATATTGTTTGAAGTCAGGAAATATGATTCTTCCATTTTTCTTCTTTTCTCCCAGGATTGTTTCAATTATTTGTGGACTTTTGTGGTTCCATATAAATTTGATAATTGTTTGTTCTATTTCCTTAAATCATTGTTACTTTTGTAAGTATTACATTAAACCTCTAAATTGCTTTGTGTACAGCCATTGTGGAAAATGGTATGGTACTGCCTCAAGAAAATGAAAATGGAAATCCCATTTTTACCCAACAATATTGCTATTAAAATTTAACAAAAACAGCAGCCTACAATTGCTAAATCATGGAACTAACCCAAGGGCCCTTCAAAAGATGAATGTATAGTGAGAGTATTGAGCATACATTCAGTGGAAAATTACACAGCTATGAAGAAAACATTTGGCATAAAGTGGATGGATCTTGAAGTGATTATGCTGAGTGAAATTAGCTGAAAGTGAAAGATATTGCATGGTTTCACTCTCTGTAGAATGGAAATATCAACAAACAAACAAAATTGTACACAAACAATAGAAAAAAATAAAAATTTGAACCTGACAAAGAGGATAATGGTTACCAGAGGGAATCAGCAAATGAGTGCAAGGAATAGGGATGTGGAGGCAGATGGGATATAGACTTTGATGGTATAGTAGAGACAAAAAAAATTATTAACAGTAGAATGCTCCTCATCCGACAAGTGATTGAAACTAAATAAGCAAATGAGCAAAACTGACAGTACTATCATCGAGACTAAGAAGCTATCAGAACTCTCCTTTTCCCACATTACTGGTGGAGTGTAAAGTAGTACCATCACTCAGCATAAACGTTTGGAAGTAGTTACAAAAACTCAGCATACACATGTGCCTTGACTAGCAGCTAAACTTTTCATCTATGCATAACTTAATTACAATCATGTGCGGTAGATGGGAAATAAAGGATTATTCATAGTGGCAACAGTTTTATTTTCCCAAGTGACCATAAGCAGCAGAATCAGTAAATTGGACAGTCATCCATTGGGATGTCACATTGCTATAAAGATTACATGAATCATTGTTACTCAACACACGTGAACCCCACAGTCTGATGTTGAAAGAAAGATGCAGATACAATAAAATGCACAGACTGTGATTCCGTTTATACAAAACTCAAAAGTATGCAAACTTTGTTCATAGAGAGAGTAGGCAGGCAATTATTAGGAAAATTAAAGATAGAATCACATGTTCATGGAGGTGAAGGCCAGGGAAGAAGATATCAGTTAGGAGGATGTCAGGAACACAGACAAACCCACCAGAGAGGGAGAGGGAAATGAGGGCAGTGATGGGAAATGGACCTGGAAAGAGTGGGTTTAGGGGCCTGGTATGAGGGGCAATAGAGTTTGGATTTTATCTAATAGGCAAGGAAAACATGATAAACATTGAAGAAGGGTTGTGACATCTTGAAATCCATAAAGTAGGAAAGAAATTAGGGAGGCAGGCTGGAGAAACGAGGGCATACATTATTTTTTCCCTGCAGAGTTTTAGCTCTTTAAGGCAGAGGAGGGAGTATCTTTCTCAACCTCGGGTCCCACCAGCTCTTAAGACCATGTTTCAGTTTTCTCTCAGTGCTGCACATCCACTGGCTGAATGAATGTTACAGTTTTTCGTCCTGACCTCAAGTAAAATTAGAGCTAGATTAAAAAAAAAAAAAGATGATGAAGTAAAGGAAGAAAGGAAAAGAAGAAAGATGAAGGAAAATGGATGTTTGAACCAAGGCAGTGAAAATGAATATTTAAATTTATTTGAGGGGCAGTTCAAAGGAGAGTGATTGGCTCAAATGAACCCCACTGTCTGGTATTCATGGCCTGTGTAGTCCATTTGGTTGATGTGAGTTTGGCTGTGCAACCAGCATTGGTTCATGAGACACTAGCAAGTGAGATGCGCCCAGAGGACAGATAATGCCTCTGCATTAGGAATTGTTCTCTGGGGATGTGTGCAGCTTGTTCTTGGAGCAATTACAGTGCCAGGAGGAAACCTAAGAAATGGAGAAGTCCATGTGGAGAGAGAAACTGAGACCCAGCCAATAACCCATCTTTGCTTCCCATTAGTTCCAGTTGTCTAACCATTTTACAATTTCCTGCCACCCCAAATATCATAGGAGCATAAAAACTGCTCACTTAGGCCGGAGATTTTATACTAACTCACTAAGTTATAGAGTGTTTTGTTATGTAGGATGGCTAATTCAAACAGGAATGAAGGAGGACTTTGATGTATCTGTATTGAACTAGTGGTGGACTATGATACTTTTTATTTAACTCAAATCAGAAATTCAAAAGAAATGATCTTACTTGGTCATGTGACTGAACTGAATCAAAGAGTAGATGTGTTTGCTGCATTTCCATATACAGCAACTGCTCAAAACGTTGAATGCATAGTGGAAGAAGATCAGACTTAAGATAGTGATGTGCCCTTGACCCTTCTTAGACTGGTAACTTTTTCAAATTTTTTTTTCTGGTTATCATAGGCCGGGTGACCTAACAGAGTGGTAACAGGAAATATAAACACACATACCCCTCCCCCATACCAGAAAGGAAGACACATGTTTCTTAAGACTGAAACTTTTTAACACATAAGAAAAAGAGAAATTTCAAGTGTATACCACTTGTGAAACAACTGAAATGAAGGGATAAATTTAGTAGTCACATCAAATAAGCCTGGTTTATCTTTTATTTTATATCGGATCGAACCTATACAGAATACATGTGTGGGAAACCTTTCAATCTACATGAAACTTTTTTGCCTCAGTGGATTGCAGTGTGTGGGGGTCCCATCTGAATGGGAGGCAAATGATATATAGGCAGAATTGGGCATACTTGCTGATGAAAATCTGTATTTGATTGGTCCTAAATAAGGGGTAATGTACACATGTGGTTGCTTAAGGACACTGAGTTTCTACAGCTGTACTTTCTTCCTACCAAGTTTGCATAAATCTTATATACCATCAGTGCTATCAAAATCTTCACTTGGTGAAAAGCAATAGCTAGAACTGTTAGCATCTTGGGAAGAAAGGGAGAAAGAAATATACAGTAGTAGAATCAGGTAAATCAGCAAGATAGGAGAGGAACTTACTTTTTCTTAGCTTCTGCCACATCTAGCAGCAGGGGGCAGTACCTGAGTATAGAACAGAGGGGAAGGCATCAGGTCAGTGGAGAGTGACATCAGCATCTATTAGAATGTTTCTTGTTTTACTTTTTAATGCATAAAGAACTCTCTCTGATCAGTATTCGTATTTCCTGTACTTACATTCCTGCTTGACTTCAACAGTCATATATACAGTCAACAGCAGCAGTAAATAAAATTCACCCATTTAGAAAAATTGCTTTCTCTCCTTTCTCAACCAACTCCGTGAATGCAGTTTGCTTCCATGAACAATATAAAGTGCTAGTCTGTGTTTTGACTCCCATTTCCTGTTGTGTATAACTTTGTACAAAGCTATACTATGTAGGATAGAGGAAATTAAATTAAGAAGCATGAGAATTACAAACCAGGCAATGAATTGAGTTTATGATTTTCAGTAAGGGTGCAGGTTTTCTTTTTTCTTCAGTTTGAGGTCTTTATCCCACTACATTTTCCTAACCTTCTATGTGCTAATAAGTTAAACCAAACTAGGCCAGTTCCTGGAGAAATCCTTGCCTCTCCTGCCTCTGTCCCTTTGCTCTCTCTGGATCTTTTTCCTTAGATTCCCTTGCTGTCTATCTACGATTCCAACTTACAATCAATTATTCAAACATGTTTGAGATTCCAGATCATGGGTGGATCCTTCTGTATTTCCCTAACCAACCTACCTGTGCCCCACTGTGTTTTCTGTATCAGTGTCCCTGTACTTTGCTTATAGTACTTAGTGTTCTACCTTAACAAAAAAAAGGTCATTATTTGAATGAAATTTACTCTTTTCTTACAGAATTATCAACCTTATGAGTGCAGAAATTCATCCCTCTGACACATAAAGATCTCTCACTGTAATTTCTTATTCCTGTCATACTTTCACATAATATTTGCTCAAATTAGTAAGTTCACTTAATCTTTGTTGCATCTTCACCTATTCTTCATTTGACATTCAAAAAGGAGGGGATGAAAGGACAGGAAATTAACATTTATCAAGGACTTCATTGTGTACCAGGGACTCTAATTTTGTGTCAATTCCCTGGAAGTCGTCATAGCAACTTTTAAGATCGGTCATAGGTCCATGCAGATGAGAACATGGAGCTCCCAGCTGTCCCCAAACTCACACAAATGCTGTGAGCAGAACAGGGATTTGAGACCCCCTTGCCTGCCGCCACCACCTCTGCCACTCACGTTCTTTTCACCGGGCAGTGTTATTCATTATCAGCTACGTGCCACACACTGCTTTATGAACTATTGATTCCGCATCGAATAAAATTCTGTCCTTGTCTTTGAAACACTCACATTCCAGCTGGGGAGAGATTAAAGTAATCATTATGATTCTGAGTGATAAGTGCCTTAATGTGTCCTCTGGGTACAAAGCCAGGGGACATTAACTCAGCTTGGTGATCGCTGCCCCTCCTGGACAGCTGTTGATCAGATTTAAGAGGATTGGCAGACCTGAAGTTATTTACAATTTTGAGATATATCAGGTCATTGGGTGGGGGTCATCTTCAGAGTTTATAGAATGGTAAGAAGAAAGTGGGAGATACCATCACTTCCTCTTTAGGTATCAAGCATTCCAAGATGCTCACATAGGCAAACTGATGCAGAGGGCTAGTTGATAGATTTGCTGTCATAAAAATGTATATACGGAATCTGCCATGTTAGACTGGGAATAGACTAGAGGAACTGACATGCAAAGAAGGCAAGGACTTAGAAGTCAAATAGAAACTTAAACCTCACCAATGAAATGCTTTAGCTACATGATCTTCACCAATAGTAATCCAGTCTCTTTAGTGTCAGTTAGTGCCTCTGTGAAATGGAGATACTAAATTTGCACAAAGACTTGTGGTGAGGATTAAAGGACAAATATGTGCAATTTATATATAACTTTCACTTTTCTATCATCTCTGTATACTTAAAAAATGTTAGTTAAAACATAATTGTATTTTTCTGTATATTGTTATTTGTAGCAGTGTCAGTGTTTGAGTTACATGCATACATATGTACATCAGTGTAAACATTCAATAGGGAATTTGATGAGATTTTGATTCTATAAAGGTGTGAAAGTTCAACTGCTTTTATATTTTATATTTACCAGCATGAAACAAAAAGTGTTTTTTCTTTCTCTCTAAAGTTTATTTTGGGAAGGTTTGAGAAAAAGTTTAATATTGTGTAATTCCTAGTACACTTTAGGCTTCCAACACCAAATTTATCTTTTTTTATTAAAAATTATAAATTTATTATGTATAAAGGTATTTTTCTGATTTGTAAGTCAGTTTCCTTGTTTGTCAGATTATCCACAATTAGCAATATTTGCTGTGACTAAAATATTGTTTGCTAAAGGTTCTAGACTTTTTTTGTTTAAAGGATAAGTAGTCTCATTAAAATTATCCTTGTGTTTTTCATAAACAGTGGAGTGTTTAAAGGATACCAGTTAAAATATGAAGGCATGAAAGTTAAAATTCTTTGCACTAGAGACTTCTAGATATACTCCCATCTTTAATTTCAGTCTCTGAATGAGTGTTTCTATTTTTTCTTGATCTACTCTGGTTTCTTTTTCAGCAATTATTTCCATTTCTTCTGTATTTTTAGCATTACTTTTTTTAATTAGCTCTTTTCCCTGCCTAAAAATACAGTCAAGATTTTCCTGTCTTTGAAAAATACAGCAAACAAAGTATTTTGTTTAGTACTTCCCTGCTTGTTCAAACCCTATAGCTCTCCACCCTATCATTAGATATTTTGGTACAATCATTTCCATTCTCTACTACTTAATTTCTAATTAATTCCTCAGTTCACTGCCATAGCCGTTATCATTTGCTATACTTCAGAAGTTTCTTTTTCTAAAATCATTGGTAGTCTTCTTCACCTCCTCTTACCAAATCTGGTAATCCAGTCTTGGTCTTTATTTGAGCTATTGGATAGAGTTTACCACCATCTTCTTCTCATGCATCTATATTTCCTGACATTTCTTTATTGCTCTTTTTTTTTTTTAATTTTATCATTCTACACATAGTTTCTGGACAGATACGCCAATTTTCAACTTTTTTAACTGCTACATTCAACTGACAGCTTTAAAATCCATCTTAGAACTTCATACATAGAAATATTTCCAATCTACACTAATTTAGAATGGGACCTTTGCTATCTAAATTTAAATAGTGCACAAAAAGATTTATTCCTCTCTGTGTGCTGATCTTTTCCTCCTTCAAGAAAATATTCCTTTTCTTTAATTAGGTCTTGTAGTTTCAGTCATTTTCATTCCCTTAGTTACCCAGGACACAAAACTAGGTAGTCTTAGATTCAGATATTTCTCACAAACCAAATCCAAGTGTCTTAATGCCTGAAACTTTTGGTTTCTATATATTTCTTGAGTCTTCTCCTTTCTTATCTTGCCCCTCTTGCCTCAGGTTATTATAAAGTTCCAATAGATGAATTTTCCCAGTCACTGCAGAGCACCCTGTTCCAAACCAGTCCCCCCATGTAATTACCCTGAAACCCCTTAATGCTACTTGGCCTCATTCTCTAACTTAACTTCATAGTTTCCATTTAGAAGTTTCCCAAAGAAGGAAGTGAATTTATTTTTATTTATGTTCTTGCAGTATAGACAGTCTAAAAATACTTGTGAACTATGCTTACTGTTTATACTAAAGTAAGTTGTAAAAACTTAGCCTATATGGAAAGTTGGGAACCTAGCAAACAATTTGAAATTTTAAACTCTACTTCCCATTTTAAAGTCATATGGTAACAACACTATACCTTGCTGTGTAGGTAAATGTTTGAAAAAATTACTCTTTGCAGTTTGTGATTAAAAAAAAAAAAAGACTGTTATGTTTGGATTGCAGATGACCAGTTTGATTGTATTTTAAATACAATGTGGAAACATAAAATTTTAAAATTTGAACTAATTTTTCCTCAGACATATTACATATTGTTACAATGAATAGTATTAGTTTGCTCAGAGACTTTTGTCTTACTATACTCTTAAAAATGGACTCTGTGGAGCATTTAGTAAATTATGCAGAATATTGAGGCTTGATTACTTGCAAATTTAATGTAATTTTGTTTGAAATAGACTCTAGTAACCATTCTAATGTGTTTCTATTAGCATGGAAACATAGTTATTTGCATTAGCATTCAGATAAAAAGCATATTGAGTTTCTTTGGGCTTTCACTATCAGTACTATTTCTATAAGTATTTGAGCTTTCTTTCTAATATAAAGAATGCAATCTGAATTGTTTACTGCTGTAAGCCATTGGTTATTTTCAGGCATAATGGAATAATGCATTTAACTATAATATGGTATTTTCTAAAAGCACATGAAATATTTCACCAGTAAGATTAGCTAAAGAATTTAGTCTCATTTTATGACCATAGAAGTTTAGGTGTGCAACATGAGAAGTTTGTCTTTTCAGAACAGTTTCTCAGAGTGTTATTTTAAAGAAAGTGAAACTCTTTCTATTAGGATCAGATATTAGGTTTCCATTAACTGTGTTAAATATCTGGTTTTAAGTTACGGTATGGAAACTTTAGGTTACTCACTCATTTATGTATTTTAATGTGTGAACCAAGGAGAGTTTAATACAGTAATTTAAAGCTATCGTACGTCTATGATGGTCATTAAAAATATATTCTATGGGAAATTCTAAGAATTTGATAATTTCATCTTCTTCAGTGTGTCATAGTGACACAGTTATCATATTCTCTGCTCCCCTCTTCCTCCCAAAAACCACAGATTTTGCTGTAAGGACAGCTGGACCAGACAGTTGTGAGAGAGATGGAAGAGAAGGGGGTTCTGTTTGCAATGGCCAGACCAGAGGTTAAGTCTGGAGCATTCTCTTTTCTGAGGCAATAGGTTTCAGCAACTTCTTTCAGTCTTAAGGAAATCTCAGGCCCAGAGGAGCAAAGGTAGCTGTTTCATCTTGGATTGAGTTTTAGAAAAGGTGAATTTGGCTTCATTTTAAAGTTGTTAAAAACAAACAAAAAAAAATGTGTCTTTGTTGTTGTGAAAATCTAAAAGCACAAGGAAAGAAACGAAATACCTGTATAAAAAAATTCTTAAAATGCTGCAAGCATTGCTTGGGAAAGAATGTTACAGTTTTAGTTATTTTGCTGCTTTACTGAATAGATACTGTTTCATGAAAACTAAACAAATACCATGGTGGAAGAACATGACAATGAATTTATTTATTTTATAAGAATTTTTTCATGAGTTCCCCATCAAAGAAAAGTTAAAATGTCTTTTATTTATCCTAAATAGATTTTACAGTTTTTCACTGAAATGTTATAAAAGTTTTCTGGATTTATTTTACATCCTTTGGAAATAGAAATGTTTATATTTTAGAGAAGTACACATTATTTCAGAAAATCATTTTGTATTAACAATTACTGAGCATTTTCATGAATTGTATCCATTCATAAAGTGTTATAACTTATATGATAGTTTTAGATGAAATTAAAGTGCTTATTAAAGAATAAAACCTCAAACTATTATTTAAAGTAGAACTTGTTAACTAGTATTTTTTTATCCCACCCCCATTAGCTGATATTTTTATCCCTCTTCAAATGACAGATTTCCTTAGTTTTAATAGTTATTGTTTTAGTCGAAAGATCATTTTCACTGGGTTCTGTCGGTAAGAAAATGGTATGTTTTATGCTACTTTTCAATAAAGTAATGTTTGTTAAATTATATAAAATGCGTTTGATTAGTGTGAGCCCTTCACCCACGTTCTTGTCTTCTAAGATTGCTCTCTCATACAAGATTAGCACAAAAGAAAACAACTGACCAAAGGTTTTGAACCATCAGAGTAAAGGCTGTGGTTTTGGAGAGAGAGGCTTTCATTTTGAAGGACTGGTCAGGTGCTCCGTGACAATGTTGCCTTCCAGCACTCCTTGCTCCACCAACCCCAGCACAATAGCAACTGGTTTTTGTGCTAATGATTCATTTTTTGATTTGTCTCTGTCTTCCTCCGACTCTTATGTTCTTAGCTGAGAGACTTTTTTTTTATCTAACTTTACAGTGAAAACAGACTGTACCAAGTTTAATTGTAAAAGAAGAAAGTCCAAAGTAAAAAAACAAACAACAACAAAAAAAGCCCACACTTTTTTCCCCTGTGGAAATTGCCTTACTGAATCCACCAACTATAAACCCGTGATGAACTTATGATTGCCAATCAGTAATAATCCCTGGCAATCATTATGAGAGATGGGATTTAAAAAATGGGAGGAAAAAAATGAATGATTCCACTACATAAATAAGAACATTCTGGCAGTATAGAAAAGAGTCTAATCAGTGATAATCAAATTTTATTCAGTAAAAATTACTAAATAATACCACGTAAGGAGTTTAAATGTATTATTTCTTTATAACCCTCCCATCAAGGAATTGAGATTTAATTCACACACACAAACACAAGCTAAATGTAGGTAACAAATTTTTATCTTTATTATTCAAGTTATTATCAGCCTGAATTACTTTAATGCTTTTAGAACAAACATGTCTCTTTGACAGTCTGTATATGATTGTGTTAGAATTTGACTTGATTAAGAGTTCGTTCATTTCTGTGATTGGCATGGTGTTTCTGGACTGGTTGCAGAATTTTAGTTATCAGCCATTCTGATCAAGTTTATCATATTCTCTTATAGTCTCTCAAGAAAATATTTGATTTTTCTATAGAAAATACCTTTCTGATTATTTTCTGCAACCCACTTTATTTTTAGTCTATAGGTTTTGATGCGTGTTTGAGAACCCTTTTTTTTCATATGTTTTCAGGGTCACAGAGTAAGTATTTATATATTTTATTGGTCGGTAGAATCTTCTCCTTGTCTTGCAGATCTTAGATTGTTTCTCAACTCCAGGCAATTAAAATAAAAAAATGGATATTAGGCATATTTCTGCCAAAATGAGGTCAGATATTTGTGCTAACAGGCAGAACTAGAGAGTAGGAGGTACTGTCTCTGAATTTATATATCAGCTTTCTGTTGGTTGTATTATCTTGGATAACTTTCTGGATCTTGATTTTGTCATTTGTAGAACAAAATTGCAACACCTGCCTCTCAGGATTAAATGAGATCATATGAAGATGTGGTGAGTGTTAGATGCACAGGCACTCTCCCTTGCACGTGAAAGACCAGTCTTTACAGTATATCTGCACATGCGTATTCAACACATTTCTTTCCTGACTTATTGTTAGGTAGATCACTCTTGCATTCTTGCTATTTATGAAGCTCTGTTCTAGATTCTTGGATACATGACTTAATGAAACACCCCATCCTTGTGGAGATTAGTATTTTATTTTATTTATTGTCTTCAGCTCTTTCTGTTTTTTTTTTTTTTTAATAATTTATTTATATATAAATTTCACATCTTTGGGGTTCACCCCCCTCTCTCTGACTACTTCCATCCTTAGAAAGTGAATATGGAGCTTGCCTTCATTGTTGCTAACATCTACATTAAGCACCCAAACTTCCTCCCCTCCCCCCAGTCCTGGCTCTCTGTTTTCTTGGCTCATGCTGTATGTACATCCTGCAAACTAATGACAAGGAGGGAAATAATATAGAACTGGTTAAGAGCTAGTTCTCATATTCAAGAGAGATTTTGAATTGATTCAAAAAGACAACATAGGGAAATTGAGTGATTTAAGAAAATAATTCACAAGAAAACTGCAGATGGCTAATAAATTCTTAAAGAACTCTCAGAGTTATCGGAAATACATCAGATGCAAAAAACAAGAGAATATTTAGCATTTCGTTCATAAAATTGGAAAAAGGGAAATATTCATATTATCCAATATAGGTGAAAGTACAGAAAAAAAATAAGCACATTTCTACACAGGAATGTGATATATAACTTCTGGAAAATGATCTATATTATTAAAACTAAAACTTGAAAGAATATGGTAATTTTCCTGATCCACTATTTGACTGTCTTGTAGAAATCTATCTTGTAGAAATGAAGGTACCAGTATCTAAAATTCTGTCCTTAACACTGTTTGACATTATTATGTGTGATTCAAAAAGCTAGGGAAAATCCATATCTCTCAAAAAAAAAAAAAGGAATTTCATATAATGTACCAATACATGAAATACATGTTTAAACTATTTGATGTTTACCAGAGAATAAAATTGGAGAAATCATATATTTTTATCAATAATGGAGGAGTTTAGCTGAATCCACAGGATGGAACCTTTTTTTAATACTTAAAATATAGTGAATTACAGCTACCAGCATTAAACTTCATGGGCATCTGTGATATATTGTTAAGTGACAAAGTCAAGTAGGCTTGTGATGAAATCAGGATACATTTTCTAAATTACATTTAATTTTACATATATGATTATTTCAAATTTGAGGCTGTTCGATGAACATAAAGATAAGGAAGAATGTATACAAATTTGGTAGTATTTGTTTGGAGGTTCTAGCAGGGGAGCGCAGCTGCTTGTATACCCTCGACCGAAGAACGGTCTATCTCTATTCGGGGAAGGCCGTCCTCTTCGACCGAGAACGCAGCTTCAGCTTCGGGAGGGACGCACATGGAGCGGTGAGGGAGGAAGGGGACACACCCGCCTAGCCAGCCAGATCAGCCGAATCAACCCTGGCGATCAATGGGGTGACAGATGTCGCAGCCAGATCGCCCTCACATCCCAAATTTGGTAGTATTTGTTGTCTCAGTGGGAAAAGTTGCCTCATTTGATCTTTCTGATTTAAGTTGTTACATTTATCATGTATAGTGTTGTAATAAAGAAGCAAAAATGGAAAAACTAAAATTCAAGCTGCTGAAAATGTGTTTTTGCTTCGCAGGCATATCCCTTATCAGTGGGCCTCTGCCCATACAGAATCTACTGTAATGTTTTTCCTTATAGTAGGTGTTTAGTGCATAATTTGCTAATTGAAATGTTTTAAGAACTCTGTATTCATGGACTTTTAAATGTGTGTCTTTATATAAAATAATTACACATAATTTCCAGATGTGTACAATATATATAGAATACCTTGGAGGCAAGTTACCTTTGTTTCATGTTGATACTCCTGTTGAATTTGGATTTCTATTTTCTTAGTAGTGAGAATTAACTAAGCATGGATAGTAACAGAACTCATAATGAAGTCACCTTCACTAACTTCTTACCAGCATCCAAAAAGCGAAAAGTGTGAACATGCATATAGCATAGTGAACTTAATGCATACATCACTCAGTTATCCCCAGGTTTATTGCTTGCTAAGTCTGTGGGGGAAACAAAGATTTATTCATGATTTATTCATGGTTCCTTTGCCCACAAGGAGTTTACAGTTCTGCGGGTTATAAACATGTCATCAATTCAGTGTCACTTAGTTTTTTTTTCCTTCAGTGTAGATTAAGATTTTATTACATATATATTATCAACTTTTACACAAATATCAAAGCCTCTCTTTCCTAATCCTTAAATGCTTATTACTTAGTGAAGATGAGGCAGGCCATGAACTTGCTAAAGTATCCATGTAAGATAGGTCAAAAACAAAAACAGTTAGAGACAGAAATTAATTTAGATGACATATAAAAATAGCTCCAGGGACATTACACTTGCTGAATCCCATTATATTTGGATCTTATTTTCTGGTTTATCAAACTCAAACTTGTGTCCTAAAACACTCATTCTTTTCAGTATTCTACCTTGAAAAAGGTATTCGGATAGACATCTATAGCCAAGAATCCTGTCATGACTGTGTTGTCTTTTGTTATATTTACATTTTCATATGTTGATCTTTAAAAATATAAAATTATGTTCCTATGTAATGTTATATTAGCAACATTATGTTTCACACAATATTTAATATCATTATTTAGTGTAATAATAAACCATTAATTTACATATTTTTATCCTATCTTATATTCTATTAGAATTTTTTTGTAATAAATCAAAACATATAATAAATACCAGAATAACTGCTAGGTTTTTTTTTTTTAAACTTCACACCACTGGTATATTACACATTTTCTATTCTTGTGACTATTTTAGATAGTGTTACTTTCTAATGTTTCTTGCAAGACTTGGAATGTTTCATTGTCTCTAGGAATCTTGTTTCTGACTCATTGTGTTTACTGTGAGCAAAGAAATAAAAAAAAAGGAAGTTTGCTAAATTATATCTCAAATATTCATGCATCCAAAGGAGCGCCTACTGTTATTTCCTATGTAAAATGAGTGAACTTAGTGAACAAATATGAGGAGTATTTTGGCTACTGGGGCCTTGTTATTTGTTGTTTATTTTCTTTTTTTAATTCTCAGCCAGATTCTGAAGAATTAAAGCTTTCAGATGATTTACCAGGAATATATAACACATTAAGAGAGTCTAATGTGTCCTTTTGTTCACTAAGGTATTGTGGTTCTTGAAGTTTGCTTCCCACAGACCTGTCACAGAAAATTGACGAATTGCTATATTGAGATCTTATTTACAGACACTGAAAACATGCTTCACTGTTGAGCTCACATTTGTAACACAAGCATTTCATCAGAGAGATTTCAAATTCATGTAGAATTATACAGATAGTTTATTAATGTTTTCAACTGAACTTCTCATCACTTAAAGGTACTGTGGGGTGGGCGCTATATATACTGTAGTTCTGTCAGCACAGACTTGGAATCATTTATTCCAGCTTTCTAAAACAATCTAAAACTTCTTGGAGCCTCCATTTGCCCATCTGTAACATGGGCTGTCAGTATGGCCCCACTGCTGAAGTAGGGGAAATGATAGTGGTGAGCTGTATTTAGCCTGGGCCCGCCCTGCCCCCAGTCACTGGTAGTTTAGCCTTCAGTTAAGCATCTGGATGCTACTGTTTGTGATGAGTTGCCCCTGCAGAGGGCACGCTGTGATGCTAACCGCACGGATGTACTTTCCAAACCCATATTTTTTCTTCTCATTAGAAGAGAAAGGAAGAAATACAAAGGCAGCTCTAAAACTACTCCATCTTGTGACCGGTTCTCAACAAAAAGGAGAGAGAAATTTCAGTAAAGTATTTCTGTTGGATACCGTGTTATGGAGAAGATGCCTTCTCCAAAATTCAGATCTATCATTTAATGATATGAGCTTTGAGGATGTGGCCCATTTTTTGCATGTTCAGCATGCCTAAAACTGAGTAAGTATGAAAAAAGCATGTGGTGCTTGCCTTGTTCTGACATCAGAAGAATTTTTTCTTTTGTCCATTTTATGCTTGTTTCCAAAGGCTTAAAATGAAAGCTTTGTTTCTGCAATAATGGCTTAGTGTAGGCTTACATTGTTGATCCCCTCAGTAGAGGCAGTGTAATCCACTTTGGTAATGTGAATTTTTCAACAATCATGGGCCTTTGCCATTAACCCTTCTCTGCTAATGATAATGCTCCACAAAACTACAAAGGCACCGGCCCAGCTTAACCTTGGACTGGAGCGCCCTGCTCTGAATTTGCATTTCTTATTTTAGTAGCAGTGAATTGCCAAGCATATGTTGAACTTCATCCATACCAAATGGAGAATAGGTGATTGTGAAACTGATGTTCAAGTGCAAGCATTCAAATACAAACACAGGAAACTAAAAGAAAATAAGGACTGAATGATGAGGCAAAATTGCTTTCCAATCAGCAATTGCCCTTGAAGGGGCTGCAGCGGTTGTTGCTTTTTTGCAATATTTTTTAACTTGACCTGTGGCTTTGCCTAGTTCATTGTAGTGCAAATGTCTCCATTAAAGCTGTACATGAGCCATGTTTTTTTCCCCTTCGCAGTTCAGGCCACTTGGATAATAGCACACTTTGAATGCAAGCCTGGGAACTAATTGAGGATGCCTCGAGAAGTGTTCAGTGCTTCCCCCAGCAGCTAGATGTGTTTCTTTGAGAGGGAGAAATAGCTAAAATAGCTAAGAGTAATTTTGCTCCTTGTCATATTTCCAAACTAACTCTGAGAACACATTTCCTCTTTCTTTTTGGATTATACTATAGAGGTTTAGACCAAGTTTTCTGTGCGTCATGAAGTCATCTAGATGCTGGTTAGCAAAATTAAGACATTCTTTTGGGATTTGTAGGTATTTCAAGTTTTACCTAAAATAGTGAAGTGGCAGTACTGTGTGTGCCTTCAGGGCTGTGGGTTTCATAAACAAAAGATCTGTCATTGGGCTTGGACCACAGTAGGGGGTAGATGTAATTATGTACTTTAAAGGAGAGAAAACTGTTGTTATTATTTCACATTTATTGAGTGCCAACATTTTACACTGTGCTGTCTTTCAGATGGAATTAGACACAGTCCTTGCCCAATGGACTATTTAAATTAGACACAACCTAAATATTTCTCTTAAGTAGCTCCTGTGTTTTCAAATTGATTGTACAATGCATTGTGCAAGGATGGAAATATCATTGTGCTAACAAATGTTATTTAAAACTATACAGGCTTTCAAAGACAGGTGTAAAATGGGATGTGCTTATTTAACTATAATGCTGCTCATATTTTGAGGGTTTTCTCTTTCATTAATATTCTAGCTCTAACTTAAAATGAGGAGAGACATTACATTAAAAATGATTGATGAATGCATGCTTTTGATTTTTACTTTGGAAAATAAAGTGCAGTTTAACAAAATAACACTACTTATGTACTTAACTAGGCTTGAATTATATTTATTCGTATGGTTTTTAATTAATTCCACGAGGGCCCCTCTCACAGTGCCCAGCAGCCCCACAGCTGGTGTTAGGCACTTAGTAAAAATAGTGGAAGGGATGAATAGAAGGGATTGACAACTGAATTTCCATGTAGTCATCTTCTTTGCAGGATTTTCTGTTCTGATTTTGCAGTCCCAGGAAACAGTGCAGTGTTGGTTTTGGGCCAAGATGGAAAAAAATAAATGTAAACCAACAACAACAAGGTATTCCTGGGGATATTTTCTGAGAGACCTGGTTTGGAATGTCTTCTTTCTGATAAAGATGTTTCTTGTCTCCGGATCAGCCTAGATCTTCTGACTGGGAGGGTCCTTGGGCTGTTGAGATCTGTATCAGTGATCAGAGGATTTGTTCAGACCTAGTGCCTGACACCATGTAGAGCGATCCACCGACTTGTTTGTGGTGTAGATACATGTACTTCCTAGCCACTTGATCAAAGTCAAGCTGTTGTTGGGGAATTGCGTCTGTTTATGACTTTGTCCTATATTATTCCTCTGTTTTATGTCCTCTCCTGTATCCTCAGTCTCATCATGTTCTTTCAGTTCCCCCTAAATTTCACACAGTGCATGTCCATTCTCCATTGCAAAACTGTAGATAACCTCTTGGTCAGCAGAAGTGAGGTTCCCTGGTAGCTCTGTGCATTCATCCAGCCCTGAGTTTGGGGGGTTTGGCACTTGGGGGGTTTGGCAGAAACAAATGATGCATGATCACTGGGAGAGAAAGAAAAGTATAACCCTAAAGTTATATAGATAGGTAAATGGCAGGCAAATTAATGAATGATTTACATACCCAAATAAATAAAACAAAAAAAAAAGTCATTTAACTTTCCTAAAGCCATGGGCTCCTTAGATATAAAAAGAGGATAATAGTAATACTGAACTCCTAGAATTTGTGTGAAAATTCATCTGAGATTAAAGTACTTGAATATAACTACTCTTATTATTAGTCTTATGATATGATTATAATCATAACATTATATAGAACTGAAACCTGTCATCAGAATACATGCTTCCTGCTACATACAGTCATGTTACAAATTAATAAAAGTGAGAGCTTTTCTATATTGAATAAATAGGATTTAAATACTTTTTCCTACATTATGGCAAAAGTACATAGTTATCCCTCTAAATCTCAGCTTTTGTTCTATGTTTCTCTGCAAAAGAAGTTGGGGCAGGAAAGAATCCAGTATGTCAGCTGGAAAGGAACTCGCCCTTAGCATTGTATGCAAAATGTCTATACCTTCCAGCAGAGGTAACTGTCCACCATCATAGTTAGGTGTAGTTGTATACAGAAAGACTATTTGGTTGGGCAGAGTCAGAAATGAAAAAAGAAACCTTTATAGACTGAACTTGGTTCCTAGGTCATCTGAAGTATCACCAAAAGTCAAATTGTTGCTTTTTCTTTTTAATTCTTTGTATGTGTCTTAAAAAAAAAACTATCAATTTTCATTGTGAAACATTGGTTGACAGTACTGTGTGTGACAGAGGCATCTGGATCCTCACCTTGGGGGAGCCTGTTACTGTTCTTCACCATATCTTGCACAGCTTGTGCTTGCTTTGTATTAACTGAATTGCTTACTTTAGCCCTAAAATAATGCATTTAATTTGTAAATTCATAACATAAATTCTAAGTGACTCTGGACAACTTCTGATTAATGATACCAGAAATTCCACAAGACAGAATCATTAAACAGTGAAAGAGGGGAAGAATAAGATTGTGAGTGGCCGTGAGGGAATTGAAGGGTAATTTGAGAGCAGCGACGTGGAACTTGCTAAAATACATGCTAGAATGACCATCGGGATGGCACAAACAGGTCAAAGGACCAGGGACCTGTGAAGTCTCTTGAAGTAGAAGCCCTGGCTCCAGTCACCTTCTGGTCACCACAGGCGGCACTGTTCTGCTCTGTCCTTGTTCCCAGGGCTCTGAAGTCATACAGAGGAGTTCGAATATAACTGCTAAGCCAAAGCAGGTTAGCCCTGTTATTCCTTCGTTGCTGGTAAAGCACAGGTGGTGGTGATGATGATGTTCTTTTTAAAGTAGTAGAAAGAACCAAAGAGAGAATTAAGTCCTGAAAATAGAATTATAACTGAAAAACCAAACCATTGGAAGGAAAGTAGGCAGCCTGCACATCTCCAAATTCTTCCTCCTCCTTCTCTTCAATGCTTCATTTTCTCTCCTCACCTTCCTAAGCTCTTCTCCCTTCTACCTCCTTCGCTCCTTTCTCCCTCTTCCCCCATCTTACCTTTCAACAAGTGCATATAGCAAGGTTTGCCAAAGATGGCTTTGAAAAACTGCTCTCAAGTTCTCACTTCTGTTTAAAAGAACAGCCGGAACTCCTGAGAGAGTTTCAGAATTATGCTCTGCTCAGAAAGCGTCTTCTAGGATAGCTTTAGTGCAACGTCCCAGTCAAATCTAGCTAATACGGGCCAGTCTCATGGGATTGATGAATATTTACACACTCTTAGATGTTGAAGAAGGTCAGGTTACAGAGGGCCAGAATGTATATTTAAAAAAAAGAAAACAATGCCTATTTAGTCTCTGAAAATAACTCCTACAACCATTCATTCCCTCCAAATATTGCATTAGGTTACCAAAATGAAACTTGTATCCTTTGCTTTTACATTAATTATAACTGGATATTTGGCCTTTGACCTCAATAAGGTTTGTTACAAGCACTACACAGAGCATTTGCTGCTTATGTAATTGTGCTCACTGTTCTTCAGAAATGTTATATCAGGCCATTAAATTTGGATATAACTATAGTATTTATTTTAAAAATATTGCCTTTACATAATATTTACAAATATTTTGTCCTGTCTTTCATTAAAATTGGTTTTACATAATAATTCTAAGTGGAAACTTGTTTTCATAATTTTATCATAAAGGCACCATTTCTTACGCTGATTGGTATCCTTATTTAAATAACAACATATTCCTTTGGTAGACTGGTATTTTTCCATATACCTGACCATGATTTTATACAAGCTGTGTGATCAATAACTATTTGCGTCTGGGAACTATAAAGAATGAAATAAATTCACCTTCCATAGCTCTTGCTTTGGCTATTAGATATGCAATGCTGTCTTTTCCTAAATGACACTAACTTTCTTAGTGACATGTTCCTGCTATATTCTTGTTCACCCTCCTTTACTATTTTGAATGTTCTCTTATGCTTTTATTCTATCTGTACCCTTCAAAAATCTGTTTTGTAAGTAACTAGAATATAAATAGTATAAAAATAGTCAGCATTTTCTGACATTTACAGTTGTAAGGATAATTCCATGGTAAAGATGATCTAGTCTGGAAGCAATGTTATTGGATAGCTACCTAAAAATATTTTAGAATATTTTGATTATCACACAATTCTTCTCATACACTAAAGTTTTTTGTTTTGTTGTTTTCTTTTGCATCAAAATATTTCTCTCCCTATTCAAAATTGTAAGGTGACTCAGTTTGGCTACATTTAGCTAAAAGATGTTTGAAGGCTATCCAACTTTCCTGAATCTCATCTTAGCCCCTCAGATTTCTAAATTGTACCCATCCCAATATAGATTCCCATAGCCCAGAAAGCACAGCTTCTCATCTTGCTCCTTTTCATCTCATCTTGAGCTTTTATTTTTCTGGATCTTTCTGCATTTGCATGCCTTTTTCCCATTTGCTTTCTAACCACTCTACTTCTGTCTTGTCTTTCAAAACCTGGCTTAGGTCTAACCTCTTTTGGTAAGACTTACTTAATGAACTCTAAGTGACTCTTCTTCCAAGTCTCTTTGGAATTATCTACTCAGTTTTTACTCTATTAATTTGCCTTTATTTGTATGACATGTTGAAAGCATTCTGAAGCCTTTTTTGCAAGCACAAGAACAAGTTCTGGCTCTCCAGCTTGAAAATTTGCTAATTATTTCTTAGACTGCATCTTTTTTTCTCTTTTATATTATCCTCAAACTACATAGTTCAGTGTTTGTGAAAGGAAGCTTATTAAATTCTCTTGTCTTCTCAGCTCTTAGATTTAAAAAATAGACTATCAATGATACTTGTTTTAACAAACATTTTACAAAAGTTAAAAGAATTGTTTCTAAAAAAATTTAAATCTAGAAGCACTTTAAGCTTAAAATTAAACAAAAAAAATTTATATTATATTAAACTTAGAGCAATTTAGATTTAAACTTCTGACTCTATCCAACCTCATTTTGGATAGTTACGTATTGAATTGCTCTAAACAACAGGTTTCTGATCTCATTCTTTGTTTCTCTTCTTATTGTTCATTTTCTTTCTGGCATGTGGCTTTAATTATCACATAGATGCTGAGGACATGCAGAACTACAGCTTTTTCTGACTTTTCTAGTGAATCAGGACCTAAGAGGAACATTTGCCAGATTATTTTATTGCGTTGTGATGTTAAATGTGAGCCAGAGAAGTTCTGCCTAATTGGAAATGATACCTATTTCCTTCTCACTGATCATTCATTTTCCAGGAAACATGTTGAGTTTGGTTATAAAGTTAAGCTATGTAATTCAGTGTAAATCAATTTGTTATAATATCAATAGCTAGACTGAGTAAAATTTGTAAGTAAATTCTGTAATACGTTTATTTTTAAAAGTGACTCAGTTAAAGTTTTGTTTTATTTCCTACTTTGAAGTTCGTAAGTATCAGATGACAGTAGCTTTTCTTCTTTAATAAATTAGCAAACATCACTTGTAATCAGTGAGTTTGTTGTTTATATGCAGAGTTATTAAAGTGCTCAAAAATATAAAACAGTTTATATTACTGGAAAATAGACAAAACCCACTTGTGTTTAAGTGATGAAATTAAAAAAAATTATAACTCAAATTTGAATAATTGTTCTAAATATGTCAAGCTATGTGTATCAAAGTTTTAAAATTATATAAAGTCATATAGCACCTATCACTGACTGCCATCTCCACTAGTAGCATCTATCATGTGTAAATTATGGCTTTCTGTTTTCTGCCACAACTGAACCTTTTTCTCTGGTCAGTTGATTGGGCCATTTTAATGCAAATATAGGTTCAACTGGTAAATTTCGAATACTATATAATAGTAATAATAAGAACAACAACAATAATAATAACTTCTTTTATAATTGAAAAGGAATTCTGATAAGTCAAGTGATTTGTCCCATAAAAATATTTTGCTGACATTTGAATTTGAAGCCAGTACTAAGAGTTGGTGGAGATTATATATCTCTTACTGCTAATACCCTCTAGGTAAAGAGAACATCCCTATTTTTATTATTAAAGGTAGTTAATTTTGAAAACCAAGAAATAAAAAAATACTGCATTTTTTCTATTTGCAGCTTGTTCATTTTAGATTTTTATTTTCCTGCAATTGTCTTCTCATCACAATGAATGTGATGAGATAAGAGGTTCACAAGTCATATTTGAAAAATAAAATTTGGATGTGTACAATTTTATGGAAAAAATCTAAAAGATGTTTATTAGATGTTAGTGATCTACTAGGTACTTTACTATAAACTGTGAATTCACAAGTGAAAAAGCCATGTAAGGGACTCTTGGGCAAAGGAACTCAGAACTCAATGGGAAAGACATCCTCAAATTTGTGATATATTGAGGAAGATTCTTTTGTGGATAATTAATTTAGAAGCTGGTCTGAAACTAAAAATAAGAGCATTCAATGAAGACATATGTATGCAGATGACTGGAAAGGGTGAAGAGAAAACTAGAGAAAAGGTAAAAAGACACAAAATGATTTTGGTAATGGTGATGCTGAACCAAGTTTTGGAAGCTAGAGAATGGGGCAGGATAGGAAAATGGAGCATGCACATATTAGGAAAAAGTTTAGCATTCAGGAAGAGAGTTGAACTATAGATATTTGCCTGCCCATCCATCCATCCATCCATCCATCCATCCATCCATCCATCCATCCATCCATCCATCCATCCTCCATCTATCCATCCTTATTGTCTGTTAACTATGTCTGAGAGGTTTGTAATAGTTACTGTGTTTGGAAAGGAAACACAAGGATGAAAAGACATGGACTATTAACTTAAGAAATGTATGGTCCTTAAGGAGAATTGACAGGTAAACCAACTTTATAATTTAGTTATTAAGAAAATGATAATAGTCTGAGATAAGATAATTAAAATCTTTCATGTATGATCATGAAAAATAGTTTTATAATTGTAACAAGCATGTGATATCATAGTTCAGTGGAGACTCGTTTTAATGGAGATACTTGCTCATTGTGTTTATTACATAACTTCCATTGCTTGGAAGACCTCAACATGGAGTGACTTTTGTGCTGAGGATTGGTACATGGATGGGAAGTCACTAGTAGCATATTAGTAAAATTATTGGAGGAAATTTAATCTAGATATACTCATTAAGCATATATTTGAATTGAAAAAATATATTTTGTTCATATTTCTCAAACTCAGACTTTGAAAATTTTGTAGAAAATGCCTGACTGATTCTTGTAACTTGCTAAACTAATTTGATAGTGCATAGACAGAATGATCAAGGGCAATGAAGAAAATCAGACAAGCAATAGTGATTTGCATGTGAATAGTATGTTTGATCATAACTAACTCCAGTGATATGAAGTCATTTTTCCTAGTGTCCCAGTCATTCTAAGAAATGACACGAACTGCCTTTCAGAGGGAAAGGCCTTTTTGACTTGCCTACATTTTTAATGGTTTTGTCAAGTTTTATGTTGACTCTAATGTTAGCGTTTTTTTCCCTTTTTCTTTGCATCTTTCATTTTCTCGCCTCTTGTAGTTTTTGTTCATTTTTTTGGTACTCACTTGAACATGGTCCAGTGAGCACTCTCTGCTAATTATCTCCATTTAACAGCATTGGGTCTGCAAATCTAGCTGAATAATTTTCTAATTCTTTCTCTTCATCATCTGGTATATTATATAGATTTTGTTTTTCAAGCTGTTTAGAACAGTTCCATATTCCAGGAGACATGACAATTCAAGTCATAGGGAGCTCAAAACTCCTTTCATTATCATACTTGAGGTTGTTTTTGAGGTATGCAAATGCCAATGAATTCTAGATATAATACGCAAAGCATGAAATAAAAATAATGCATTTTGGTGATAATGATGTGGATGGTGTTAGATTAGCATAACTGTGAGTTATTCCTGATTTATAACAGGACATTAGTTTTGGATTTTAAGAACCTACTCTTTTTGATTTTGGGAACCCATTCTTTCCATTTGGACCCATTCTGCAAGGAAGAGAGTAATAATTTGGTGATTCACAGCATGTGTGAAAGGAAAAATTAATTAGTAGCCTTAAAACACTTAGAACGAGTAATGTGCCATACACATAATAATTATATAATCCCCTAAGATAGTTATTTGTGTTTCTCAGTATTTACTCACTACTAACTGTTAATTTCTCACACTGGTTTTAGAGCTTCTTTAATTTGAAAAGAATATTTTTTATCTTCCTCCAGAAATGTGATGATGTAGAAGGAGCATATTAGACTAATGATATAAAAGACAATCATTCAAAAGCTAATATGTCAAATCACGATCTCATGTAGTTGAAAAAAAACAAACAAACTTGCAAATCAGGTAGTCCGATTTTTGACAAGGAACTAAGGACTTAAAACATAGGTAAGTTTATTAAATAGCAGAGTGAAGGCTGTTGTACATGCCTACATTAAATTTGGTCTCCAGTTACACCTCTCTTTACTGTAAGCTTGTAAGAAAGAAAGACATTGAAAATATTTGAAACAAAGCAAAGTCAAAATGATTTACTGGTAGGTATTGACTAAAGTGTGTAGTATATCACTTACATATAAGTAAGTTTATGATCCATTTAGACTTAATTTTTGTCTAGACTGGGAGTTCAAGGTCTGACTTAATTTCTCTGCAAGTGAAATGCAAGTTATCCCTGCACTGGTTGTGAAAAGATTGTATTTCATAGCTTAATTAACTTTAGCACCTTGTTGAAATCAACTGCCCATAACTGTAAGGCTTTGAATTTGAACTTGCAATTCTGTTGAACTGATGCATGTCTGTTATTATGATAGTACCACCTTGTTTGATTTCGGTAGCATGGTAGTCAGCTGGGACTCAGGAAGTGTATATTTTCTTATTTTGTTCCTCTTTTCAAGATTATTTGAGTCATCTTGATCCTCTGTATATTCACATAAATTTTAAAATCAGCTTGTGAATTTCTGCAAAAATGACAGCCAGAATTTTTGATCAGAATGTTGATTCTAGATCACTTTGAGTAATATTATCATCTTTATGATATAAGGGCTGCTGGTCAAGGAATATCAGAAATCTTTTCATTTATTTAGGTCTGCTTTGATGTCTATCAGTGTATGGTTTGTTATTCTCAATGCGTAAACCTTGTACTTCTCCACTTAAATTTATCCCTAAGCATTTTAGTCTTTGTAATACTATTGCAAATGAAATTGTTTTCTTAATTTAATTTCATATTGCTCATACACTCGCTCATTGTAGTGTATATAAGTGGAATTGATTTTTGTATACTGACCTTTATCCTGCAACCTTGCTGAGTTAATTTATTATTTCTAATGTGTGTGTGAGAGAGAGATAGTGTGTGTACACTCTCTAGGGTTTTTTATATACAGGATCATTTCATTTCTACATATAAATGGATTTATATCTTTTCCTTTCTGTCCAATCATATGTCTTTTTTCCCCCTTGCCTCATCAGTTTAGCAAGAGCTGCCAATAGAATGTTTAAGGGACATGTGAGAGTAGACGTCTCTGTCTTATCCCTGATTGTGGTGCTATTTTTCATCACTGCTGAACTTGTGCAGCTCTTGGTATCCTGCCTGGATGCTGGGAAGAATATAGTGATAAACAATTCAGAACACTACAGATCTTTTACTTTACTAAAATTTAGCTGTTATTTTCTTAAATTAATTTTCAACTTACTGCAAATCTTTGGTTAATTTTCAGAGTTTTCAAAATGTAGATGTTGATCACTTATGTCATTATTCTTCATGCTTTTATCAAAGAGAGGATATTCAGAGGTTCTGATTCTAGCACTCTGGAAGTGGTAGTAAGCTTTTTAAAAGACATAGTTAGGAACAGAAATGGAAAACTTTAGTGTAAAATTAGGTGATGGATAAGCTATTATTTCCTGTCTTTAAGAGATAGGCAATATTATTTTTCTCCAGATATATTTCTTAAAATATATTATCTATTAGTTTTTTCTTCCACTTTTAATTGAAGTGATATAGCCTTATAAAATTATAACATTTCAAGTGGTCATTGCAGAGAATCACCATTGCTGACAATTACCAATTTATATTAAAATAAATTCACCACTGGAAGTTCAATTGTGTTCTTCATCATTCCGTTGTCTGCTTTTTTCTGATTTATCCACTCTCATCCTTTTCCCTTCTGATAACCACTTAATGGTTTTACAGCTCAAAATTATTTTCTGATTTTTTCAGATAATGTTTGTTTTCTTTATATCCCATATATGAGTGAAACATCATACAGTGCTTGTCTTTCCGCCTTTTTCCACCAAACTCAGTTCCCTCCATGTCCATCCATGTTGTTGCAAATGGCAAGACTTCATTTTTCAAAAAGATATGCTCGGTAGTTTATCATTGTGTGTGTGTGTGTGTGTGTGTGTGTGCACAAGTACATGTATCTTACATGTATTTTAACCATGTATTTAATAGTTCTTGGCTATTGTAAAAATGCTGCAATAAATATGGATTGTACAGCTTTTTGAATTACTGTATTTCTATTTTTTGAATAAATATCCAATTATATGGAATTTCTACTATGAATTTTCTTGATAAATCTTGGTACTGTTTTCCATAATAGTTGCACCTATAGTGATTTCTAATATTTTTAAAAATGCATTTATTTTAGAGTATTAGTTCCCAGCTACAAAATTAATCTTTTGAAAGGTAATAATTTATTAAAATAAAAATACTTAGAGATTTCCCTTATTCACATTAACTAAAGCTCAAGACATTAAACACATAATATCATTGCATGCAAAGAAAAGAAGCCTTCACAGTATTGATAATTGACTGACCTACCATTATTGTTTTATTATATCAGCAGATAACAGATATGTCCTAACTTTCTGGCTATCAGAATGCTTCTTTTATAAATAATCAGGTTTGGGGGTGGAATAAACTTGAAGATAAAATTCATTTTCTTACTGTAAGTCCTGAAAGTGCCCCTCTATTATTCTTTTAGCACTCTTCTTTAAGTCATGTAGGATTACATACATTCTTCCTTTCTCTTCCTCTCCTTCCATTAAGAACAGATTGATTTTGGAACTCACTGTAGTTTGCACTGCCAGTCACATTCCAGCAGCTAAAAAACTTATTTGTTCTGAGTGAGTCTGAATCAAGAGTAGAGCCTAAACTCAGAATGTGCTCACTGACAGATGTTTCTCTGCAGTCCTGTGACTGCATAGGACAAAGAGAAAAGATGCTTTAGCCAATTGAAGTTGCCAAGAAATTGATTTTTCAGTACTTGTTTTAGGATTTGAGCCCAGAAAGATCCTTTGTTAATTTGTTTTGAAAAAATAAAACAATACCAGTATACAGTTTATATTGTTTTTATTTCATGTGTTTATGTAGTGATCACCCAGGAGAAAGTACTGTGAATGGACTTGGAATGGAACTTGATTAGGAGCTAGTTAAAAATGCTTACACAGTTGCATATACTTTAGAATGTTGCTTAATAGATGACAACATATAGGTACCAGAGATTGCTGCTCCAGAAACAGATATCAATTGACTTAATTTGGTGTAATTTTTAAAATACTGTTCAGCTCTGTTTTCTAAGATCATTGTGACTAATTTGATAAGGGGATAAAAGAATTCAGAAATATATATTGCCTATTTTGCATGCGCCTGTATTTTCAACCATTTTTTTCCATTATTGCCTCTTCCTAGATAAAAGTTACATTAACTATAATCCTCTCCACTAGGAAAATTAAATACTAAGGTCAAAAAGGTTTTGTTGTATTTAGTTGATCTGTACAGGATCACAGATCCTTAAAATTTCAAAGACTTCTCCATCCCTTAAGAACACATTTTGCCAGGAGTGGTGGAGCATACCCGTGGTCCAAGCGCTGGGAGGCAAGAGGCTTGGGATCGCTTGAGATGGCTTGAGTTTGAGGGTTCGAGACTACCCTGGGCAATATAGCAAGACCTGGTATTGAAAAAGCCACTGGGTGTGGTGACGGGTGCCTGTGGTCCCAGTCACCTGGGAGTCTAAGACTGGGGATGAATTGAGTCCGCAGGATTGGGAATGCCCCAGGCAACATCGCGAAACCTAGTCTCAAAAAAAACAAAAGAGGAAGAAGAAGAAGACCAGATTTTGACTTTTGGGTGACAGTGCCCCCATTGAGTATACATTATTTCTAAAATAATTGTGATTTTATATTACTTAATCTTTTCCTGAAATTTAAAGTTTATGTGTAAGATACTACTTCGGTAAGGCTTAAAACAATTATTCGCAAACAATCTTAGATCAGAGAATTATTTGTGGAGATGTGTGTGTATGTATACTTACATGTATATATTCATAGATGCAAATATATACATGTATGCATGCATGCATACGTTAGGAAACTCAGTTGTACTAGAACTTCTGAAAAAATTAAAGATATAATTTGTGGTAAAGTTGTATAATATGTATTAAAATTCATTCTTAAGAAACTTCCAAACCTATATTTCTAATTCTACCGCTTCGAAATTATATTCCATTGATTTTAGCTTTATAATGCTATCAAAATATCGGCACACTACACGGATTCTCTAAGGGAGTGCTAGGTTTGTTTATTTAATTCTTGTTTGGTAATATACCAAGCAAAAAATGATAATTTTAGTTTTTATGTAAAATACTATGGTGTTGACAGTGTTCATGAAATTTGTGTATGAAAAAAATTTGGAATTCTCAGAGCATGTATAGAGTATATTAAATTTTCTAAATCAAAAAACAAGTTGATATGAAGCTCATGTGATATGACCTGTGTAGATCCAGTGCAGAGTGTTGGCAATGAGGATAATTATAATGTGTCACTGCTGCACAGCAGCCATGGACAACAATCACTGATCAGTTCATGCTGGTATATGTTTACATTATTGTGTATATTTTAATCCACAGGAAAAAACTGTTAGCCATTTTAATATGGCATTTTGTTTTTTCAAAAACTTATGTTCCAGATAGGTGCTAAGTATGAGAAGTACAAATGTGAATGAATCATGATCCCTTCTTCCAGGGCACCCAACTCTGGGATGATGTTCACTGTGGGCTGTAGAGGACCGGGAACAATGCTGCCAGAGATTATGATTCTTACACTTATTCTTTAATCATAGTATTTGAGTCATCTCCTTGGGTGTGTTAAGAACTGATGTGTTATGGCACTTTAGAGGTCTTCTGAAGAAGTGAAAATTGAGAAAGAAGAGTATAGAATATCTGGGAAGGAACACTTCAGGCAGGGCAAGCAAAGTGCCAAGACATTATCAGAAGAAGAACTTGATTAACTTATCATGTCCTTTTAGGGAGGGCTAGCATTATCCTGCTGTATAGCATACCCCTAACTAATGTGTAGAAAGGGATAGAACATCAATTTTAGCTACCAACATGCCATTCCAGATATATCTAAAGGAGAGATTGCCATAAGAAAATGCCATCAAGTCCAATTCCAGGTATATAAGGTATAGAAGGTGACTTCTAGCAATACAATTTTTACACATATTTCTGGCAGTTTAGTCATTTTTGTGTAGCCTTTGTAGTTCATAATTTGTCTAAGAAGCTGAAATTATTTTCTTCCTTAATATATGAAGATGTAGACCCATGTATATATGAATGTTTATGCCTACACTTATGTATATGTATTTATATGCTACCTATATCTATTTCTATATCTCTATCTCTATTCATTTGGCTGTATCTATATCTATTTCCATAAATGCCACTGAGGGAGGGATCATTTTCAAAATATGAAGAGGGCCACCTACACCCTACTAACCTTTGAAGTGTATCCCTATCTCCATAAATGACTGCTTATTTGATCAAAAGCTGCAGCATTTCTAATTCAGGTGTTGATAGCCACCTAGAACTTCCATGTTATTCTTAAAGATTTTAGTGCTTTTTATAAATCTTTTATACATTTGGGGTTGACTTCTGATAAGACATTTAAGAATTTTGCACAGTTTTTTTAAATGTCTATTTTATAAAAGCCATCAAAATGCTTTATTTTGAATAAATGGCTATTAAAATAATCAGATTTCTATTTGAAAATAGAATTCTTTGAATAAATGACTATAATGGGAAATACAATGATGAGGAATGCTATTTAACAGAGGGCAGGTTTAAGTTAAACAGCAAAGAGTTTAAGCGATAATCACCAGATCAGCTGAACTGTCATTGTAGTCAAGACTGGAACTTGTATCACAGACCATTTAATTCAGTTGTTTCAAGTTCAGAGTTAAAAAATGGTGATGACATCTCCCTATCAACCAAGCCAGAGCAGATTTCTAAATATTTTAGGCTAATAGATAGCTAAGAATCAGAGGCCAATCTCCATACGCAACAAAAAGCTTCCACATTGTTTTCTCACCTGATCAAATTTTCTGACCTTTTCCTCTTTGCTTCTCTGAAGTTAAAAAGACAAAAAAGTTGTAGCGATACCAGCTGACTTATATTTTAAAATAAAAGAAATGATGCCACTAAATATGTCAGATTTCTCAGCAGTCAAAAATTCTACATTCAGAGCAATTGCATGAGAAGTGTCTAATAGAGCAGTTGTAAATTCAAGGGAAAAGAAAAAACTGCAAAATGTCACTCATTTGAAAACAGATGTTCATTTTGGATAAATTACTAGGTAATCTTTCAAGGATATCACTCTTAAGGTG